>JASVER010000051.1:1945152-2064461 GCA_030449065.1 Oceanodroma leucorhoa
AAAACGGGGGGGGAGTCTGGAAAAGGAGGCTCTTCAAAATGGGGAGTCTGCAAAAGGGGAGGGGAGTCTGCAAAAAGGGGCTCTTCAAAATGGGGGGTCTGCAAAAGGGGGGGGGAGAAGTCTGGAAAGGGGGGGCTCTTCAAAATGTGGGGTCTGCAAAGCACTCTGCATGCATTCAGCTCAGTTCCAGGCAGCCACGGRACACAGCAGAGCCCAGCCCCGCGCTGTGACGCCGGATCGGGCTGGGTGAACCTAAAGGACAGGCTGGGGACGCGTTCCCACTGCTCCCGGGGACAGCAGCAAGGAGCGGGGCAGGCACCCCAGGGCAGGGGAGTCCGGCCAAGGGGCAGAGGGGAGAGCCCCAGGCCRCGGGGAGCAGGCTCATATCTCCCCCCTCCCTGATCCTCTGTAATTAATGAATTAAAGTCATTAGCAGGCGTTAGGGAAGGCCAGAAGGGGCTGGGGGCTGCTCCTGGGGCCACTCACCCGATGGCAGCCTGCTCCCGCAGCACCGGGGGCACCCCGGGGTGCCCGGCTCTTCTTGGGGTGCCGGRGCGGTGCGCGGTGTCCCCGCCTGGTACCGCGTCCCTGCCAAAACCCAACGTGAGCGTGGCCGGGGACCCCAACGTGGGGGTGGCCGCCCTCGGTCCCCGGCACCGACCGCCGCTGGCACCCACCTGTGTACTGTCCCCGAAACGTCACCGCGCCCGGGGGGCTCCCAGGGCTCTTCTGCAGGGAGGGGGTGGCCGGGGGCCCGGCGGGCGAGGGGTCTGACTCGGAGGCTGCGGCGAAGGAGCGGGAAGCGGGGTGGGATCCAGTGGGTCCGAGCACCAGRTCTGCAGGATCTGACCCTGGGCTGAGCGCTGCTGGGTCCCACAGGGCCACCAGGACCTGCCGTGTCCCCCTGGTCCCACAGCACCCCGCTCCATTTGGGGAGGGGGAAGTGGCGTGCAGGGAGGAGCACGTCCCCACTGTCCCCACCCTGGCGGGGTCCCACTTACTGAGGTCCAGCTCCGGCCTGTCCCGGGGCAGCGATGCTGACCTCCCCCTCCTCGTGGGTGTGACCCCCGGGGCCGCCCTGCCCCGCACCGGGGGGCTCGGCTCCCTGTGGAGGGGACAGAGCTGCCGTCACCACCCAGAGTCCCCAGTGTCCCCTCAGGCATCCCCCTGACCCACCACCCCGGTGCAGCCAGGGTGCCGGTCCCCTCTCTGAGCCCAACCTCGCCCCRGTCACAGCCGAAATGCGATGGGCTGGGGCTGGGGGTGTCCCCACGCCCATGGGACATAGTGCTGCCCCCAACCAGGGGTGGCTGCTGCCATCACCCCCTCCCCAAGTCCCTCCTGCCACCTACCCCGAGGGTGCTGCGTCCTTGGGGGATGATGGTCCATTGGCTACCGGCTGCCTCCTGGCCGGGGCGGCTTTTCCCTCGGGATAGCTACGGGAGCGGCGCAGGCTCTCCTCCAGCCTCCGCCGCAGTCGCCACACCTCGTCCCGCAGCGCCCGGATGGCCTGGCTGCCGCAGGACGGATGCCAYGGTGAGGGCTCCCAGCAGTGCCGGCTGCCACTGGGTGTCCTGGGGGGGAGCAGCCCCGTCCTCCCCGGACCCCGCGCCCGCCCCCATCCCCACCGGCCGCGACCCAGTAGCTTATGCTGTGATGCTCCYCAAAACCAAGCCTGGGGCTTGTCTGGGCTGGGGTCCAGTCTCAGCCAGCCCACACGTGTCACGAGTTTGGAGGACTCAGCCCCAGCTAGGTCCTGGCTCTCTGAGAAAGGAAAACCTGCTGCTGCCCAGCGGGAGATGCTGGTGCCTTTGGGGACTTTGCTTGGCAGGGTCCCTGTGTCACCYGGGGGGGGTTTGGCCCGGTTTGGGGGGGATACATAGACACTCACTCGCGCTCCAGACGGGAGCCCAGCAGGTTGCAGCGAGCCGGGTCGAGGGACGGCGGATTGGGGGACAGTGGGGTGGGGGACGGTGTCTCGGGGGATGGCGGGGGGCTGGCTGGGCCCCTGGATGTGGTGGGGGGGTGGCCACCGGCGCTGGCGCAACTCCTGCCTTCCGCCTCCGAGTCCGTGTGAGCTGGGGAGGAGGGGGGGCACGGTGAGCCGAAGTCGGCAGCATGGGACATGGGGGTGTCCCCCCCAGGGAGAGACCTGGGAGAGCAGAGTCAGCAGGCGGGAGGCATCCCCAGGCCAGCACCCCAAGGCTGGGGGAACACCATAAACCAGAGTCTCTTCCACCCGCAGAGCCAGGGCCCCCCCAGATCTCTCCCCGGGGACACATCCCTCCCCAAAACGCTGCCTACTCACTGCCATCGCCGTCGGGTCCCGCCTCGCTGCCCGCACTCTCGGCCCAGTGGGGGGGGGAGCTGCTCTGCGAGGGGGTGCTGGGGGGCAGGCAGGGCCCCCCCGTGCTGCCCTGCCCGCCCGCGGGGTAGATGCCCATCAGCGCCGTCTCGGAGGGACGCGGGGTTGCCTCTCTCTTCCGYGGAGGACGGAGGGTCACGGGGACGGGGATGGAGGGTCCCAGCGAGCCGGGCGTCCTGGGGACGGGATGGGTCACGCGGGCAGCCCCCACGACTCGTCCCCTGGCCATGGGCCACCCTGCACATCTCCAACCCCCCCAGCCCAGCACCCCCTCGCTGCTCCCCACATCCTCGCTGCCTCTCCCCCATCCCTGCTCCCCTTCAATGCCCCAAATCCCCCCAGCCAGAGCCGACAGCCTGCGTCCCCGAATCCCTGCCCCGCGGCGAGGGCAGGGACCCTGAGCCRTACCCGGTGTGGGGGGGCCGGTGCTCAGGGGTGTGCACAGGGGGTGACACCCTGCTGGCCTCTGAGCCCACGAAGCCACTGTCTGTCTCCGGTGACACAATGCGCTGCTCCTGCAGATGCATCGGYGAGAGCAGGATTGGTGCCGAGCACCCCCCAGAACCCCCTGGCAGGGTCTGGGGGTGCTGGCAGATGGGGACCCGCAGTCCCAGGGGTCTCACCTTGCGGGGCCGGTGCTGAGTGGCAGCGCTGCCCGTCCCGCTGCTGCGGCGGGACAGGGGTGCCCGGGGTGGCTCGGGGAGCCCCAGGGGGGGCTTGGTTGCGGCCGGCGGCTCCTCAGTGGTGGCAGGGGACAGGCGGCCCCGTGTCCCCCCTAGCCATGGAGGCTCCCCGGGGGGCAGCAATGCCGCCCTCCTCTCCGGGGGGTGCCTGCGGGGAGAGGATGGAGCATGAGCGATGGGGCAGAGCAACCCCAAACACTGGGAAATACCCTGGTGCAGCCAGCTCTCCTGGGGAGGCTGTTAACTCTGAAGCCTATCAATGCCAGTGACGTAAAACCAGAGACCTGACGTAAAACCTCCCGCTCTCCCTGCCTGACTYGTGCTCCCACAACACTTACAGGGGGGAGGTCTCGAAGTCGGACCCCTCCTCTAGTGACCGTGTCCCGCAAGGGACCTTGCCGGGGCCACCGTCCCCTGCTGCAGGTCCATCTGCCTCCTCTTGGGACCCGCTCCCTGCCAGGCTCAGCTGCTCCAGGCTCAGCGACTCCGGCAAGGACTTGAAGTGCTTGTACCTGGGGGGGACCCACAGGCAGGAGTTAATGGTTTCGGGGAGCCGTTCCCTGCCCGCGGCCCCCCCCGCCCTGCTGCGAGGGCACTCACTGTGCCAGCAGGTCACCGAAATCCTCCTCCACTCGGAGCTGCTTGCGCCAGAGGGGCCGGGGCAGCCCCCCCCCCACCGTCCCGCTGTCCCCCGCTGTCCCTCGGGGACCCTCCATCAGCGCGGGGCTCTGCAGGGCACAGCAAAAGGGGGTTGGGAGAAGCAGGACCCCCACCTCAGTCAGCAGCAGGGCACCCCCGCCCCAGCATCTCTGCACCCCCCAGCCCCGTCCGCCCCCCCTGCAGCCTTGCCCAGCTCACCTCGGGRCGAGGGGAGCGGGCGGCCGGCGGTGGGGAAGGGGCCGGAGGGGAGCGGGGCTGGGCTGGGTGCTGCGGGGGGAGCTGCCGCCTGGCCCCGGGCTCCAGCCGCTCCTTCAGCTCCTCCAGGCGCAGCCCCAGGCGGAAAATCTCCCCTTCCACCGCGCTGCAAGACAGAGACCGTCAGTGCCGGGGAGACCCCGAACCCCATAGCAAGGGGGCTGGCAGCACCGGGGTCTGGGGTGTCGCTGGCGGGGAGGGGGCAGTGGGGGTCAAGCACCTACCGGTCGGGATCGAAGTCCCCTGAGGCCCCCGGGTGCTGCTGCCGGGCTCGCAGGTACGCCCGCTCCAGCGCATCCTGAGCATCCTTCAGCTTCCTAAAYCTCTGCGGCGCAATGGTGATGTCCGAGCCTGCCAGCTCGGCCCCCGGCCCCCACCACCCCCCCGGCCCCGCTGTGCACCCCCAGGGTGGGGTGCCGGGAAGGGGCTGACACACCTGGAGCTGCTCCTGGGGTGTGGGGGATCCCCGCATCCAGCCTTCGAAGGACTCCACCTGGTCGGGAGAGAAAAGGCTGAGCCCAGCCCTGCTGCAGCCCCCACCGCTGCAGCCCTCACCGCTGCAGCCCCCCACCGCTGCAGCCCCCACCGCTGCAGCCCCCCACCGCAGCCCCCCACCCCGGGGCTTGCCTGCGCCTGCAGCTTGTGGGTCTGTCCCGCAAGTGTCCTCATCAGCTGGGTCTCCGGGCAGCGGCACGGCCCCGGGCAGGTGGGACAGTCCCCCTCGGGTGGAGGGGGGGAAGGAGGTCGGGGTGATCCCCCCTGGTTTGACGGTGCCGGCGCYGGAGCTGCAAGAAAACACGAGGACAAGGTGATGCTGGGGACCCCCCCCAACCGTGGGGAAGCCGTGGGTATGGGGTCTCGGCTGAACACCCCCCTCAAAAACCGGAGCAGGAGAGCGATGAACCAGACAGGGAAACACGGTTCAACCCACCTCCACCCGGCGAGGACGGGGGGGCCGGGGCTGGGGCCATGCTGAAAGCCGCCGTCCTGGCCTGCGGGATGCTGAGGGCTGTCACCCGGCAGCCGGTGCCCACGGTGCCCACGGTGCCCACGGTGCCCACGGTGAGGCTGCGGCTGGGCCACGGTGGGTCGGCGTACAGGCTCACCTGGGGGCAGGGAGAGGGGATTCGGAGCACCCACCCTGCACCCCAACCCCAGCGCTGCCCACCCCGAAGCACCCATCCCCATGGGGACAGCAGGCAGGTGGGGGCGAAGGTGGGGGGCACAGCCCGGGCTGGGGGGGCACAGCCAGACACCCGCCCTGCCTCAGTTCCCCCACCCACGCAGCGGTGCGGGGTGGGAGGCACCGAGGGTGACAGAGGGACGCGCTTCCGCCTGCTGTCCTGCCATTTCGGTGACGTGCCCTGCAGCCACCCCCGCCATTTCGGGGCCGTTTTGGCACAGCCACTTCCCCGGCGATGAGGGGAGCCCACTGGGCAGCCTCACCCCCCCTCCCCGGGCTGGGCTTGCTCAACCGCAGCTCCCCGGGAGGAGGAAGAGCGGCGCCAGGGGAGGAAGACACCCTGAATAACCCTGGGGAGGGGGGGAGCAGAGTGGGGACCCCCCCCCCCCAGCAGCCGTCCCTGCCCCAGCACCCACCCTGGCGCCCAGGCGTAGCTGGTCGATGGTGTTCTCGGCCTCGGCGTACTTGGTCAGCAGCTTGTGGTAGTCGTCCTGCGGGGAGGGGACACGCAGCGGGTGACGGCACCCGGTGCGGGGACGGGGGCTCGGGAGGATGCCCGAGGGGTGGGTGGCAAAGGGGGACGCGGCACGGAAGGAGGCATCCCTGTGTGGGGACAAGGGAGCCAGGTGGGGCTCCCGTGGGTGGGGGACACCCTGGGGTGCTGAGACCCACCCCCAAAGCACCCGGCCCATCTGGGGCAGATGTGGCCCCCGTTTCTCTGCACGGGGGAGAGCCTCCCTCTCTTTCCAGTGGACAGGAGGGCACCCCAGGGGACAAGCATCCTGGGGGCCACGAGCATCGGGGGGGTGTACGAGCATCCTGAGGGGGGACATGAGCATCGCTGCCCACAYCCCTGCCTGGTCCTTCCCTCCACGCCAGCCTCCGTGCAGGACCGGGAAGAGGTGACCAGCACCAAACCCCCCGTTGGTGACACAGGGCTGGCTCATGGGGCTGGTGACATCTCCATTTCACCTGCACCCCCCAACCCCCCCACCCTGGAGACCCTCCCAGTAAGGCCTCTCTGGCTGAACTGGGGGAGCTGGCCGTTACCTGGAGCTGCTGCACCAGCTCGGTGGCTTGCCTGGGGGACCTGAACTCCTGCGGCAGCCCAGTGGTGGTGGGGGGCTGCGGGGGGACCCCCTCCCCGCTGCTCAGCAGCACCTCCCGGACGATTTCAGCTGGGGACTTGAAGCCGATGGGGCCGCCCGGGGCCCTGGGGCGGGCGGGCAGCGCTCGGCCCCGCGGCGGCCGGTAGCTCTGGTTGAACTTCACCCGCGCCTCCACCTTGGAGAGGTCGGGCAGGGGGTGGTTGAGCTGCCCTCGGCCATACTGGGTGCCGTCGGCCGTGCCGGTGCCCGATCCCGAGGGATCCCTCGTCTCCTTGCCACCTGCGTGCCGCCGCCGGGGGCTCAGGGACCGCGACTGCTGGCTGGACTTGGGGGGCAGCACCGTGGGCGACGCTTTCTTAGGCACCCGGGACCTGTCGTGCAGCTGGGGTGCAGGGGGGGTCCCAGCACCCCAGGGCTCCSCAGTGGGTGCCAAGCCAGCGGTGCCAGGGGCTGGCAGCCCCATACCAGCCAGCTGGGGCTTGGGGACGGGCTCGATGCTGGTGGCATCGCGGAGGTCATCATTGGAGAGGCGCAGCAGGAGGCTCCGGCTCGGGGTCCAGCCCTGCCTGTGCCCCCCGCCGGCRTCCCCGGCCGTGTCCCAGTCCCGGTGCCGGCAGGACGGAGTGGCGGGGCCGGGGCTAGTGTCCGACAGCCCCAAGGTGTCACCGCCGTCCGTGCTGCAGAGAGCCCGGCCATCCTGCAGCACCTCRGGGCTGCCACTGGACCCCGAGCCCCACCGGCCCTCGTAGGAGAGCTCGGGGTAGGGCTCCCCATCGCTCTCTGCCCCCCAAGGCCCCTCATCCCCCCCGGCGCTGCCCCGCTCCTCCTCCTCCTCCTCCAGGTCCCGTTGCGGGTGCCAGCGACCCTCCTCCGCTGGGGACCCCTCCTCTGGGTCCTCGCCGTCGCCTGCAAAACACCAGCGCTGCAGGGCTGCTGCCAGCCAGCCGGTGCCCCCCAGCCCCCTCGCAGCCCCCCCTCGGCTCCAGCAGCTCCTGGGACACCCGGGACCCCCCCACGAGGGTCTTTGGGCAGCAGGGAGGGGACGACTCACCCCACGGTGGGCTGCCGGCATCCTCCCCCAAGCCGATGACCCCATCCTCGTCCATCCGCCTTTCAAAGTTGTCTTCCTCCTCCTCCTCCTCCTCCTCTTCCTCCTCCTCCTCTCCCTCCCAGGGCGTCAGCTCTGTTTGTGTCCGGCGCAGCCATGGTGCCGGGCTGGCCATGGCCTGCGGGCACGGCGTCCCCGTCACTTGTGCCGCTTCATGGCCCGGCGGCGGTGGCGGCGGGCTGGGGACCTCCTCGCCGCGAATGTAGGTCACATTATCGCCGCCGCATCCTGGTGGGCCAGGGAGAGGGAGGGATGCTCAGCGGGACGCAGTGGGCTCTGTTCGAGGTGTCCCCCCCCACTGCCGGGGCTTCCCTTGTCCCCCAGACCCTGGGGACAAGAGCAACCCCCCACAACAGGGGGTCACATCCGCCGGCCACCCCCTACCCTGCATCCCACCATCAGCACCACAAAACCAGAGCTGCCGCATCCCCCATGGCCATGATGGCCCCCGGAGGTCCCTGTGGAAAGAAGCCCCYCAGGGCCACCCTAAAAAGCTTTTCCCACCTTTTAGGGACACCGGGGGACACCCAGCCCATGCTGGCACCCTCCGGACTCCATCCCGGCTGAGCAGCCACAGCCTGGGGACGGTCAGCAGTGCCATCACRGCACAGGACGGTGCTGGGGGAGGCAGGAGCACCCCGAGCCCCCTTCGGCTCTGGGGGGCTGACAGCGGGAGGGATCACAGCAGAGGCCCAGCACACTCACTCCACCGATGACCTAAAAGCAGGAGCTCGCCCTCGCCCCGCTCCTCAGTGTGCCGGGGTTCCCAGAGCCGCAGCAGCAGCTCAAGAGACACCGGATGCCGAAAACCCAACCACAGGGCGGGTAGGAAAGGCCATGGGGTTTTCCCGGCAACGTTCCCTCGGCTGGATTTCAGCCCCCTGCAACCCAATTTTGGCCATGGGGTGCTGGAGGCAGCAGCTGCCCACGTGCCGGTGGCCGGTACCCAGCACCACGCCGGCATCGCCGGCGGCCACCCCGCAGCATCCCCAACCCAATGCAGGAGCACGGAGGAGCAACCGGCCTCATGTGGGGTACACTCACCCTGTACCAGCATCCCTGGGACATCCCCATCACCGTGACCCCACTGGGGGTCCCCAAAGCAGCATCCCTCTGAGCACCCCAAGACCTTCCTGTGCCTGTGGGGTAGCCGGGCTTTTGCAGAAATAGGAAACGATGCTCGGGTGCTTCCTGCAAGTCTGCAGGCGGCTGCAAATTTTTTAACCCCATCAGGCCCTGCGTGACAGGGGCTGAACCCTCCTCCCGTGCAGCTTTTCATTAAAAGCTTTATTTTTTAATCCAATTTGGAGCAAAACGCCGAAGCAAAATGACAGGGGGGGGATCCCTGGGACCATCAGCAGCTGCAGCTTCCAACAGACATCAGGATGAAGGTCTTCCAGGAGGACAAGCAGCCCCAAAATTCAGCCGTACAGCTCCAAAATTCAGCCAGGCAGACCCCCCCCCTTGGAAATCTGGGGTATGGGCAAAGTGCGGACTTCCAAGCCCCCACCCTGAGATGCTGCTTGCAGCCCCACGGACGCTGCGGCCGTAACTAGGCGCCGCGGCGTGTCCTGGCACATTTGCAGGCAGACAATTAATCCATCTCGTTACTGTGTAATTAGCGACACGCGGAGGAGAGCTTGCATGAGCTCCCGGCTGCTAATGAAACCACGGCACGGTCCCTGGGGTGGCTGCATTTAGCCAGAGGGTGCTGCGGTGATTTCRGGGTGCTGCTGGCTTGGGGATGGCGGTGATGAACAGCAAACTTATGGCACCCACATGCTCTGGGAAAAGTCCTCTAACCCACTCCGAAGTCTCAGATCTGCAAATTCCCTGGCTTAAATCCTGCTGTTAGTGGGGTTTTTGGGGTTTTCGGGTGCCACCTGGCATCAAGGTCCTCGGGCATCATCCCTGCACCAGCAGCAGCGCGCTCCCAGGCCTGCCTGCATCCTTGGGGCTTTCCAGGCAGGCAGCAAACCCCGAAGCATCCCTTTGGGTCTTGCAAACCTGCCGGGGTGTTTGCCCGAGGCTTTTCCCCATATGCCGGCTGGGCAACTCCATTTTCCACACCTGGAGATGCTCCATGGCTTCTCCTGCCACCGGGGAGGACGAGGCTGCCCGTGGGATGCTTCAGGCTCTGCAGCTGCTCAATGCAGCTAAAGAGTGATTTTGGCTTTAGCCCCTCTCTGAGCTGGGATGATTCCAGCCCCGAGCCCTTGCCCGCATCCTGCCTCAGAGAAGCAGCTCCCGGACCCGCCTCGAGCCCCGCAGCATCCCCGAGAGACGAGGAGCCCCAAACACCAGCCTCGGGGGGGTCCCAGTGGGTGGGTGGTGGGTGAAAGGAGCCTGTGGGTCCTGTYGTCTCAGGGCAAAGAGGGTTAAAATGTTTCTTACCCGATTTTGGCAAGCCGGTGCCGGGATCATGCCTAACCCACACGCCATCGGCTGTCACCCCATTTCTGAGCAGCGTCCCCCCAGGCTGCACCGCCCGCAGCAGCCGCAGTCTGCAGGATCTTGCAAATCCAGCCACATTTATCGCTTTCCCAGAAAGTCCCTCCACCAACGGTCATGGTGGTAAGAGAGAAAAACCTTGGATTTTTTTCCTCTTTAAGTGAGTTCCTCGCTGTTATGGTAGCACAGAAAAGCTTGAAAAATGATGTGGCTACGTACTCAGGAACCACAAAGCAAATGCAAACAATCCCRAGTGCGTGTGTGKGGGGGTGTATATATATATGCATATATATTTTTTTTAATCTTGCTCTTCGAAAGCTGGAATTTTGCAACAGGGCAATCAAAGAGCTAAAAAGAAATTTAAAAGCCTCAGCTAGAAAATGTCTTTTACCCTTGAACTCTGCTCTGCCTGAGACCCTCAGCCCCTCTCCTCCCTCCGCCTCTCGGCCTGAGCTGTCCCRAATTGCGCCTCGGGGGTGGAGGTGCTCAGAGGAGGGAGGGCTTGCTCAGGGCAGTGATGAGTGCTGCCAGGTCTCTGCCTGGCCAGCAGACAGGAGGGGTTGCCTCTGTCCGTCCCTGCCCTCGGCTCCTAATCTCTGATCCCCTTTGGAGGCAGCTTCACTCTGTGCCACAGGGATCCTGCCCCTGCTCTGCAAACCCCCGTGGGACAGGGGGGGCGCGGGGCTGAGACCGCCCAACTCATTGCACGTGTGAGGCAGAGGAACAGCAGCGCGGCCGAGGCCCCGTCGCCGCTCCCATGTTTATTGGTGGTGACAGCGTGGAGGAGACGCCGCATCCCCCCCCTCAGGGCTCGCTCGGTGACATGTTGGGGGGACACACACACACACGACAGGGCCACTGTCATTCTGCCTTCGCTGCCTTGTAAAGCTTGGGCAGAGCAGGCGGGTTGGGGGGTGAGGGGGGCTTTAACCCCCCACCTCCATCTCTGTGGCGTGAAGGCGATGTGCCCCGGGCGATGGGGAATAACCATCACTGTGCCCCAAAATAAAAAATCCATCCTTCGCCCGGGAGGGAGGTTAAAGCCCCCCCCTGCGTCCCAGACGGGCACATCCGTGCCCGTCTGGGACGGAGGGGGGGGCTTTAACCTCCCTCCCGGGCAGAGAATGGATATTTTATTTTCCTAACCCACCAGCTCCAAACCCAGAACTCGGCTCCAGAGAGCAGCTCATCTCCCAGAGGTGCCAGGCACCCGCATCCCCCGCAGGGATCCGCACCCCAGCACCCCGAGAGGGCAAGCAGGCAGTGCCAGCAGCCCTGCCTGCAGCCGGAGACYTCCGACCCCCCCCGATTTTTTTGCCTAAAAAGCTCTGAGCCTGAACCCCCATGCAGCCCAGGGGGGCACCACATGAAAATATATATTTTCCTGCTT
Source organism: Oceanodroma leucorhoa (assembly GCA_030449065.1). Taxonomy (NCBI): domain Eukaryota; kingdom Metazoa; phylum Chordata; class Aves; order Procellariiformes; genus Oceanodroma; species Oceanodroma leucorhoa. The sequence continues at coordinate 1,956,357 of JASVER010000051.1, forward strand.
GAGTGTCTAAAAAGCAAGGTTAAAAGCAAGCAGGGACTGATGTCTGGTCCTGGTGACCTGCAGGGGAGGGCTGTTTTTTGGGAGCATGGGGTCTCTCGCAGCCTCCCCGTGCTCCCCTTCCCTGCCCCTTTTGTCCCAGCCCCTAGCAGGAGCAGCACGTCAGCGCTGCCATCCAAAGTGCCTCTTTTGGGGGGGTTTCAAGGAGGGCCAGAAGAACGGCCGCGGGCTGAAACTTGGCAAGGGGCATCTGCACTCCGGGAGGGAGGAATTCCTGGGTTAGAAACCCTTTTTTTTAAGTCCACAGAGTCCCGTTTTATGAGCATGAAAGAGGGCAGAGAAGCGGAAACGCTGCTTTCTTAGTTTGTACTATTTCTCAGTAAAACAAGGGAGAAACCACCATCGTGAGGAAGAGCCTGACAAACCCTCCTCGTCCTCTGAAAGCACGCACGCCTGTTACTACACCATCGCTCTAAAGCCCATGTGCTCCCCCCCCCCCCAGTTCCTCTGCCCCCAGTTCCTCTGCCTGGAGGGGCCGTGACCCCCCCAGCTCCCCTGCACCGGCACATCCCCACGGAGAGGCACCGAAACCCCGCGGAGGCAGCATCTCTCCATCGCTTGCACCGAAGCAAAGCCCCATGGCGGAACAGGGAGCTGCTCCCGTGGCCGCTTTCCCACCACCTCCCCGGCACACGAACCCTCCCGTCCCCGCCGTGGGGCCCTGCCTTCCCCGGGGACAGCGTCGTCCCCAGGGCCTTGCCCTGGAAAGCTGTGGGTGAACACCCCAGGGCCAAACCCCAACGTACCTGGGGGAGCTGGGGTGAGCCGGGGGCTGCCGATGGCCGTAATGCCTGCCAAGGGCGGCCTTAATCCCCGTCTGGAGAGAGCCGCGGCAGAGCCGGTGGCACAGAGATCCCTTATTAGCAGAGGACAGGGGGAGGCGGCGGGGGATGCGGGAGGGCAGCYGGCCCCGAGCAGCCACCAGCAAGGGGAACGTGTGATGGGGTTAACCAGCAACGGGCTGGATCCGGGTATAAACAGTGCATCGACTGCTACGCTCTCCGGGGAGTCCTTAAAACACCCCTGCCTGGATCGTTTCAAAAGGGTGCTGCAGAGTGAGGGAAACCCACGACACCCGGCTGGCACCCACGACCCGACTTTAAGGAACCGAGTGCGCTCAAAGCTGCCCTTTAAATAAAAGGAGGAACTGAAGTTGAAGGCAGCCCTCGCAACTTCCTCGGAGGAGCCGCAGGCAGCGGCACGGCCTCACGTCCCGCAACCTCCGCGCCAGCCCCGGGCTTGGCTCCGTGCCGCCCTGCGTGGCCCCGCCACGCCAGCCTGATGAAACCCTCCCGAAATCCTCCGGCCGCACCTCCCGCGCACAAGCGGGGCAGCAGATTCGGCCCCGGAGGGGGAGGAAGTGCCGGAATAAGAAAAGTTATGACAAGTTTCCTCGGGGCCACAAAGGCGCTGGCGGCGTGGGGCGGCGTGGGCAGGACACGTGTTGGCGAGAAGCGGCGCAGCGGCGTGTCCCGCATCCTCCCGGCGCGTYTCCTCGGCTGCGGGGACCCCGGTGGGGCCGCGGGTTCCCCCCCTCCGCACAGGGACCCCGACCAGCTCCCAGCTGCGAGCCAGCCCTGCCAGAGCAGGGCTCAGCAGAGCCCGGGGGGTGCTGGATGCGGSCCCCGGGATGGGGCCAGCCCCGCGGGCCCCCAGCTGTGCATCCAGCTGTGCATCCAGCGGCGCCCCCAGCCGTGCCCCCGGGGCCCTCCCCTTCCCTCCAGCTGCAGCAGGCGGCTTGCAGGGACCAGCCGCGCCCTGAGCCAGCCCCAGCCCCCCCGGGACACAGCTGGGGGGCACATCTGGCCCGGGAGCACCGCTGGAGGGGCACCCCCCGCCCCGTCTAAGCAACAGCTGCCCCGCGAGCGCCCCGCGGCTGCCCACCTGCAGGGGGGGGGCCCGGCCGGCCCCTCCTCGCCCGGCGCTCGCTGGGCGGCTCCGCACGGCAGCCCCAGCCCGGCCCGGCCCAGCCCCGGCCCCGGCCGCCGCCTCCTCCCGGCCCGGCCCCGCCGGACAATAGCGCGGCCCGCCGGCGGCGGCGGGGGGCGGGGCCCGCGCCCTCATTAGCATCCCCGCCGCTTCCCGCCAATCCGCGCGCGCCGCCACAGAAACCCATCCCCCTCCTCTGTATTTACATAGCCCGCGGCGGGCGGCCAATCAGAACCGCGGCGGATGGCTCTCATTGTCATAATTTATGCAGCGCGGGCACCCCCTGGTGGGGCGCAGTGGGGCCGGGGGCGGGCCCCTCCCCGGGGATGGGATGGGGATGGGGATGGGACGGGGATGGGATGGGATGGGATGGGGTATCCCCTCCCCGAGGATGGGGTAGTGTTGCCCAGCCGTGACGCCCATCGCCTCCGCACCCCCACCTGCCCCGCAGGCATCCCTGCCACTTACCTTCCTATCCCCCCYGCCCCAGCCCCGAAGAAACTCCCCCAAGCCCAGCCTTTTTCTAACCTGATAGATTTATTGAAAAATTAAAAGCACAAGCTCTGTATATATAAATACGACAACGTTGCCAGCAATTTACAAGGCCTCCGGTTGCTCTCTCTGCATCCCCACCTGTGGCCCGTGCCACCCGCCTGGGCACGGGGACGAGCACCCGAGGGAGCAGCGACTGCCCGAAAAACCCTCCAGCCTGAGCCACGGGCCCACCTTGCTCTGTGTGTGGCACTCAAATGACAGCGGGGACACCCAGACCTCCGCTGTCCTCCCACCCTGCTCCCCAGCCTGGCCGAGGGGGAGAGGGTGTCCCCRAAGGGCAGCCCTCCCACCCCAGAGAGGACAGGGATGAAGACTTYAAGCGATGCACACTGATTTCTGCCCATTCTCAGCCTGCCCTACCCAGGCAGCGAGGGTCTGCGGTGGGCGGGGGGACATCTGGGGACAAGSTGGGGATGTCTGTACGCGCGGGCGAGGGCTCTGCGTGGCGGGATGCTGCTTTYACACCTCAGCACTGCCTTTCATCCCCCTTCGGGTGCTCCCCGASCCAAGCCACTCTCCCAAAACCCATTTGGGTTCCTAAAGGGCGACGTTGAATTCTGTGACCAAGAAATCAATGTAGTCCTTCTCCTTCAGCTTAAAGGCTTCAGCGATGATACGGGCGGCTTCCCGATGCTCTTTGCCCCGTAGCCCCGTGCCGTTCACTTCCAAAATGACGTGGCCCACCTTCAGCTTCCCGCARTTGTGCGCCGAGCCTCCGCGCTGCGGGAGAGAGGTGGTCAGCTCATGCTCCCACCACCCCCCTGGCTCAACCCAGGGATGAAATRCAGGCAGTTTTGGGAAAATGTGAAATGTTTCATTTCCATCATGTTCACCCTGACCCGGCACTTGCCAGGTCAGCCTGAACACGACGGAAATGAAACATTTCACATTTCRGAAAGAGAGGATGAATTTGGCTTCCCTCCTGCTTGCTCCTGGAGCGCAGCACCAGCTGGGACGGCCAAGAATAACCAAGGCGCAGTGAGCTCTGCTTTTCTTTTTGCTGTAAATAACTTGAATTTTGCCCCAAGTAAACAGCAGAGGAAATGGTGCGGGGAGACAGCTCCCAAGGGCTCAGTTCCCCAGCTACCATCCACCATTCCCCTTCCCCAGTCCTCTATCTGAGCAGAAAAAGGGAGTTTCCAGACATTTGGAGACATCAGCCAAGCTTTCGGGGCTGCCCAGACCCCTTTCGAAATGTCTGCAGCAAATCCTTGGCTCCCAGAACGTACTTTATGGTATGGGATCATCCATGGGACACGAATAAAATCCTCAGCAAACCCCCAACAGCAGAATGATGCCTCTAATGTCTAGGGAGATGCAGGGCTATCGGTGGGGGGGAAGCACACCTCCAAAATCCCCCCTGGGGCAGGGCTGCCGCTGCACTTGGGCTGTGGCTGAGGGGCTTTCCTGATGTCCAGGGAGGAGAGGGACGGGATGTGCATTGAGTTCTTCCCATTCTCAGCCTGCCCTACCTGGATGGTGACGATGCGGGGCAGCGGCTGCCGCGTGTTCGCTCCGCCCTCGATGGCGATCCCCAAGGTCGGTGCACTCTTGGACACTCGGATCAGACACGACGTGGGCTCCAGGAGCCCCGGCTGCGGGGAGAGATGGCAGCGCTGCCGAGGGAGGCCGGGCACCGTCTGCCTGCCGCGCTCCCTCGGCCCGGGCCCCACGGCAGGCAGGTTCACCCACGGCAGGCTTCCACGGGAGAGGGACAGACACGCTGCCTGCAGTTGCTCTCTGACTCCTGACATCCAAGATCCCGACCCTGGGCAGGTCTGGAAGGGCTTGGGGAGGAGCAGAGCAGCTCTCCGGCTGCCTGCCTACACCCGTCAACCTCGCCACCATCAGAACATCCTCCAATTTACTTCCGATACCTGATACCGGGTGACAGGTGACTTCACTCATGGGACACTGCCCTGTGGATGTCCCCTCAGAGCCAGGAACTCTGCCACGTCCCAAGCAGCTGCTTGCTGGAGCTGGGAGGGACCAGAYTGACCCAGGATGGAGTGAATCAGCCCTACAGTGCTCCCCTCAGCCGCTCCTGGCTCCCTTCCCCACAGCTCAGCCCACCAGCGAGCTGACTCAGCTCACTGAACAAGAGGATAAATAACCCATCAAAGCACAAAAGAGGGGTTGCTGCCCGCAGGCAGAGGGAGCAGATCCAAGGCAGCGGGGAGCAGCACTGCCCCTTGGCAGTGCTGGGTGCCCACCTCCCACGAACGGCAGTGCCCCAAGGCCCCCGGGCACCCAGCCTCACCGGCTTGGAGGCCCCTTCCGCYGCCCCCTCGCTCCTCGCAGCCTCCTTGAGGCTTCGGCTTTTCCCAGGGACCGGCTGCCRGCTCTTGTCCTTGCCGCTCATCTCGACCTCCCCGATGTCCACCCCGCTGTCCTCGCTGAGGGTCTGCCCACTGTCCGACAGCTGGGAGAGCGTGGAGGCTGGGGAGAGACGAGGGCTGTTAGAGGTCGGGCAGCACGGCTCTGYGGCCAGCCGAGCACCCACAGGGCCACGTACCAGAGGGAGGACAYCCCACCCGCTCCCAGGGCTGGGCAGGTCCCCTGGGATTTTGATCTGGACTTCAGAGCGGGGTCCCCAGGCGGATCCCTCCTGAAGATCAGAGCTGTGCACAGGGAGCATCAAGGAACAAGTGGCCTCAAACCCAGGCCCAAGGATCCAACCCAGATCCCGAACTGGGATGGAGGGAGCGGGTGGTGAGTTCAGGGATCCTGCTGGAGGCCAGCTGGAGCCAGCCCATRCTCATCACCAGGGTCTGGGAGGAGATGGGGACAGACCCAAGCAAAGAGGAGCTGTCAGGTAGGAGCTTTCTCCCCTTCGAGGGTGAAGACTCTCGAGTGCAGATCGAGACTCTGTCCCTGGAAATGAGCGTCAGGAACAACGGTATGACAGCRCCTGCAGGGAGGTGCGAAATCGGCTCTGGGACTTGGAGGGGGGTCACACTGCTGCCACCCCTCGGGCACGATCCGGCCTCCATTCGGTGTCGGAGGCAGGAGCCCCAGCCCCTCAGCCATCACCCCGAGATTAAGGAACTAATTGCAGTGGGAGGACGGTGCCACAGGAGGGCGACAATGCCACTTGCATCGGGTCCCACGGAGCCCGGCCGCAAACAGGGCATTTCGAGGGGGGCTCACAGGGGCTCGGGGATGCTGTGGGTACCCCCAGCCCCAGCGGGTCTCAGCCAAAAGCAGAGTCCACCCTCCTGGGCACCCTCAGGGCTCCAGGACCACCCATCGCACTCCCGCTGGACCAGAGCCATTTGCCGAGGGACCTGTGGAGCCCAGCACGCTCCTCCCTCACTTCCACTTCTTTTTCCCTGGATATGCTCAGGATAAATCTGACTCTCAAGCTCAGTGTGGGCACAGTTACGACTTTTTTTTCCAAAATCTGGAGTTAATGGGAAAATCCCAGAATYGCTTCTTTTTTTCTTTTAAAACACCACTGGAAGCAGATTTTTATGAACTAACACAGCAAAGCCCACGCAAGAGAAAAGTTGCAATCAACCACCTAACAGAGCTTGGTCTTTAAGTAAAGGTCAGCCTGAATTGCMCTGGAAACCCAGGGAGACTTGGAAGGGCATGCCGAATGCCGATGGGGAGCTGGCAGCCGTGGGCCTGGGCCTCGCAGCTTTTCCAGCGTTGCCAAAACCCAGGGCAGAGGCTTTGTCTCAGAGATTAACACCACTACCGCTGATAACACTGTGGAGGGCTTTATGCGTTTYCTGGATTTTCACTTTTTTTTGCCATGATGCTGTCAAGCTGTTTTCTGCAATTGAAAATTCATCTCGGGGAAAAAAAGCAAACCAACACCCAGCTACCAAACGTTGCCACACCGATCCAGGCTCTGCAGCTTTTACCCTACCCTATTGACCTGGAGTTTGAACCAAAATCACGATGTTTGCCCTTGTGGCCCCTTCCCGGCAGGCGCTGCCAGCCCACATCCCCACCAGGAAGGGGGAAGCCCTGCAACCAAGCCTGCTGCAGATCTCCCTCTTCCAACTCCCCCAGTTCCTGCCCTTGAGATCTATCTCTTCTCCGGTTTGTCTCTTGAGGAACACYCCAGAGAGGGTTTTTTTTCACCCCACAGCTGATAACATGACACCCACCTCTGGCCTGGGGCAAGGGCCTCACTTCATTGACGTCAGGCTCGCTGTTGGGTTGGTGCACCTCCACCATGATGAAATGCTGGTTGGCCATGGCCTGCGGGCTGCCCTTGTCCGGTGGAGGGGGTGCCGGGTGAGATGGGGGAGGAGGAGGGGATGGGGAAGGTGGGCTCTGAAGCCCACGGGCTGCGGGGCCCTCCAGGGGTGGGCTCTTCAACCTTGTTGGGGACTGGACCCTGGGGAAGGGACCGATGGGGTGCTGGCTGACCAAGGAGAGCTGGGCATCCATTTGCCTCCTGGAGCTGTGCAGGGCCGGGGAAATGGTAGCATAGATAGCGCTTGGGGCAGACTCCTCGGTGGATGTGGTAGCAGTRGAAGTCATGCTGACTGTGTCCTTCTCGGGGTGGCTAGGAGGGGGCGTGGGGTTTCGGGGGGCCACGAAGAAGAGGCCTGACTGAGAGGACTCAGAGGAAGGGCGCTTGGGCTTGTCTTTCCCTGGGTTCCTGTGCTGGGCAGCAGAGGAGTCCAGCATCTGAGGGGCTGAAGGAGGAGGCGGAGGCTTGAAGTTGGGTGGTTCATCTGGGAAGGAGGAAAGATCATCCTGCCAGACCAAGAACAGAAACCTTTAGGACACCATGCCCAGCTGCGAGAACTTCCCCAGGCCCACAGTCACCTGTATYTGCCTTCTCACAGTGACCACAGCAAAATGAGCTGATTTTCATAGAAATGCCTTTCTGACCTTACTGGCAATAAGAATACGACTCACAAATGAGGACGCTTAGAGGACAAACTACCCAACTTTTGCTCTGGTTCGCACAGATGCTACTCTTATTCAGACAGCCAGAATCCTTCTTCCTAACCGGTCTGATTAATTTGCTCCAGTGACTGCAGTGACATCCATTGGCAGGTAATGTAGCAAAGAGCTACAGAAGCTGAGGCAAAACTTGGTATCAACAGCTCCCAACCGAGGCGCAGCAGCATGGTGCAGTGTCTTACCAGGGAGATGTCCGGCAGGGTGTTGATGCTACTTTGGTGGCCATCTCCACCCCCCTCCAATTCTGACGTGTTCTAATAGGGCAAAGAAGGAAGAGAAAACCAGGTCACAGCAGCAAGGAGCAACCACCACAGTGCCAGCATGATAGGGAACGTGCAGAGTGATGCAGGGCATTGCCCAACCCCCCAGCGCAAGGCCAGTCTTTCACCCAAAGGTTTTGGTTTCCTGGGAGGTTCCCTAGAGACTCTCACATATGAGCAAAGCAACTTGGTCGGGAAACCGACTCTCCCAGGCTAAGAAGCATGCCCAAAGCATGCTGTGAACCTGACCTACCAGGGCAATTTCCTCTGCAGCGGAGGAGTATGCTCCTCTTAACCCACATTTCAGCTCCTCTGTTTAATTTGGAGGGAGGGGGGTAACCAGCTTTGAGGGCTGCAGGTTCAATARCTGGATCCTTCCTGGGAGAAGGGCAATGAAAAAGTTTAAAACTTCCCTCCCTTGCAAAGCAGAGCAGTCGGTCTCAGATGCAAATAGAAGCCGCTGCCACTGCCTTCCCTTTAGGGGTCAAAATGTCATTAGAAAATGTCACAACACAGCTCTGAATACATCACAGCTCCAGAAATCAAGAAGGGCTTTGAGAATCTGTCGGTCTGTCTGCGCAGGGGCAGCTGTCAATCAGGATGGACCCAAGGAGAGGACATGGATACAGTCAAGCAGAGCAAACAGGCACCCAGGCTAAGTAACAGCAGGGATGGCAGAACCGGGGACATGCAGTGGMGGCTGGGTGTGCAGCTCTGCCCTGGCAAACCATGCCTGGCCTGGCACCGGACAGGCCTGAACCCAGCTGAGTCTAGCCCGGAGCCATGGCTCTGCTGCTGGCTTTGCCCCAGGTACTCTCCCGGGGGATGCTCTGCCGGCGGTGCACAGCCCCAGCTCTGCCTGGTGCCCCTGCAAGGCCCTCTAAAAGCAAACCCAGACTCAGCACCCCCCTCCCACAGTAACTCCTGATCTGGAGAGGTGCCTGCTGCTGCTCAGAAAGGGTGTACTTCGTTTCTGTCACGTTCACAGGGATGTTTGTTCATTTGTGCTGGAATGGGCAGGGTACAGTTTGTGTTTAACTGCGTGTTATTTATTGCAGGGTAAACAACTGGTTAGTTGAAATGCTGGTGCATCTGCATTTCCCCCATCTGCTGGAGGCTGCTGCTGTGCCTGTAAGATGTTAGCGTCCCAAAATAGACACGGGAGACAATTAAGAGCATTAAAGAAGTAGCAAAAACATTGATGGAAAGTGCTTTTATCTCTGTGGCTTCAGAAGGAGCTCTGGAAAACGAGAACTAAAAGAAATGGCTTCTTCAGAGAGTGCCAGATAAAGCATTAGCTTGGAAAACCACTCCTTCCTCTGACGAAGGTTGATTTCATCACCAATTAATCCAAAGGAAAGGCAGGTGGCTTTTGAAACAGAAACATCCCCTACCCCTTCTTGGATTACTGACCGTGAGGCAAGCCAGGGCAGAAGGCAGATTTGGCTGAAACACATGGCAGCAGCAACAGAAAGATCAGTCTTCAGCCAGGCTTGACATGCCACAGGGCTGTGCAAATCCAAGCGCTGGCATGAAGGATGGGGTGATACCGTACGTCTGAGGCTGGAGGAAGAGGCAGGTAGGGCTATTTCAAAAGCGACCTGCCTTCATAYGGATTAAAATGATCACGAACTGCTCTGGGCTGTGCACACATTAGCAATAGGACTTCATATCTGATTGAAGTGCCAATGAATCTAAAAGCTCGAGTGCCGTCATGTCCCTGCATGACGCCAAGGAGCAGAGAAGCTCAGCCAGACAAAGCGCAGCGCTGGGTAAACTGCACCAAGCTGCACCAGTGCGCTCACCGCAGAGCTCCCTCCTTTTGCCGTCGTTTCCTCTAACGAGAAAGCTGTTCTGCAGAAAGCTGCCCAAGTATCACCCTCTCCCTGCACCAGCCCACCTCCAGATGCTGCCCAGAGCCTTTAATCTAGCCAAATGGCTGCGTGCACAAGGAAAGGAGCCAAGGCGGAGATGGTGGCATTTCAGCACCAGCCTGGCCGTGTCTGGGAGGATCTCAGCTGTGTCCCTAACTCTTCCCTCTCCAGCCCTGCCTCTGCCAGCCTCAACCTGCCTCCAAGAGTTCACTGAGCTCTTGGCAAATGCAAGAGGACCAGACCCCTGTGATATGACTGGAAGCAGATATGATAATATCATATCATATTAGTGATATGACTAAATAGTCATAGTTATGTCGCTACTAAAGAGTCTGCCCGATGCCCCCTAAAATCTGCCAGTGCTATCTCCCCCAGTCCCGCCACCAAACTCTGTGCCCGTCACCACGACACCAAACCCATTGCAGAGCGCATCATGTGCCATGTGCCAGCCCAGGCCTCGTAGCTAGGACCAGTCTGCACTGAGACTTGAATCCTCCTGGCAAAGGGAGGGTGGGCACGGCCAGCTGCACCCAGCGCCCTCCCCACCAGCCCAGCGAGATGGCCCTAATCCCACTGCCCCAGCTCTGCTCACCCTGAACAGCCAGGGACACTAATACCGCTCATCATCTTCAGGGCACTTTTTTCTGCTGAAGTRTGCAAGGAGATTTGCCTTTCCCCAAGCTTAGTACTTTGGGGGCAAAAGCAATTAAACAGAAATTGCTCTGGGCTATAAAATGTAATGGCTTTTAAGCTGAGCGCATTTGCTTTCAGGAGTTGGCTATTTTAAGACTGTGCTTTCCTGGATTTCCCTTGAAAGACCCATCGAAGCCACGTGCCACTGCTCTGAAAAATGAGTGTTTATTGAGGAGGCTGCTCCCTCCTACCAACTCTCTGCTGCTTTACCCCATCTATTTTCTAGTTACTTATAGAAACTGGAGGTCAGGTGAGGCCCTTCCAGCCCCTCTGCAGGGTGCAGCTGGAAAACTTTTGTCCTTCCTATCTTGCACAGAGTCCACGTCAGGAGTGATGGAGCTGGAGAGCATTTCAGACAGGCAGCCAGTTTCCATTCACAGATTAAGTGGTGGAGAAACTGCCACCTCCCTGGGGAATACAACCCAACCTTTAATTAACCTCACAGATCCAAATGAGTCCCTTATTTTCCAGTTACTGCTAACGAGAGCTTTGCAGAGCTACTCAGCCTGACTCCCACAGGGTTTAAATTGTGAACAACTGCACCGGTCTGAGAATAAGCCCAGCTTTCCTCCGCTCTCCCCTTCCCTCTCCCACCCCAGAATGCATCCGCAGGGCTGGAGGAGCTCCAGAGCCCCTGGCCCTGCCCCAGCCTGAGCACAGACCTCTCTGACTTCGGGGGCTCTGAGGCTGACGCAATGACACCCACATGGTGGCTTCACTCTGTCTTCATCCTCATCGCCTGAGAGGATCGTGCCAAGCACACGGGAACCCTCCACATGGGATGTCTGTGCCTGTCCTGGAGTGAGTCAGAGGACAGCTGGGAGCTGGAGCAGCTCTGTAACAGTGGACTTAGATGGGAAAGATGTCCCCCATTTCTCTGCTCTCATTCTGCTCTCCCTCTGGGGACACAGAGATCATCTACCAGCTGCCAAAGAGGCTGTGGGCTCTTGTGCTTGAGATTCACTTTCCAGAGAGAGGAACAACTCAGTGCCATCCTCTCTTACTTATACGTCTTGTGAAGCAGAGAACAGAGACAGACAGGGGCTAGCAACTCAACAGGGTTACCACACTGGGCCCAATCCTGCACCTTCAGGGAGCTGGGAGCAAGTCAGCGCCTGTGGAATCAGGCCCTGGGAGGAGACACCTTTGAATGGCAGTGTCTTTGCTAGGAGGCARTGGAGAAGAAAAATGAAATCAACAGGGATTTCAATTCCTTAATCCTAACCACAAGGGCTGGGGCAGGAGGCAGGGACAAAGGAAATGCTAGACTGCCTTGCTTGTAAGCAATTAGCAATTCATACTGCTCTGATCAGACAACTTGCATCTGATTATTGCAGTCTACAATTAACCTCTGCTTTGCAGGAATCACCTTGAGATCCAAGATTTACAAGAGGTGATGGTGACAGTTAGATAGGCAGACACACATCTGTGGGTGGYACCATCAAACACGGCTTTGTCTTGTTTCCGAGTATCCTTCAAGCATCCCATAACGGAATTACTTGTCACATGGCAGGTCCTGATCAGCCCCATACTGGTTATTTTTGGTGTAAGTTCACCCATTGACCCATGGAGAGCTGACAGGACAGGGGGCCTGGTCTCATGTCACTGCCTTTGGTCATGAAGCCAAAGAAATCTGTGTCCCACGGTTCAGGGTGCCTGCGATAAACTCAATCTGGGAACACTACAACTATCCTCTTCTAGGTAAGTGCCATTCCCAGAGGGATATGGCTACCAGAGGTCCTCTCTCCCAGAGCAGTACTAGCACCTCTCAGCTCAACCACTTGCTGTGTGTGCTCAACCCGCTGACCCCTGTGATTTCCTCCTAGACAAGGAGGGAATGCACCCCACACCACAGAGCTGCCTGGCGGGGCACAAGCCTGCAGTTCTTCTCAGCCTCCTCCCAACCAAGAGCTCTGTTATGACAGAAGGATTTCTGAGGCTCTTCCCACATCCCTGTCTAGCCTCTCTAAAGTCTGTGTGAGGATTTCTTCAAGGCTGAACACACACAATGTAAGTACACCTACCCCTCCTGCACTGGAGCACAGATTTTTGCAGACCCAAAGCCCATAAGGAAAATTCTCTCCCACCCCTGAGAATGTATGACRGGATGTGACCAGCCTACTGGTATTTAGCCAGGGTGCCCATACAGCAAGACAACACAGCAGCAGGTAGGGAGGCAACAAGGCAGGAAGGGCAGTCTAGGGTCCATCAGGCATCAGCGCTGCTGGTCCTTCTAAAACCCCAGCCCTGAGCTGTCAGTGGCAAGGCTTTAGTGCAAGCAGGGCAGCGGTACCGGCTGGGTTTGGTCCAAGGCTGAGTCTTGCCTGCACTGCAGCACCAAGGCCTGCAGCCGTGCTGCCAAGCTGGGGAAAAGGACTCTGGAATGGCTCAGCAGAGCCACAGGAAGAAAAGGCAGAGATAGGTGAAACGAGGTGGCTGTTCACGTGGCTGAGGCGCATGCTGGCCCCTGGACAGCCTGTACCCCGCCTCCCACCTGACGCACATTCGCACGCACTCTCAACCCATCTACTATGGCAACCGAAGTACTCGAACTCCCCGTCTCGCTGACAGCCCCTACCTCCATCAGGTCTATTAGCCACAAGAGCCGCTCCTGGGGACATGCAAGGGGAAAAGCAGATTAAAACAAGCATAAAAGCGAAAACATAACGTCAGGGAGGATGCAGAACAAATGAGACAAGCAAATCCCGGCACAACGCATCCCTCTTCCCCCAAAACCCACCCTGCAGAGTCCACATCCAGCTGCACCCAGTGCTGAATGTGAAGGCTGAAATGAGCCCCTCTTGCRGGAGGTGCTGGGGAGGGCAACAGCAGGTGCGGTCTCAGGGCAGAACAGGGCAGAGGAAACAGTTTGGGAGCTCTGCCCCTCTCCTCTCTCTCCTGCTAGCTGAGATAAGCACCCATCCACCATGAGCCAGTGCTCTTTGCTTGGCAGTTGTTTTAACAAGCAGTGGTGGTAAACATCTCAAGCRTCAGTGTTCCCACCACCCGAGGCAGAGCCCAGAGGGGTGTATGTTCTCACGCCCATGGAAAGAGATGCTACACTGCCAGGGAAGACCTGCAGTGTGACCGAGGGACACATGTTCGTGAAGGAAGCTCTTAAAACAGGGCCCACCAGATGGTGCCCACTCTCTTCTCTATGCCAAAACAGCACCCCAGTCTCCCTCGCTGACCTCTGGGCCCAAGTGCCAGGTGGGGCTGGGCCATCGCTCACACACCAGGCCAAGCAGCCACGCTTGGCACGTGGTGTCACAGAGCRGAAGGGAGACCATGGCACACCCAAAGCAAGTGGTACAGCCCCAGGCACGGGGATAGCATGGGAAGAGGGTGTCACGCTCAGTGCACGAGTCCTGGCAGACCTGTGTTAGCCCTCTGATACTTCAGAAAGATTTTCCCAGCAGGACTTCAGGGAGCAGTGCAAAACTCGCTTTGCCTATCCTGATCCAGAAAGGATCTCACTGTAATCCATCCTGAACAGAGCAGACGGCTTTCCTAGGGGTATTTGTGAAGTCCAGGGGACAAAAGCACAGCTCTGATGCTCCGAAACTCTGAGGCCTCTTGGGAGGCTGGATCAGACTGCGTAGGCAGGACCAGTCTGCGTAGGCAGGCACAGCCCCAGGAAAGGCCCCTGCCTCTCTCCCCTGCCGGCTGTGTTGCCTGGACCCTCTGCAGCACAGYCCCACTCGCCCCGACCGTGGGCTGGTTTGCTTGCTGTCGAACTAGCAGAAAGCCCATCGTCATCCATTCTTTTCATGAAGGTTTTAATTTCCAAGGTTGCTAATGCATTTATGATGAAAGGCATTTTATGGCTAGGAAATTAATTTTGGGGCTGTATGCCTGCACACTCTGAGGTGATTATGATAACTTAATTAGACGGTGCATGCAATGAAGGCCTGGCAGAGAGATGTGGGAGCGCTGCCGCTTAATGCTGGAGAGTGGGCAGGGGTTGGGACCGGTTGCAGCTGGTCTGGCCACTGCAGTCCCCACTGGGATGGGGAGCAGGCAGCCAGCATCTTTAAGGAGGTGATTTAAAAGCAACAGCCACAGCTGGTGAATAGCAGCAGGCATGGCGTGGCAGCGACAAGTCGCTGAGACTTCTGTGTGGATGCAGCTCGCATTGCACAGTGGAGGTCCTGGAAGGGAAGCAGACTTCTTCCCTCGCTGGGGACAAAGTGACACTTTGCACCAGGCCCAGCCCCCATGCAAAAGATAGTGGCATCTCAGTCTCACGGGCACAGAGATACCAAGCACATGTCACAGCATCACCTTATTGCACCTACAAATCATGCTATTGCACCCAGTCTGCAAGGGGGAAAAAAAAAAAGCTTTGGGGGAATCCATCGGGGCAGCAGACTGAACAGGGTTTCCTGCGGGGTGAAATGCCTTTATAGCACTCCAGGGAAGTGAGTTTATTGTAGGGCTGCCAGGAGCGGGTGTTGAAAGAAAAAGGAACAGCCAGGAGGGACTTACCCGGGCTGAGCTGACAGTTGTGGCAGTGAAGTGGCTGCTGGAGGAAGAGATGGTGTCGCTGTAGGACATCATAGAGTAGGAGTCGGTGCCAATGCTGGGCCCTGAGGGCTGTCGAGCCTTCATGGACTCGATCTCTCTCTTCAGCACCAGGTTGTCGAAGCGGTCGAGGTCTTGCGGGGAGATCACACCCCGCACCTCTGAAAGCAGTGAGAACTGGGCCAGGCAGACAGACAACCAAAGAGAGGTTGGGGCATGACCATACTCCTGGGTAGGTGAAGACCCATCCTCCCACACTGTTCAACAGTGGTAATGAGATGTACTGGCAGGTAAGGCACGAGGAGGTTTGGTCCGAAACTTTACCAGAAGCCCCTCTGCCACTGAACACCAGCCTATATCCCCCRTAATGTCCTACATCTAGATTTTGCTTGCATACCCTCACATCCTGAGAAAATAACCTTGGAGACATTGAGCCACATTGTGACAATGGCTCTGCTCAGCCCACCGGGTRGAAGAAACTGTCCCTGACCTTGGTGTGGGTTCCTCACCTTAGCATGTGTGTTGAGTAGCTCGAAGAGCGCCATGACCAGAGCATCCACGGAGATGTTGCCTTCCTTATACTCATCAAGGTAGTACCCCATGGTTGCCCGCTCCTGTTCGTTCAGCAGGTGCCGCGCCTGTTCCTCCAGCATGACTCGGGTCTGGTTCACCATGCTGCTCAGCGTCACCTGGGAGCCGGCCAGGCCCCGGTAAAACACAGGCTGCAGAAGAAGACAGGAGATAAGCTTTGGCCTGGGATGCCAAGGAATCAGCTGCYGAAAGGAGGGCAGCTGCCTCTCTGCTGAGACAGCTGGGCAGCATAGGCAGGACCGAGAACTGCCYCCCCCTTGCTCTGGGCTCTGCCTACCAGCCCAAGCTGCCTGMGTTTCAGACCACTGCTCTCACCCAACTACCTGTGGCGAAGCTGGAAAGCAGGACTGGAAGGGGGATGCCAAGAATGACTGGAGACAGGTACCCCCAAGGATTCACCAGCATGGCCACTCGTTTAGTGTCACTACTTGTCTGGGTAACTCCAGAGCCATGAGTTTATGCAGCACCAGTTGAATAAACAAAACAGCTTCCCAGCTCTGTTCAGCTGTCCCTTGACCAGCTAATGATTTAATAGCAGGCTGTATTCCTTCCTGGCAGAGCTGGGGGAACTGGGGCCAYGAGAGAGAAGCAAGCGTCCAAGCTTGTGTAAAAGGCACTTTTGCCCCCGCTGCAAGCTCGAAGCAGACCCTGGTGAAGAAAGAGCCACTGACAACCAAAGGAGTCCCAGGGAGAGACAYGTCTGGCTGCAGATGAAAGGCTTTGTTCTTTGAGAGGGATTTCTAAGAGGAGGTCCTTGCTGTTCCCCTCCCTGGCAGTGTTAGCACAGTCAGAGTAGGGATATGGAGCCAGACAAGACTCATGAGTATCCTGGTGACACTGAAAGGAGTTGGGACTGGGGAGCATGTTTTGCCAGCAAACAGCACAAAGCCATTATCAATGAGAGCCACCTGTGAAACCTTGCTGCTTCATTTCCATTTAAAAGAAATGCGCTTTGCAAAGAGCTGTTTGGAGAAGATGCAGTCACRGCACTGGGTAAGTCCCTGCCGCTGCTGCAGCCCTGCCACCCTCTGGTGTGCTGGAGCGGGCTGGCTCAGCTCTGCTTCAGGATGGGAAAGATCCCAGGAGCTGTCAGGGCCCAGAGACAGCCACTGCGCAGAAGGCATCACAGTCACCTCTGCAGGGTGGAGGGGGTCTGCACGGTCCTTGCCYGTGTGTGATGATTGTCCCTTGCCCATTAATGTGATCATTCCCAGGCTAGGAGGCACCAGATGTACTGCAGAACTGACCCACCAGTGGCACTATTTGTAGAAACACAGCTGGCAAAGTGAGATGGGCAGGAGAAAGGCCAGAGCCAGTTAAWACCCACCAGTTCTCATAAAACTAACGTCCCTTTTATAATCAGGAGCACAAAGCCCTCCCTCCCACAGAAAACAGGAGACAACGATGGCGATTTTTTTCACAAGGCATCAGGAAGGCCTGATCTCTCTTACCCTGGCTGTCGCTTCCGCAGCATGATCACCCATTACCCTGCGAGGAGGGAGAAGATCAGTTAGCACTGAGCGCCATGTGCCCATCACCTGAGGCCTGGCACGAGATCTGTTATGTACTCTGTGCCTGTAAGCTAAAAGCTTCTGGCCYGAGAGAACAGGGAAGGGGCAGCAGCATGTTGTCCAGACCTGATCCACCTTACAGGCCAGAGATGCTGTCTTCTAAGCACCACATATGGGGGCCACACASCTAAGCACCGGGGGTGCTCCCACAGACAGGCTGCCGATGCACATCGCAGTGCATCAGGCTGCACCATTTCACATGCTGCCACTCCACACCCGCCCTGGGTGACTGTAGGTACCCTACTCCTGCTCTGGGTTKGCAGCCCTACACAGCAAGCTTGCACGGGGTGTACCAAGCACATACCCTGCCGAGCGGACGAGGGTCTCTCCGATCTGGGAGCTCGCTATCCACCTGGTCTCGTCCACGGTGGTGCGGGCGTGGGGCAGCCTCCCGATGTCTTTCACTGTCATGATGAGGTGGCGGGAAGACTTGAGCAGCTTCACCGCCTCGTCGTGGGGGATGCTGAGGAAGCTCCTGCCGTTCACCTCTAGGATCTGGTCTCCTACCTGTGGAGTCAGGATAGGGTGAGCCTGGCAGGCTCCGGGGGCTTTCCTGTTAGGAATATGCTGCCTTCTCCCACCAGGGAGGAGCTACTCAGTCTACCCCACCACCAAACTAGGACCACAGCAATTGGAGGCACCAAGAAAGAYGAGGGAGAGGGGCCAAATGCTGGTGGCTGAGGCCAAGCACTCAAGTCAACAGCCAGCAACGGACCAGGATGTGAAGCCTTGGAGGAGCCTGTTTAGGATCCCAAGTCAGACCAATCTGCCCAGTCCCTTCCATTAACTACATTTGCAGACCCACTCGGTTAGAAACAACCCGCAAAGAATATCAAGACCTCCAGCCCCAATCCCTCCTGCTGATCTGGGAGGCCAGGAACCATCTGCAGAAGCCCCAAACCTCAGATCTCTGTGTGCAGCAGGGAGGGGTTCAACTTGAGTGTCTCACCACAGTCTCCAATGCTCTGTAAACTGTAGGATCTGAGACAGCTGGATTTCATCTCTCCTCTCCTCCTATTTCCTCCCCAGCTGCTCCTGAGAGCTTTCRTTTTGTGGCCAGGGCCTTTGCTGTCATCAGGAACTTCCCTGACAGCCTGGCCATGTTCAAGACACAGCACTCATCKGGTATTTCCCCCTTCAACCCAGGTCCTCTTTCTCTTTGCTTCTAGGCATTCAGTGCCACTCCTCCTCAATCCCATATCACAATCCACCCTGTTTCTGATAAGCCACCTCTTTGAAACTGCTCTTTCATATCTTTGCTTAACCATAGGCTTCTGTTCAGCTCTGTCAAAACACAGCCTTATTTTCTTTACGCTGCAATGCAAGCAGAATGAGACATTCCTTTAAGTAACTTGCCTCCATCTTGGAGGAGAAGAAAAGACGGAGCAGGAAGAATTTCTAAGGCYRAAAAAATAATATAGAGAATTAATAYGATCCTTTCAGCTCAGTCTATCCCATTRATTCTCCAGATTCTTAAAATCATTTACTCCTGTGAGAAGCCATGATTAACCACTGCCAAACCTATGTGGTGGGCTGTGACTCTGCTCTCACCCAAGTTTCCACCAGTGCTACCCTSAACTTTGCTGGGGTGAAACAGTGGACATCGGGACTACCACCAGCAAAGCTCAGCTCAGCATAAAGCAGGCGAGATCCAGCGACCGCTCCRGCAGGGAGGGGAAGGCAGCTGCTGGTCCGAGGAGGCAGCAGCTGACCCAGAAATGGCAGTACAGCCCCCGCACTTGGACATCGCCTCTGTTTTACGCTACAGCCGTGCTGAAGCTCACCAGAGCATAGGGCCAGGGCTTGCATCAGCTACTCTCCAGACACAGCATTGCCAGCTGAGATGGAAGGCGGCCAGGGGCCGTAGCAGCAGGACTGATACACATATGGGCAACCTGCACACTCRCACACATACTCCCGCTCCATTTCTGCTAGCCTGTGCTGCTACGCCTGTGGCATCCAGATGGTCGATCCAACAACCATCGAGGCTTCAAGGCTAACAGGACCCCTGTCAAGGCATCCACTGCTCTCACTTTGTCTTCCTGGGACAACGTTTCTCTTCCACTAGTGCATCCAGCGAAGGGCTGGTGGGAACCGAGGGCAGAGGGCCCATGCCACGGTGCCAGATACAGTGCTGATAAAACCCGACCGTGGCTTCTCCAGGCATGCCCATGAGGACATCCTCGGCAGAGAGAGCACAAGAATGGGGAAGAAMAGACAGAGAGAAATCCTGCTGCTTGGGCCAGAAGAGACCCGTGATCACAACCTTGGCTATCTTGAGGTCTGTGGTGTGACAGACACCGTTCAGACCACCCAAGAGGTGATCTTTATGAGAAATCAAGTAGCGAGAAAGAGAAGAGCTGGTGGAGAGCCCCTGGGTGGCAGGAGTGAACATGACTTAGCAGGGCTCTGTCACAGGTGATAGGGGCAGCAGGGCCCTGGCTCTGTGCTTATCTCATGAGCTACTGACCCACCTTGGGCTGTTGGAAACTGGTGCAAATCCCAGTCCGCAGAGTCCCGCTGGGGTGAGGGTATCTGGTGAAGAGGGTCTGACCCTCCCAGCATTCAGGGACAGTTACCCAGTGGCTGGAGGCTGTCCCAGCTGCAGTGTAACCAGCCAAAGATTCACGGCACAACCAGGAGCATAAGCCAGAGTCTCAACAGGAGCGTGACTGACCATTTCAGATAGAGGATTTCAGTCTGGGAGTTGCCATCAAAGCAGAAGCCATGGTCCAGCCCCATGTGCTCCTCTTGTACTCTGTGGTGCCGTGGTCTCATCCTTCCATTTCTGCCAGGTATTTTGTATTCCTGTGGCACCAGGACACCTTCCGAACAGACTGCTGTAGAGCAAAGTTAGCTCAATAGCAAAGAAAACCACCATTACCTTGAATTACGCTCCTCCCAGCAGCCCTCAAGGGGAGACTGCAGCAGTTTAATTGTTACTACATTTTGTTTTGTTTTGAAATGAGTCTTAAAGAAAATTCCAGGTACCTTTTACAGGAGCCCTGGGCCTGCTCTCCCAAGTGGTGCCAGGCARCAGCCACGCTGGTCCCACTGCAAAACCAAGCCAGGATGCAGGAGCCTGGAGAAACCCTCGGACCCGTGATCCACACAGAGAGGCTGCAGAGCAGTGGGGACTCCCCTTAATGCAGGTAAAGGCTGTCAAAGCATTAGCTGATCAACACAAGGCTGCTTCCAGGGAGAGTCTGGCTCCCCCCATCCAGCTCAGCACCCACAAGCACCCCTCCCTTCATTTGCYCCACAGTAGTGATCTGGCTCAGTTAATGGATCTGACCGAAACTCACAGCTGCTTTTTGCAGGGTTGGCTTTCAGCTGGTTCAGCTCTCTCATCCGACTCCCCACATGGCTACAGGATCAGGCAGCTGCTGCGGAGTGGCAGGAAGCCCCAGGACTGTCCTGGACTGGTAGGTGGCCACCAYGACAGCAGAGAGGTGGCACAGCCTCAGAGCAGCACAAAGCTCCAGGAGCACTTCACTCACTCCAGCCTGCTTTCCAGGAGAAGGCAGAAGAAATCCCCCAAATCCACTGCATGGCACTTGCGCAAATAGGTATTGCTCAGGCTATTTAAGGGATTACAGAGGCAGAGTTTCTGCATGCCAAGGAGGCACAGCAGCTTCCCTCCCTRCCCACTGCAGGGCCATGGAGGGTCATATATGGAGACCTTTGTGTTCCTCTGACCTTGCAAAAATAGATGCAGAGGGAGAGATRGCACAGGATCTCCCTGAGAAGCAATAAAGAAATGCAAAGGAATGGGAGAATCTGAGGATTATTGAACATCCAGAAGGTRGGGAAAAAAATCCTAAAATGCCTGCAGCAGCACTGTGAGAGTGAGCCCAGGAGAGTCAAGATTTAGACTGGATATTAGTAAAGGTTTAGATTGGATATTAGGAAAAATTTCTTCACTGAAAGGGTTGTCAAGCATTGGAACAGGCTGCCCAGGGAAGTGGTTGAGTCACCATCCCTGGAAGTATTTAAAAAATGTGTAGATTTGGTGCTTAGGGACATGGTTTAGTGGCAGTGTTAGGTTTATGGTTGGACTTYATGACCTTAAAGGTCTTTTCCAACCTAAATGATTCTATGATTCTGTAAGATCTACCAGCAACACCCAACTATTTGGGTTAGTTCAGACTAGCAGTGTMAGAAAGGGCTGGTAAAGGTGCTTTGAAGAACCAGGCAGGACTCAACTGTCCGAGATTGACTGATGCCTCTTGAATGAACAGAGCAGACACAGGTAAAAGACTATAACCAACAGCTCATGGACCACTTATGCTCAGYGTGCAGCTGTGATTTGAGAATGATCAAGTAAGCCTGCAACAAAAACACATGATGGGAATCCGTGGTAAGAAACATATCAAGAATAGCTCAAACTAGAGTAATGGCAATATCCAAATGAATGCGTRACCTTGCTGTGAGTCATCCTCTGGGTACATCTCTGCCTGCCCAGCAAGGAGATGCAGACAGAAAAGTTCTAGAGAAGGGAAACAGAAATGATTAGTGGCAGATGAAGGTGCCTGTGAAAGGACAGATGGAAAAGATTAGGCCTGTTAAATTTAGAGAAGATATAATATGTGGGGAGCTTGATGGAGCTATACAAAATAATGCTGGCAATAATGAGAAGCCAGAGAAGGGCTCCTGTTTACCCTTCCCTCTGATAAAAAGGACATAGGATGCTCAGTGAGGCTGGAAGGACGCTCCGGGTGGTGTCAATAGGAGAAAAGGAGCTGGAGCAAAAGCACCAGATGCAGCTCGGATGCAGCAGAGCTCGATTCTGTGTTCAGCTTTGTCCAGTGACCTCAAGCAGATTTGCGTCATTCTTCTGGGGATGGTTCCCTCCTCTGTGACACACAGAGGGGCTGGTGGACAGCACGGGCTGTGGCAGCACAGGAGAGCCCAGTCCCCATCAACACCACTGTCAGGGCCCCTAAGTTTTGTCCTCACATGGGTCAGCTGATGCTCTCTGCTCGCTGTCTTCATAACTGCTGTTGTCAGGGCAGCTGCACAGCTAATAAGGCAAAAGAGATGAGGTAGGTAAGATATAAATCCACAGTCCTATGGCCAGCCAAGAAGGGAGCCAATGCCTTCAAGCTGGGATGATGCAAGCCTGCAGCTCAAAGGGAAGAGCGGGCATGTGACAGATGCATTTCAACAGCCACTGGTGTTGGCACAGGCCAGGTCCTGCTGCACCGTCTTTTGCTTTGGCTCCAGTAAGATGCTGAAAGCAGCAGGTTCTGCAAACAGAGCCGCCTGCTCTTGGCTGGCCTTTCCCTCCTCTGACTTTCCCTGTAGAAGGACGAGAGACAGCACTGGGCACAGGTTGGACTTGCCAGGTCACGACCAGGGGGATGGTGGCCCTTTGTACTGGCTGGCTGGAGAGAACGGAGAGCAGAGCTGTGTCAGGGTGGGATACTCACACCTACCCCAGCAGACCGTGGAGCACAGCTCAGTTGCCAAAATCATATGCTAGGGATGTGAAACTTCCCCGGTTTAAAAGAAAGACAGCCTGGAGCCAACCTCAACTCTGTGAACCAGCTGCAGAAAGAGAGTCAGAGGCAGCCAGCTCCACCTGAGCTGATCCACAGAGACCAAGAAACAGGAAGGGAGGGAGCCCAAGGGAAGGCAAGTGACACAAATGACCTCACTCCCAACCATCAGACTCCACAAATATCTCAGATTCCCTTCGAGCTCTGTCAGCTTTAAACCAACAATCAGAAAATTGCCGACCACCAACATAACAGGGAGGGAAAACTATGCAAGTGCCTAAACTGCCAAGAGAAACACACATTCAGGTGTAATGAGTATCATCTCCCAGGTCTCTCTAATCCACTGGGCAATCCACTGGAGTGGATTTTGCTGCTAAGATAAGGAGCACCAGGCTCACTGCAACACCGAAGCAAYCAAAATCCAAATTTGTTTAGTTTTATTGCAATTATGAATCTTCACTAGTTTTCCATATCAGGGATTAAACTTTCCTGATTTTTTGTTCAAGACAGTTATACAGCTTTTATAACCTTTCTTTAGCTTCTCCTTTCAAGAGTGGACCAAAAGGAACCTGGCAAGCCCTCACCACATCAGGAAGACCAGAGGGGCCCTGGACAAGCTACTTCATCTGTCTGTGTCTGTCCTTCATCGCTGCCTCAACATTTATTCAAAGTACTTCATGGCTCTCTCGTCTCTTGTGCTCTGTTAGCATAGTGCCCAGCACAAGACCACATCTATCTGGTGCTGCCAGAATATTAACACCAAGTGAGAACAACCAGCCACAAAATACTTGGATAAGTTTAAGCACCTTGTGCAGGGGGGGAAAAAAGACCTTGTAAAAATAATTGCTGGTGAAGGGCAGATAAGGGAATCGGACAGCCCAAATGCCTGCAAATCAGCCTATCTTGATGATAGACTCTTATTAGAGCTGGAAAGGATTTTTTACTAATTAACATAGATAATTTTTTTCCCCCCAAAGTCAAGGACAACTGGGAAGGTACAAAAGACTGCAGACGCAAAAGAACCATCTGTTAAAACAAACATTGACCCTGGGAAATTATTTGCTGTATGCACAGTTCCAAACCAGCACAGAATAAAAGCAGTAATAATAAGACACAAAAAAGTTATAATAAAACACAGAAAAATTATTGCCCTGGATATTTTAGGACCAAGTTCTCAGCTGCGCTCAGCTAATGGTGGGTGGACACAACAGGACCTGCTGAGTGCCTGACCACTTCTGAAAATAGGATTATTCTCATTTCCTAGGGAAACATCTACCCTGAAATGCAGGGGCTGAACATGACATGCAAAACGTGACAGACCGCAGACAAGAAGCAGAGTTCGGAAACAACATACCTCGATGACGGGCTTGGCTCCTTCTCTTTCTGGAGACAGAAAGAATAACATGGGAAAGGGAGGTGCAGTCAAGAGAAACTTAATGGGCTTAAGACAAGGGTTCTGAGCACCCAAAGTCTCTTAAAAATAATCAAAATTGGTTCTGGGAGAAATTCAGTCACACAGACAGAAAAATAGGTGAGAGATTTTAAACATGAGTTAGTGTTAAATGACACCAAATTGAGCTGGGAATAACAGGGCTAATAGGATGCCAAATGGTTTGGCACTAGCACTAGTCTTATTTAATGCCACTAATGTGCTAGAAGAGAGGTTAAATTACACTTGCGGATACCACTAAAGTAGAAGGAGTCTCTCTCTAGCACAAATAATTACCAAAAGCAGACCTTACAAAATTAAAAATACGGGCAGGAAAAAGTATGAATCAATTTTGAAATGACCAAATTAAGACTCGCAGAAAAATAATGAGGTACTCAGCTTCCCCAGGAGGGAAACAGGTCGGGGCAGATAATCCACGTCCAACGAGGCAAACACAGCCTGTTGGAAGGATCAGAGACAGATCTGGGAGCAAGGCAAGGGAACAGCAAGTGCCAAGTGCTGTCTGAAAACATGTTGTCTTCCCCAAATACCTTGCAATACAAATACGAGGAACAAAGCAGATACAGCCTGGAAATTAAAGCATACAAGGAGAGAAGATTGTCTCTTGGGGTAGGCAGTGGTTTCGGCACTGCTGCGGGGAGGTTTCTGGTAGCCTCCCAGAAGAGGAGCAGTTTAAGCAACAATGTCTGTGCCCGTAAAGGTGACATGGTTTGAAGGATCATTCCACGCTGCCTCCAGTGGAAAGGTTACGTATTACATACCACAACCACCCACCTCCTCACTGAATTTCTCACTATACAGCTTATTCCCCAGACTCCAAGGCAGCCATGAGGCTCTTATCTTCTCTTTTCAGTATCTTTGTCTATGTGCAGATCTCAAAATACAAGTCAGTTTTCAAGAGGCAGCTTCATGACTGCCACCGATGATGTAAAATCATTCACCTCTTCCTATTTACAGTCTCTCTTTTTTCTCCTTCTCTTGTATATGGATATACATGGATCGTGGTAGTCTCTTTACTCCAGCCTTTGTGCTGGGAACTCAATATTGAGTTGTTTGTTCAAAGAAAGCTACCTGAAATCTGCTATTTCTGATGTAAAGGTCAAGGAGAGAAAAAAAAATTGGCTTAAAAAAAATCCTCACAAAATACACCACCAGAAAAAAATGAATGAGGAAGAAATCAGGATGAGCAGAGCCACGAACGCCAGCAGAACAAGCTCAGCTCCTGCATGGCATCGCTGCGAATGTCACGAAGGAGGCAGGAAGGACAGAAGCCGAAAGCAAATAAGACTGRCTCACGTTCTTCCTCTGCAGTCCCTCTGCTAACATGCACTTTTTCAGTCTGAGAACTTACACCGAGGCAGCATATTTTAAGACATGCCCAAAGAACACTTTGTCAGAAGTTTCATGAATGAATAAACATAAAGGAGGCCAAGGCCAAGAGTATGAATATTTAATTATTGACTGACTGCAGCGATCCAGCCTGTTTTCTGCTGGCACCTGCAAAGCACTCTGCCTCGTGGCCATGAAGCCGGAGGGAGCAGAGCAGCAGTACCCAAACTGGCATCAGCAGGGCTAGATTTCCCCTGGGACCCATTTCTCAGGACCACGGCCCCTGTTTCTGAAGCAGACAAAAGCCAGCTTAGCTTTTGGGCCTGAGAAACTTACTTGGTTTTGACTGGCTTTCAATACCACATTGTTCGTCCTTTACTCAAGACGTAAGGGAAATGTAAAACATTATTAAAACAATCAAAAATTCTGATTTGGTGCCATAGATGCAAGAAGGTTTTCCCTAAAACAAAAAGTCTGGCAGAATCAACTCACAGTTCTATTAACAAGTTCAGTGAAAGCAGCAAAACCCACATAAGTATTCACTGCCTGGGAAGTCAGCAGGAACCTTCCCATCAACCCAGCAAGGTTGGGTTGAGCCCACATTGAACAAACACACAATTTTTCTATTTTAGAGAGCAATGAATTATCTGGAAATCACATTTACCCATCAGTTCATCCCTCCTCGTTGTATCACATCCCTTCCACCACCACCTGGAGCACCATAGGGAGCATGTGGATGCAGTCTACACCCGACCGTGTCTAACAGCAGAACATAAAAGGCTTTTCTTTATCTCCAAACCTCCAAGCAGTTCTAAATTTATGGCCTGCAGCATACACAAATCAGGGTGGGAAGTATCTGTGCGTATCTGAAATCACATAAAGCCTGACATTCAGAAAAGCATCAGCCTGCTGGCACCCACAAATCAGTTACTAGAAAACAGAAGAGCAAGGAGAGAGATATAAAGAATCAGTAAGCAGAGGCTCTGGTGTGCAAGCAATTGCCACGGTGCAGGGACCTTGCTTGGTAGGGATGAAGGGGAGTAGCACGCACCGCTCCACGTGCTTCGACTACAGCGTGCGTGTGATTACTCGCTTGCCTTCCTAGCAGGCATGAAACGAGAGGTGGAGGGATAAAGCCGTGTGTTATGCTGCTGTGACTTTTCCTGTGTGTGCGAGTTTGCAGTGCGACGTTAGCCGTGCTAAGCTCGCTGGCGGGTGGACTTAACCAAGAAAAGCAGCAATTTTCCCTGTGCAGCGAAGAGAGGGATTTGGAGCAGTATGGAAGCACTAAACATGAAACAAAGAACCTTAGGAAAACAACGTAACTTCTTTTTCTTTTCCTGCCTTTAATCTTTCAGGCTTCTGGTGTTTATGAGATGGAATCTGACACGCTAGCACAGGGTCAGCAGGCACTGGGGACAAACAGGCTTGCTTCAGATGGCGGGTCCTTGACTCAGCAAAGTCACCCGTGTGACACCCAGGGCAGCTCGAGCCAGTCCCTCTCTTTCCAGCTCTATTAGGCAGAAACAAATTGTCCCGTGCCTCTCATTGTCTGTCTTGAAATCCTCACGTCCCAGAGCACTGTCCCTGCTGCCTCTCACCACGACCCTGCTAATGGACAAGCATGCATTGACATCCCTGGGAGATGGCTGTGTAGGTAGAGCGGCTGCGAGGTGGCCAGCCCAGAGGAGTAACGTACACTCTGGGAAAGAAGGATGGTCGGCAGGGAGTTTCCAGCAGCAGYTCTCACTTCTTGCTGCCCTGAGAAACACTCAGCCATCTCCCTAGGATGCTCCTATAGCTCCTCGTCCCTAGGGCCCAAGTGACCCTCTCATATGGCAGGGTCCAAAACCTCATTTCCCTGCTAAGGACCTGAGAGAGAGATTAAGGCTTAGACTGATCCAAACCTCCAAGTTCAGCATTTTCATTCTGTGTCAAAAAGAGTCAGCAGAG
Organism: Oceanodroma leucorhoa; assembly: GCA_030449065.1. Taxonomy (NCBI): domain Eukaryota; kingdom Metazoa; phylum Chordata; class Aves; order Procellariiformes; genus Oceanodroma; species Oceanodroma leucorhoa. The sequence goes on from JASVER010000051.1 coordinate 1,983,576, forward strand.
AGAAACAGGAGCCTGCAGTGGACAATTAAGTTCAGAATTGGTTGCATTACCCCAACAAATGTCTCCTTGTCTATAAAGGGAACCCTGGTGCCCTCAGTGCCCAGTTAGATGCAAAATTTTGTGCCACAGCAACTTGAGGGACAGGATCCTATCTGTCCCAGCCCAAATCACAGCCCTCTCCACCAGGCTGTCCACCCACTTCATGCTACCAGCCTTTACAGATTTAAGTGACTTTATGGGGCCACTGGAGCAAAGCTGAAGGCTTAGCCCTAAACTCTCTGGGGTTGATCAAGGGAGAAACATATCACTTCACAGTACAGAGAGGGGATCAGAGCAGATTACCTCTCGATCCTCAGCAGTCCAGCACCATTTCAGGGGACTGAGAGAACGTTAGGGAGTTTAACATCCATCGATTGACTGACACAAGGAGCAGGAAAAGAACTGTCTCTCAGAGCCCATGGGATTGCACTGGAGGAAGCCAAAAGGGCACGATGTGATTGCAGGGAGTTAGGTCATTTAGAGAGAAAAAAAGAACACCAAAAAAGAAACCCTGAGTGATGAAGTAAAATGCTACAGCCTGGGAAGAGTCTCAAATGTCCCATCCATCAGCAGCACAGAGATGCTGCACCCAGAGTCCAACAGCTCCCTTTTCAACTTATTTTACTGGTGAATGTCCTAGAACATATAAAATTTTAACCCCAAATGCCCCTTCCAGGAACAGGTGAGGTCCCAGAATGTCCCATCCTGTTCTGAGACCTGGTACAGCMGGAAGGATGGAGGAGCTCGGATGTGATGTGTGTGCATGTGTACATGGTGGGACGAAAGAAATATACGATCTCGCTTTACAAGAGGTCCGCAGCAAAACTGTAGGACTCTGGACCAGTCCAGCCTCAGAAGGGCCCAGCCAACCCACAGAGCAYCCTTTAGGAACCCGTTTGACTATGGAGGGAGCCTGACATAGCTGGAGGTCACACCAAGTTAGGCTTCTGATAGATCAGCTCTGCTCTAGCCCTAAGGGTGATCCTGCTGTTTCTGCTTGTTAAGACACGATCCTTGCAAATGGCAGTGCTGCAGGAGGAAACTAGCACGCACCTGCTCCCACTGCAGCAAGCCTGGCCTCCTCCCATTGCTGCAGCTAAACACATTCCCTGCAGGCAGGCTATGAGCACCTTGTGCGAAACACTAGCTCCAAACATAATGGGTTTGGATGCGAGATGCAGGAAGAGAGCACAGGACCAGGAGCTTTAATGGAAAATTCTTCCCTGCCAGCTCAGGGAAGTGAGAGTGACTTTCTTCACCTGCCAGGTCTGGGCTGCACTCTCAGATACCTACACCAAAACCATCCCCAGGCTGTCTCAAGGGGGAGAAATCAGGTGTTGGGTTGCGCTAAGGCAGAAGGCAAGTACAACCTACTCCAGAAGTTGTAAGGCTGCATTTCCCTCTGCACAGCCACCTTGCTCCCTCTAGACTTAGTATCCAAAATGTCTAAAGAACCTGCCCTGAAAAGCTGTCCCCAGAAACGTAACACTCACCTCTCCACTGAGAGCCCTGGTTGGCCGGGGGCAGAGAGGTAGGAACAACAGCAATTACGTGCTGACGCGGCCCTGCAGCCACAGCGTGTGAAGCTCTGTCTCCCGCCCCAGCCCACTCTGGGGTCACTCTTACCTTTAAGCCAGTGCTCTCTGCTTCGGAGCCTTTATCCACACCGGTGATGTAGATGCCCAGGGAATATTCTGCCCCTCCTCGGATCATGAGGCCCAGGGACTTCCCTTCATTCAGGACCAGATTCACCTGCAGAGGAAGAACAGTCATTTACACGGTGTCTGAGCACTGCACAAAAGCAGTCCCAGCTCCATGCTTCTCACAACAGCCACGTCCCCCCTGCTGCCACCAGCTCTCCCACCAGTTCCCTAGTGAGCAGCACACACCCTGGGACAGAGCCACTTGGGTAGATGCCTCCAGACAACTGCAGCCCCAGATGGAGCTCTAAACCAGCGAATTCACCTCCCTGCTGCAGCTGGCTCCTGCAGCAAGGCAGAGGAGGGGGGAGAGCAGGTCTAACTGCTCCTGTGGCTCCCTAGGCTTGTCCGYCTCCCCATGCCTGGACAAACGGTCAGGGCTGGCTGTGGATCAAAGGATGCTTTAGAGGTACRTGGTCTGCAGGGTGGGCAATGCCCCGTGCATCCCCAGAGAGCAGCACGGTGAACCACAGACACGGGGAGGGGAGAGACAGGGCGATTCTTCCAAGGGGGGCATTTTCCAGTGAAGCGTGGAAAACATACAGCATCCATGATTTGGGTTTGTTTTCTCTTCTGTTCTTCCATAATTTAGAGGGTCAAGTGGAGTGAGAGGGCAGATCATGTTGAGAAGGTGTGCAAGTCTGGCTCTTCCAATGGAAAACTTGGAAGAAGAGAGAAAGATGATGGAATGACATCCAGGACCCAGGTGACAAATCCAGGAGTAAAGCACTGGCAGGGAAGGAGGTTAATGCTTCAAGTGGAACAAATAATGTTCTTTCAGGAGGGGTCTAGGCCGCAGGAAAGGAGACACAGCTTAGGCAATGGCTGGGAGACCATTCTGCAGGCTGGAGTCCAGCCAGACAAGGGACTGCCAGAGCTCTACTGGATACTGCCCTTCACCTCCTGTCTGCTCTACAGAAACCCAGCCKCCGGTATTAGCAACTAAAAACATCAACTAATAAAGCAAGCTACAGGTTTCACTCCAGTTTATGGCAAACACCCTCAGGGTCCAGACRGAGCTGCTGTTAAGCTCTCTGGCTGAAGGCCAGGCTGCTCAGGCCCACTGCACCTCCCCTGACACCAGCCCCAGGTGTCACAGGACACAGGATGACAAAGCAGCACCAAAGGAGCCCTTCTGTTCCTGTTCTGCAATCCTCGGAAACAAGAGGAGGAAAACGTGCAGGCGAAGGGAGAGGTAGGATACACGGCCAGCTGGAACACAGGATAGCTGTACCCCYGCCATGTCCCTTGGCCAGACAGGGCAGCTCCTGTGGGACCGGGGAGGCAGTGGGGAGTATGAGAAGGAAATGCCAGCTCTGGAGGACTGAGAGGGTTCAGCTATGTGAGGGGCAGCACACGTGGCCTGGGAGGATTACAACCATAAACCAGAGGAAAAGTTGATCTGCGGCAGTTTTCATTGCTCTCCTTTTACAGGTGCATCTCTGGGCTAGATACTTAGCCAAAAGAAACCCCCAAAGCACCACTGACGGAGYGGTGCCGGTCAGCACTGGCTGCACATCTCCCCTCTGCCTGCCCGTGSCCTGTGCAATCGTGTGATTACACAGCAACTGCCCACATCCATCCAGACTGGGAAATCACCCAGCTCCATTTCTCTGCCCTTCTTTTACGTAGCAGCGGCTACGAGGGGTCACTCCAGGCATTCTCTCCCCCAGAGAGGGTACRGAGAACAAGCAACAAGACAAGCAACCCAGAGGCACGAGGCTGCAGTGGGGAAAGGCCCCCGGGCTGGTCCTCGCACACCCCCACCAGCCCAGCCATCGCCCTGCAGCAGTCACTGGTCTGTGCAGATCAGCAGTCACTGGTCTGTCCTGTCTTCGCAGGACACCCCACCCAGGCACCCTGCCCGTCCAAGGCACAGAAGGCACTCAGGACTCCGCACAGCCATGTGCCTTATTATCTCTAATTAATAATGCTAGGACAGATTTTCCACATATCCTGCCGAGAACAGCATATACTGCAACAGATGCTTAATATTTTCCACAAACCTCTGACAGGCTGAAGTGCCACACAGCACCTGGACAGCTGTTTTCCCCACCAAATGCTGGCCGCAGAGCTGATTTTGCAAGGTATGCCAAAGCTATTAGCCGGCTTCCCATCTGCCTTCTTCCAACCTCTCCTACTCAGAGGGCCTGATGATAATACGAAAGTTCAGGTGAGAATTCAGAGTGAATGAGCAAGCCTGTGTTTAGCTCCCTTGAGGTCTCTCAATTTAAAATGGTCTTTGTTCACTCGCTGCATGACATTTTCTAAATGAATAACTCCACGATTTTTTTTGCTTTTGTCCCAAGTTTTAAGTCAATTCTGGAGAAAAGCAGACAGCAGGAATAAAAACAAATGAGAAAAGCCAAAATGTGTTTCACACTGATAGAAACAACTAGAAACAGACTGTGAATGGCTTTTATATTTAAAACTCATCACAGTTAAACCAAAAGCTTGCACATTTACCCAGATGGAAAAGTCATTTCACCTTCAAGTCGCTAATTAACCTACCTCTCCAGAGGACACAGCATCACACAGGGGATTTAGCCCAGCCTTAGAAAAGYCGGTATTGAAAAACCATTTTCTATCTTGGTGGTGGTGCAGCAGCAAGACAGAAATCAGCAGCAGGACATAACTCTACCTAAGGACTATACACTGCAAAATTTTGTACTTTAAGAAATGGATGCCAAAACAGCTCCTACTTTTCTATACYGGTACCACAGCTGGCTGGCAACTGCATTAATGCCTCATTAGCTGCATGTGTTTTATGGATCTGTGAGCTAAAATTGGGGTGATCCCACGAATGCACTACCAACCCAGGCCGCTCAGCACGGTGCTGCTGCCCTCYGCTCCCCACGCTCCAGAAACAGCTGTACTGTGGAAAGCTGGAGAGCGAGAACTGCGAGACATTAATTTARCTACCTGTATCAGCGTCCTTGTCTAGGGCTGCACAAAACTGACATTCCCTGGGTTAGTGCCTCCCCTACTTTAAAGTGCACAAAGCGCTGGAAACAATTCTAGAATTGAAGCATTRTAAAGGAACCATAAAGAGACCTTCACACTTCAGGGTGGAGAGGAGAGTGGGCATTGTACCCACCCAACAGAGTGTTTGCCTGTCAAAATCAAGGGCAGTTTAACTCTCTCTTTATATGAAAACATCGCTCTGGACATAGAATGATTACTTTATAGAACATTTCACTGGGTGTTATTAAAACCAGAAAAATATTAAACTTTTCCAAAGTTCTTCTCTTTTCTCCCCATTTGTCTAACAACACTCAGGGTTTCCCTTCTACTGTAACTTCTCCAGCACACCATGGCCCTATCTTTCAAAAATTCCCCAACTTTGGGAAAAATACGAGTAGCAGAAATGCAGCAAAGCRCATGCAATCACAGATCAGGGTCAAAATAGACTGGTAACGGCAACRCCCCCTTCTCTACGAGTCCCTAAACAACAAATATATGTTCCAGCGCTTCATTGGAGTTAGCAACACAAGGGGTAGCTCCGTATCAAGACATTTACATTTCCCTTTAACACTATCCAGACAGGCTGGGAAGCTGAGAAGCTTCTCTCCCCACCCTGATACCATCAGATCGAGTAAGAGATACTCCCTCTCCCTATAAACCTGACGTGCTGCTGTGTGAGCTGTTCACACACGCACCAGGCARACCTAGTCTTCAAGAAGCAGAAAGCAATGAATCCAGCCCCGAACAATAAAGGTCTGAAAGACCTTCCCGCAAACCCAAGCTGCGTGAAAAAACCTAAGCACTACTTAAAACTATGTCGCTACTGGCAATCCCAGAAAGTTGGGTTGTTGAGGGCTTAATTGCGTTTCTTAATCAACTAATACCTACACCTCTCTGAATAAACCCTGCGGAAATGGCAATAGAAACTCAAGCTGCCGGAAAAAGCGTGGCAGCAGCAGGGGCCAGAGAAATACCCACTCTCGGGCATTTGGCTTATTGACAAACTGCAGATTTAGGGAACAGCTGAGAAATAAAGTGAGTCCTCACAGGCAGGGGACTCAGTTTGATCAGACTGGGGAGCAATGAGGGAGGCGGGAAGGAGGAGCAGAGAGAAAGCGTTCAGGAGACAAATCGAGAGATAAGCTGATTGCCAGGATGAAGCAAAGGGTGAGTCACTTCGTGTTAAGAGCTTAGGGATAAGAGGGGAGACTGTTTTGCACACTATTTCCCAAGGGCCTCCTGCCTCCGAGAGGCTGTCTCCAGTGACAGTGCACACCGCAGAGATGGTGTTAGGTGGGGTTGGCACCATCAGGCTGGCTGTCCCAAGCACAGGAYTGTCCCCACCCGCTGCCATCCCTATTGAGGAGACCTCTTCCACTCTGTATGCCCACCCTCCAGATAYGGCTGTGGGGTGGGAGGGAGGCTGCAGGATGACAGTGAAGCACAAGCCAAGCTCCTGTCTAAGAAGGGAGCTACATATGTCCACTGTGACCAGGCTGTTGTTTCCAGTGGTTCCYATGGATCCTGCCATGATGGAAAGTGCTGATCCTGGGCCCCTCTGGGAACAGCCCCCCAACACACCACCTCCTGGACCAAGCCCTTCTGCTTGGGCTTTTCCACTCAAGTAAGCAGGTTTGTACATGTATGATTAATACTTCTGTGCAAGTCTTGTCCCAAAAGAGAGCATTTTGGTTACATTTCCACTTTGTTTSCTCCCTCCTCAGCTCTCCCCCTGTTCTGCTGCCGGGCTGAAGCTCGGAGTGAGAAGCTGGAACATACCTCAGGGGCTAATATCAGGGAGAGCTGGGATCGCTCCAAGCTGCTTAACACGCAGCTGTCCTAACACCATCCTAAAACAGAGGCAGCAAGCAAGGCTGTGCAGGAATGCAGCCATCTGTGGGGGGAAACTGAGGACATCCAGGCAAGGTAATCCCCCCACCTTGCTGAGAAGGGCCAGGTATTCCCAGGCTCATGGTAGCACAGATGCTGCACAGTCCCCACCTCCTCCCCTATGCTGTACCAAGGCTGCGTCCAGCCCCAAGCTACTCCCACGTGTACAACACAGCAGCATCTGGAAGATCAGGGTCACAATTTTAATTTCAGTTTCAACACTGAAACATCTGCTGCCTCCTGTAGCAGGAAATGAAGGAAAAAATGCCATCATCAGTAAGGCATTTGCTCYGAGCTGATTCTTGCATGGGATTTCTTTTCTCTGAGTTTATGAAATTACCTGTGGACAGGTTCAATTTTACCATTAGAAAAAGCACTTTCAGACAAGAATTACTCTGCATCAGTACGATTCAGCACACAGCTGCGTGAGTGGCTGAGAAGGTTTCACCCAAGCCGACAGCTATTTCCATGCCATTACTGCTACCAAACAACAAAAACAATACTTAAGGAGGCTCACAGGGCTCATCCTCCTCCTGCTTACCAAGGAAACCCCACTGGCTTATGTCTAGACATCCTGCAAACGTGCGAGCACAGCTCACAGGAACACAGAGCCAGCTCAGGACGCATTAACTGAGGTACTGGGAGCAGCAGTTACAGTTGCTAGGGGAGCCGGATCCATCAGAGCTGCCTCAACATCAACCCCCCTTCCAGGGCAGGCTTTGTAAGGCCATGCTGGGGACTTTGCTGTCACAGCTACACTGGCAGCCACCTCCAAGTGTGTTTAGTATTAGCACAGCTGCAGTGCTGCCTTTGGCTACACACAGGCATGTGTGGGGCACTGATTTGCAAACGCTCTTGTAGCAGGCGTGCGACGCGGCAGTGAGCATCTCCCATGGCTGAGAGGTGACACTCAGAGCAGAGGGACAGGCAAGCAACAACAGAAGCAGCGCAGGACAGTCTCTAAACCAAGTTCTCTGACATAGGGCCCGATCCCAAGTCTCAGCCCAGCAGTGCTGCCCAGCTCTTGGCCAGGCTGCTGTTGAGCCCAACGGCTGCCTCCCCACTGGGCAGCGCTCGACTCAYGCAGCACTCCATAGCTCTGAGGCACAATTATCGCTTTTGGGTGCTTTTTCTGCTTAAARTGCCTGAAATAATAAAGAGATGGCACTGCTGCCTGCCAGCATGAGGTGAGGTGAGCTAAGGCCTGACCCAAGGGACGTTTTGGGGTAAGTCTGCTGGGACAGTGCTACAGAGCRGCCAAGGCAGAAGGATACCTTTTATCCCCAGGGAACTGTGGGACCAGTGGCTCACRTCACATACTCCAGTCACCACAGGAAACCCGCAGGCAAGTGGGGAGCTGACCACATAGCCCCGAGTAGCCTGCAGAGGCTTCTAGCTGTAAAGCAAAGCCCAGCAAGGTCAGAGCAAGCAAGCAGTGAGAGACACAGGGAGCTGTATCAATTCGCACTGAAAATGTCATTACAATCTAATAGAAAGAAATCCTTCCTTATCTCTCCTSCATCCCTCATCCTTCATGCTCAAGTAGTTACCATTAGTGTCTCAAACATTCAAGCCATGCAATGTTATCACAGATATATTTTTTCTTTTTTTTTATAATAATTATAGCTACTTTTGAATACAGAAGTGCCTGAAGGCAAGTTCGCACTCTCTTCTTTACGTATATTTTCTTTCTTCTGCTGCACTAAAAGCTTAAAGGAATAAGCAGCTCCCCTGGCAATAAGCACATTAGAGCAACAATTCAGCTGATGAAATGGCGTTTCTCAGAGAATTAGCAGTCCAACACTTGCAGAGCATTTTGCACAGTTCATCTTCCTCCCAGCTCAGCAGCACCTAYGAGTTTTTGCTGGCTGATGGTTTCCGAAGTGCTTTTAATGAAATAAGCTGTTGATCCCAGAAGCACATTAATGACAATTCACAGCACAAATGGTCCTTGCTGTTGTGAAAAATGTAGAGGACTTAAGCCTGAACAGATCATAAAAATCAAACTGCTCTGAAGCACAAGGTGACCACTGGAAGCAGGTCCCCTCTTCCCAGCAAGCAGGCTACATCCTCTGCTGGGATGGCGCTGGGGACTGTGACCTGCTGCTGTGTCTGTCCTGGAGACAGGCGGCTCCAAGAATGTTTCACCAGAGCTTTGCACTAGTGCAAGCCCTTCGTTTCACRCTTATTACTGACCAGCATCCCTGGCTACTTCACTTACGGGGAAGACGGGCACAGGGCTCTGATGAAACACTGGATCCACTGATTATGACCACAGGGAAGGCTGCCCTTACTGCAAAAAACTAATAGCAAAACTTGGGAAATACAGCCATCTCTTCAACCTGCCACAGAAAGCACAGACATGGAAAGTGTAAAGGTTTGCAATAACTTGCACAACCACAAGTGCATACATGCCAGCACCTCCTTCATCCCTCCATTCTCTTTAATTCTCGCGTCCCTTCTCGTGCCTTCTCATGAGCTATCATTCATGTTAGGTCAGGTCTACACTGCATAATTGGCCCAGATCTTAGCATTCACCTCCTGCTYATCCACACAGAATAGCCTCTGACCCAAGCTTGGTGCAAGCTGGATTTTGGCCCAGAACCACTRACTGGAACAGGATGGTGAAAGCAAAGCCAGTGGACAGCTGACAGTCCACCAGTAACTTCCCAAAGCCCCATAATGGCTTCTTCYGCAGCTGACACTGAAGGAATCCCAGTGTCCACACAAAAATACGATAGAAAGCCAAGGGCAAGGAATGTGCCAGCCCTAGGCCAGCAACACTGGCTGCCTCTGCACTAAACCTGTGCTACAGCAAAGCTATCCAAGGAGGTCAGACTGACCTGTCAGCTGAAAGCCCAACCACCTTGGCTGCACACCAGTCCAGCCCACCGGCTCCACCTCCAGCCCACTCCAGGTGCCCGCTCCAGGAAGGTATGCAGCCATGCACCAGATCCCTCCTCCACCAGACAGATCGGTTACACTATCACACACACCCCAACAGCAGCGGTTTCCATTTCAAGCCCTTTGATAATGAATGCTTCTGCCTACAGATAAGCAAACTTGTTAAACTATGCTACAAAACCCATCCTTTCTGGCATACAGAACAGATGCGCTGGAGGGAAAGGTAGCCAGACAGGGATATCTCTATTGCCTGATGAATGTAGGATGCCTCCACCAACCTTGAATTTAACCTTGCAAAAGCTGGAAGTATCACCTTAACTACAGTAGCGTTGCGGGCTTACTGAGCTGTAGCAGAGCATTAACAAACTTGCCGGTTTACATCGCTTCAGCCTCCTGCTGTAGGGCTGAAGTCTGATCTCTGCTGTACCTTCCCAAACAGTGCCTGTTCGAAAACTTTTGCATATGTATTCCAGGACATTCAGATCAATTAGAAATAGCAGAGAGAGGGGAGGGGGGGGAAATAACCAACTAATCCCCAGCCCTTCCCTCACAATGTAAAACCATCCAGAAATCAAATAGCCCTCGAGGTACCTGTCAACTTGGATTGACTGGGCTGAATTAACCAGGGCTATGTTGCATATTTGCATGATATTTGTGAACAGAATAACCCCTTTCAACAGTTAAAAATATATTTATATCTACACATTCAAATAAAAAGAGAAAAAACTAAAGGCAGGCTGTTCCCATGTTGTGGGACATGTTTTCGTCTCTTGATGGTGCACAGTAAGTCAGGACAAAGCAACTCAGCTAATTCATGCCCTGGAGCATGTGTTCAGACAAATGACTCTGGCAGTCACACCAAACAACACCTCTCAAATCCACCGGCCAGGTCAGGCTCTCCTCACTGCCAGCCAGCCTTTGATCATGGCRGGGCTTTCTTTCACCACCAGCTGGCAAAGCGAGGCACCTCTGGATACAGAAGTGTCTGGGTGGCCTTGGTCACTTAAAAGTTGTAGCATCCAGTAATTTTCTTTTGCCAGTCTTACAATAGGAATTCAGGAGTGGAGGTTATCGCAACATGCATACCAAGCCTTGCACATCAACACCARTGAGCAGGACTGGGAGGAGGAGCTGGGTTTGGAGGCAGGCTCAAGGCAGTGCAAGGAGTGGAGGGGTCAGGGTGCCGTTCTGAGCAACCTCGGGTCCCACCAGTGCTAACAGCTACCGCTGAAAGCACTTCTGAACCACTGAGCCCGCAGGCTAGGGAGAAAGGTGCATCGTGCTTGTGGCCAGCAAGGACCATTAACAGGGCAAGGAGAAGGCCTCTGGGCAGCGCCGAGAGCTGCGCTACAGCAGAGCAGGAGGCACACTGGAGTCTGAGGCAAAAGGTCAAGTCTGGAGTAGCAGAGGGAGCCAAGGGCCACCAGCAGAGCTGTGTGGGGATCCCAGGCCTGAAACAACACACGGTTGATGGCTTCTGTTCGAAGCGTGGTACACGGCCAGCGTGGCACAGAGGGGCAGAATGGGAACAGCATGACAACCGATGTCATGCCATGGGGGAGTACTGCCAAGAGAAGGTTGAATATTGCCTGTTCTCRTGATGTCAGCACTGCCCTCTGCATCAGATCTTTGCACAACCATTTCTGTGAGCTTCAAATATTTCCTGCAACTGCCACTGACTCTTCCCAGGTTAATAGAAGGGCCTTCACCCCCCTGCCCTGGCGTCAAAGCACAATCCTCCAGTACAARAAGTCAAAGGACTGTCTGACTGTGTGAAGCAGCACCAAGGAATGGAAGAATAAGCTCAGATTTTGGAAGAGCCAGGTGGAGCGTGAGGCTCTTCACCACTCCTYACACCTGGACAAAAGGTCCTGAAGCCAGCAAACCAGAAGCTGGTAGCATCATGAAGACTACRCATCCCACCCAAGACTGGCAAATCTTCAAAGTGCTCTGTAAGTGCAGCACTGCCACAAAGAGGTGTCACAGCAATAGCACCAGAGAAACACAGCTCAGAACGAGGGCAGCCACTTCTCTGAGCCAAGGTCCTGCAGCCCAGCTCCGCTAGAATAGTGCCACAGCGGGTGACTTGGAGCTGGGGCCCCCCCTCACACATTGGGAGTGAGTGTATCCAACAGCAGCCAAGCCCAGCATGGATACTCTTCGAAGTTTAAYGTGGCCTTCATTCAACTTGGCTTCCTTCGCTTCCAAATCAGATTAAGCTACGGTAATTAAAGCTCTTTTAACTTGCAAAGTTCAGTTGGATTAATTTACCTGTGCACCCCCTGGGAGACAGCCCTGACAAGCTCAGAACCAGGAGCAGCACAGAGGAGGGTGCTTTGGTCTGATGACCAGCCCACGCAGCAGCCGAGCTGCCCAGAGACAGCTAGGGCACCTGTAATCACACCTCCCTAGGGACTGAGGGCAGGGATGTGTACAGCTTCATGTTGATTCTAAGCATTTCATGTTGATACACAGCAAGGGCTAAAGGAACAATGTGCAGAGAAACATCTACCTACAGCTTCGAAGAGTTGCTGCCTGCTGTATCAAGGTGACACTGAGTGGTAGGGGCGGGGGACACCAGCAAGCCAGCAGCGGCTGCTTTTCTCTTCTCATTAAAGAAAAAATAATGGGCCCTTCTCCCTTGTGGCCCACACGAATATTTCATCAGCAAACTGCCTCATCCTGTACTAGATTTTTTTCCCTCTCTGGCTGAGATGGGAGGCTCCAGCTTACAGATCCCTCCGCAGCCTTTCCTGGAGGAGCTGAGGATAGTTTGGGCATAAATCAAAGCACTGGGCACAGCCACAGTGATCTCAGGATAATAGGATGGAGGCTCCAAGCAACTCTGTGCCTTTGAGAAGCAAGCACCCCGCTCACTCRTATGACGGTACTTGGATATCCCATGAACGCTGAGGCATTCATGGTGAGGCAACACCATGTCCTGCCTGTACAGGAYGAACAGGTTCCCTATCCATCCCCACGGAGAGAGCGAGCAGAGTCTGCCCCTCCAGCCTATGCCTCACTGCAAGGGCATCTGAGCACTGTTCCTCTGCACCTACAAGTCTCTCGGTCTGTTTGGGCATGGGAAGCATGAGGGAGAAGAAACACGAAATCCCTGAGATCAGATATTGCAGCTTGAACGTATCCTCTGCTGGCTTCACTTATAATAAGGCCTATTTCAAAGGAGGGCAGGCTCACAGTAAGAGAAGAGGACTGGGAATTAGATGTGCTGTTAGGCCTTTCAAAGGCCCAAGATCCAGGCCCTGCTGGAGTGGCCATCACCRGCCAGACACCACCAGCTCCCCTGGGTACCATTATGAAAGCCATTCCCTTCCCTGCTCCTTTTTCACCTGACAGGGCTTTTTGCACAGGCACTGCTCAGGCCCTTCCCAGCTCAGCCTGCCTCTCCCCAAACGGAAAAGGAAAATCACCCGTTTTGTTTTATAGCATTTTTGGAAGAGAAAAATTGGGTTTTTTTTACTTAGACAAAACTTCCAAGAGACCCAGGAAAGCCTCACGGAAACACCTGCGGAAAGATCTGAAATGCAGGAAGAAGGGCAGTAACRCACTCTCAGATCTAGCCCTCCAAATCCACGAGCCGTCCTGAACATAACGTCTATGTCAGCCTCTCAATGACCACGCTGGCAGCGGCCCTCCAGCCAAAACGACAACCTGTTTGGGAAAAAGCCTTAAAAGCAATTTCTGGTTTGACCACTGTTCCTAGCAGGACCCTCACTCCCAGACAAGTCTGCATCTGGACAATGCCTTGTCTCCAGCTTGGGTTCTACTTGTGTTAAACGGGAACAAAGCCAATCCATCCTGTCCTACAGGACTCCTTGRGGGAGACAGAGGGAAAGCTACAGACCAAGGGAGAAAACCAGGATTTGGTGTATCCTAAAGGAGAGACAGGTTATCCCAGTGGAGGCCAGAATCACATGAATGAAAAGCATAAAGGGAACAAAAGGGTTGGCACCTACATGGTAACAGGTAACCACAGACAAGCCCCCAGGGCTATTGCTGATCCCCCTTGCTCACCTTCTTCTCATCTCCCTCTTGCAGGAGCTGGAGGTGGCTCCTCTTCTCGCTGTCCTTGCAGAGGGAGCTGTTCTGGTGATGTGGCAGGCCCATCGGTGGGGACACGCTCCGGCCCTGCGGGTCCACCCAGGTGTAGATGTGGTTGGTGACATAGCCCCCTGGGATGCGCCCCACCGAATGTACAGACAGGTTCAGCTTCTTGCAGCCTTTCAGTACCTGAAAGACAAGCCAAGGAGAGGAGGGGGTTAGTGCCTACGRAGTGGGAAGGACCATCTGCCTTAGGACTCTGCGGTGACATGGCTTTGCTCTTCCTTGAGGTTGAAAGATCTCAAGCTACTTTGCAACCAGCAACTAAATGACTGAGCTACATAAAAAGCTAGTGAAAAAGCTGGGAATCTTCTATTCTCTCCTGAAYTGCAACAGTGTTAAGGCAAAGCTGCTGCTGCTGACAGAGAAAATACACTCTCCCCATCAGCCAGGGAAAGTSCAGAGTGAAGCAGAGTATGGGAGGCAAGGTGGGTAGTGACATGCCAGGARGAACCCCAGTATGGGCTGAACCCGAGACTGAGCAGTTTCTGCAGCTTTGGAGAGGAGTCASAGCAGGACAGGGATCAATGCTGGAGGAGAGCAGCACTGCTGGTCCCCACAGCTCGGCCCCAAACTCTGCCATTGGAAAAAGTCCTGATGCCTTCAGGGGACACTGACAACGCTCCCAGAAATTCAGCCTGTGTTGTCCTTTCATTACCAGCTGCCTTCCCCAGCACAAGCAGTCAATTAATGAATACAATAATTATGAAACATAAACATGTATTTAGAACAGCATGTACAGAGATGACCTTGGGACCCAGATAAGGTGATTTGCAATTGCTCCTCTGCTCCTCCAGCTTCCACTGTGAGAAGTTGACGTAAGCTTTATAGTAAACTTGAATTAACATATAGGAGTTCTCCCTGGGGACAGCTGTAAGTGCTGAWCCCTCCCAAGGCCTCAGGAACATCRATGCTCTGGATCTGCTCTCAGAAAGGAGGTGCTTTTGATGAGCTGCTCTTGCAAGGTCTCATCTCCTCACTGAGCAGAGAAGCTGCWGAGCAAAGCTCACGACCGGGAAGAATTAATACCGGCAGCTTTTTGGTAAAGAGTAATATTGTCAGTAATACCGGGCTGGCTGGATCCCAGCTCTGACCTGGCAACACCCCTGTCCCTCCCTGACAGAGCTAGAGAGAATCCAGCTCGCCAATTCCCACTTCAGCATCTCCATCACATACAGCAATTTGGCTGCAAATTTGTCACACGCTCCCAAGGTCATCACGTGCCTGGAGAGCTTAAACAAGGATTGCGAAACCAACAGCCCCATCAGAACAACCACAGAGCACTTCAACGTCCTGGGCTGCTCACTGACTCCAGCCCCTGTCCCCGTAGCTGCCCCAGTCCCTCAAACGCATCGCCTGCCGCAATCTCTTCTCTCCCCGAGCATGTGGAGCCCAGCCTGGCTGGCAGACAGGCAGAGGTGCTCACCGTGCTCCAGTTTTGCTGGCATCAGCCCAAGTCTCACTGGGACAATGGAGCTGCTTCTGAGCCCACTGCCCACCGCGGGGTACCACAGCATAGGGGCCCATCCATGCTTCAGGGCACAGTTCAGCTTCTGACCCAAAGCCCCTTCATAAGCTGCCATGCAGACAGGCTCAGGGTGATCTGAACTCCAGGGCAATGAGTTGGGGGTGGCAGGGAGGCTTCTCACCTACCCTAGGGCTACCAGTGCAGAGTGACCCCTATGAGATGGGGTACAGCCCCCACAGAAACAATCTCATTCTCCATTCAAACTGGAGCCATTTCTATGAAATCCTCTTTTAAGCCTGCATAATGTCATTTACTTACCTAGGTACCGAGACAGCAAACAGCACTGACAGTGACTGACATGAGCAAAGTCTCATCTCTGAATGAGGCTGTAACTCCTCATCAAGCACAGGCAAATTATGAGACTAATCAGTGATTTGTTCAACTGTACAGGGTTACAGTCCTCCCTCTGCCACAGAAATGCCACATGATCCTAACTGACACTTGCACTCCCGCCCTTTTTCCCCCCCCTCAATGAAAGAGCAGGCTCTCCGTTTGCACTGATCTTGGGCATTCCTGTATAYGTTCACAGAACGCCTCAAAGCCAGCTGCTGAATGTCACTGTTATTTAAGGAAGGAGCAAAGAAAAAACTCAGAGCTAGGGCCAGTTCAAGAGCACACACAGGGCCCTCCCTGAGCTGCTCTCCCCCCTGTCTCACTGCATTCACTGCCACTCTGTTCCCATGTGGGTCTCTTCAGGACTGATGCAGGGATCCCGCTTCCTCCCTTCCTCAGAGCATCCATCCTGGCAGGGGAGGGGGACCTGAAGATAACCCTCCCAGGTTTTTACCACACAGGAGAGAGACCAGGTGCAGGAGAAGCGACCACASGCAGGCAGGACCCCCAGCTCCGCAYTGGGCACCGGGGAGCRTTCACAGCCTGCCCTGAGGACGGGGCAGTGGTTGTTGCTGAAGGCTGGCAGCAAGCAGAGCTCCCGTCCTGCCTCACCTAAATGTCATCCCCTGAAAGAGCAGGAACAGCCGCAGAGCTGCTCGCTGGACACACAGTAAAGCTTCCAGGGATAAGAGGCTAGAGATTTACACGGGACTTTTTATGTCCCCCTGCAGCTCCCTTGACAAGGCCACCAGGAGATGGTATTTCAGTCAACAGGGTGATGTTTTATGCATGAAGAAGGTGACAGCAGAGAGCTGGGAGGTRAGGAGGGCAGTGCCTGGCTCGAGGCAGCAGGCTGGGCCAGGGCTCCCCAGCAGCCTCAGTACAAGAGGAGGGAGTGAACAGAAGCTGGTGGTGTCCATCGGGACGTTGCTGGTGACAGTATCTCCCAGCAGAAGGCAGAGCTGCAGTGGGCAGGCTGGTGACACTCTGCGTAGTCCTTTATACATTTACTGAGGCTTCTCAAGGACTCAGCGAGTAAAGCAGTTTCCTGCCCAGCACGGTGTTTCTCCCCCAACACATCCCCACTGCTAACGCCTATTGAAAAGCTAGTGCAGGACTGTAATGGTACCCCACCAGCAGCCTTCCCTCCACTTTGGAGGCCATCAGGACACAGCTCTGCTAGCCTCCAAGCCACCTGGGCTGGCAGGTGACCTGCACCACAAGACACAGACTGCACCCTTTGGAGACCTTTTGGGTGATCACACGTGGAAGACGACAGTGGCACCCACAGAGGACTTACCATACCGCTGTGAGGCAGGGTGTGACCATCCATGCAGCTCAGTGACGGTAAGCCAGTGACACTGACCTCAGTAGCTGGGGATTCCAGTTATACCTGCCCTTATGCTAGGTGCTAAACACACTCAGAGGGATGGTGCTCGCCTCAAGAAACACAAGTAAGAAAGAGCAGACAGAAAGGGGACAAGTGAGGCAGGAAACACCTTGTCCAAGGTGACCCCACAAACCCCTGAGAACGTTGGTGAGAGCCCCTCTCTCTTGGCATGGTGTCACATCTACCTGAGGACACTGCCCCTGCGTGCAGCTGGGTCTCCATGCTCCCCACCGCAACTCTGACCTGCTTTCCAGCACTGCCTTTTACAAGTCAGGCTACACCTCAGCCCCCATCTGCTCCCACCCTGCCCCACCTGACTGACAACCTGCAGCAGATAGCCCCTGCCATCACATGCAGCTTCCATACAGCTGCCATCCTCTCCGGTTAAACTCACTCTTCATCACCATTATAACCCATGACACAACAAAGGGCCATGACCGGAGCAAACCCTTCACCTAACTACAAGCTGGTAGAAGAGCTATAGGCCATTGGGCACCCCCAAACCACACAGAACACATGCGTATATACTGGCATGCAGATGTATATGCTGTACGCAGATGTGTAACACACCATTGCAGGCACCACTGAGACACACACACACAGGTAAAAAGCAGTAGCTGTTTAACAGGACACAGCAACACTATGGGACCATTTAAGAGTTAAACAGCTGATATTTTTTTCCTAGAAGACAGTCTTCCACAGCCCTGATTCAACATGGCCTTCAGGCATGTGCTTAAATGAGCAAGCATTTAAGCCTCTGCCTAGAACACGCTTAAGCATAGGTCTGAAATTCAGCTGGTAAAGCCCATTTGTAAGCTGAATCTATTTGTAACCTGAGCCTATTTATAAGAATAGATTTTTGACTTGTGAACTYGCATCAATTTGAATAGATTCTTTATTTTTATTAATTTTAGGATAAGCCTAGGTTTGTATCAGTTCAGAGGGTAAATCCTTCTTCAACCACGAACACGAATAGCCTGAGGAATCTCTGCTTTTAACCTCCACTAGAAGCACGTCTGGTCCAGTAAGCCAAAGTACAGCTCCTGTCTGAGGAGGAGGCCTAGCATGAGAGCCAGAGGTTGAGGAGCACAAGGCTTGCTCAACACCACCCATGTCCTCCCTCTGGCCACCACAGTCTTGTCAAAATCACAGCACAGTCAGCACAAACCGCTTCCCCAGTCTGGTGACCACTAAAGTCATTTTGTTCAAATATTTGAGCTTCCTTTGTTCATTAGGCAACTACCAGCTATTTAAACTAAAGCTGACACAGCTATGAGAGGAAATGAGAAGAGAAGCAGTGTTTTCGCTCGGATAACAAYGCCACACACGCTCCATAATGAAGCGAGCAAGCACGGGAACGAGATCTGGCACAGACCTATAAAACCTTTGTACGTCCACACACCAAACTAGACTTTAACAAAGCACTTGGCATGCAGAGCTGCAAAGTGATGAGGCATCAGGTGAGCCAAATAGGAGAAGTTTCCACAGTACATCCAAACAGAGACAGAAATCACTATCAGCTGCTCTGGTGAGCTCCAAGTTACCAGAGCTACTATCCATTTCCCTGCATGGGAAGAAATGCTGCGCTTCCCCCTCTGTTTTTTTCCTGGCTTTACCAAGGCTGGTGCATCTGTTCATCTTCTGGTTTGTAAGAGTTCTCCTCCTGGCATCTGGGGAGATGAAGTCTGTTACCCTTGGAGGAAAGAGAGGAAAAATGATGGTCCCAGTGGTATTAGAAAACATCTCTGGAACAGGACCTGCTGGGAGAAGGCCGCTCCCTGGGAGTGGTGCAGTGGTCTTGTGGGGACGCGCTGGGTCAGCAGCCCATGGAAAGGGACCGTCTCTGCATTGCACAGCCCGTGACTCACCTGTTCCCATCCTACGTCCCAAACCAACCCCAACACTGACCTGTGGGGCTTAACCCCTGTCCTCACCCAGCTCCCAGAAGCCTACAAGTCAGCCATTCGGATCCCCAGCACAGCTGCCACACCAGCAGAGCCAACCACCTCCACTGGCTTTTTCTATTTACCATCCCTGTGCTTTGTAGCCTTTAGAGCAGGAGCCAAAAAAACCTCCAGCTGTTACAGATCCTGCCACTGACTCCTGCCATAGTGAGTAGTTTTGCATTTTTCAGTGCCTCAGTTTCCCTGTATAGAGGCTGACAAATCATCTGCTTCTGGAAAGAATGCTCAGGCAACCCCAACAGCGAGTCCCCTCCAAGGTGGTTCATCTGGATTTTCCACCCAGGCACAGAAGACAGACCCAGGAAGACCTTCTCACCAAGCTTGGGGCACATGAGAGASAGGTGCCCTCAGCTGCTCCTCCCCTGCTCCTCCCCATTTCATCCTTTCAGTTCTGTTAATATACCTTTCCATCAGGCTCTCAGCAGCTTTCAGAGTCTGGAGGAAATAAGGTTGATTTGACATCCCAAAGAAGTTTGCAGGTAATTTTCTCATCCACTGAKCATGATTATCCAGCACCTTTGGAAAGTTAGCAGCACACAGTAATGACTCTCTCCTGCCAGCTGTTCTTCAGGTCATTATGAATTGCTTTGGGAGAAGCCTCCCTCTAAAGGATGCTCTAGCCCCAACACCAGCTCCTACAAGGAATCCAAGCGACCACCATGGTGRAGCATTTGCCATAAATTTCTTAACACCATCTTGATCCTAACAATTTTTATTGCTACAGCACTGCGATAGAGAGTAGATTTAATGGGGCCATTTATGCCTGCTACTAAGGTAATGAGGTGCAGCCTACTGCTGCACTACCACTGCACCAGGATCTTACCACCCGCTTTACAATCGAAGCAAGGCTAGGCCTGAGTAAGCCAGAGGGCTGCAGAGTGCTTCACGCAGCACCGCTCCTCTCCAATTCAGTATACAGCTGTAGCGGGTGCTAGAGTACCCAAGGAAACAACTTCAGAATGAGAATTGAGGTAGAGGTCTTGCCTCTAATAAAAGAAAGTGCTTTGAGTGTGGAGGTGCTGCAAAAATGTAAATCATTAATAGCCATCCAAGGAGGCAAGAGCAAAGGTTAATGGGCTGAGCTGGAGAGGCAACGGGAGTCTCTGTAAGCCCTTGGGGACACACCAGTGCTAGGCGACAATGGCAACGGCATTACAAACAGGCAACTCAGCAGCTCRGGCAGGATAGAAGGTTTTCAAGCCAAGGATGCAGCAACAAAGCCGTTCATCACAGGGAGAGGAGGTGGTCAATGTCAGGGCATCGGAGAACACAACAGCCACTGCTGCTCACCAGAGCTAACTCTGCTCGCCTTAGCCCCCTCCTCAGCAAGAGCAGAGAGCCTTGCTCTCCAGGGACACAGTGTGGAGAGGAGTCCTGGCATCCCCTGGGAGCAGCCAGCAGCCTGAGCAGACTTTGTGCTGATGGACGGARCCCAGATACAGCCTCTGGCTGGAGCTCTGCACTGCCAGGACCATTGGGCTTCACTTCCCTCTCCCATCAGGGGCAGCTGATCTGACTCTGCTAAGCCAGCCGGGAGCCCCCGGACACGAGTGGAGCCAGTCCCGGATGGGCAGATTCAGACCAGTACCCAAGGGCAGATCCAGCCCTAAGACTCCTCGTCTTTGTCCAGCTGTCCCAGCAAGCAGGATTATTCTCTCCTCTGTTTCATTTTAATTTAGTTTCTCAGGGCTGGTGAGAAGGGGCTAACTGTCAATCTGGGGATCAGAGGTGCTAATTACTGACAGACCAGGGACCCACACAGGCAGCTTCTTCAACACATCTTTTCCTGCCATCGCACAGGCATTTTGGCCAGCAGGGTCCATATCTACAGCAGAGGGCAGGACCCATATTCCAGCTGGTCTCCCTGAACATCAAGCAATCAGCAGGAATTATTTTCCAGCCCTATCACATTGGCTTCTCCCACACTGTGCATCCACCCCGGCCTCCTGGAATGTGTTTGCAGAGGGTCCCAAAACCCATCTGAGCACGGGCTTTTGGCCAGCTGCATTGGCCCCTTGGTGGAGGGGGGGTTATGACAGGTTTCCACCACTGTACTCTCCCTCCCTTGTAAGCCTTCAGGCTGCTGGGCCCTGTGCCTGGCAGCCTAACTGCTCCTCGCACATCTAGCACTTTGCCTTTCTCCACTCCCAGTGAGATGCCACAGTGCCAGCAAGCTGGCACAAGACCACTGACCTCGATTTTGCTGTCGGGCGTGTTTATAAAGCAGCAGCAGCAAGCGAGAGGGCCAGCACTTGCCCACACAAACAATACACTTCCCATGAAGSAGGTCACCCCAGCTCCCTGGGACAAAAGGAAAAGCCAGAATTTTCATCTAACATAAAAAGCGTGGGGCCATGGAGAGAAAGGATAGGCTCTGGATGGGAATACTACAAGGGAGAACTTCTCCCTCACCGACACACAAGCTGTCTTGTGTCCAATGACTGCAGAGATACCACCACAAAAGCAACAGCATAATTCATCCTGCAAGCTCTTTGGGAAAGCATGTTATTTGATGGGCATACTGAACCTAAGCCATTTGAAGTGGACCATTAAATAAAATAATTCCACTTCCTTAATCCCCTCTGCAGAATCCGGCAGTGCAGACTACATTTCCATTTCCTTTCTCAAGCCATTTCAGGGACTTGCTACATGTTGTTCAGTGCTGCTGTGTTTCGCTCCAGACTCAGATCAAATTTGGCTTTGCCCCATCTATAATGTGTTTGAATACCATGGTATGAAAGGTTTAACACTGGCACCACAGTGTGCAAGCACACCTGCTAGAAGACAAGCTTAAGGAAATAATTTAGTTGAATCTGGGGATCAGTGCCAAACATTTAACAGGGAAACAGTCACCAATTGCCTAGAAATATTATTAGAAGCAGCAAGTGCCAGAGAAGAGGGCAGGCTGATTCCACAAGGCCACYGATCCCCTGACAACACACTATTATCTATAAAGTCCTTTGAGACTGAAGTAGATTGCTTAAAATAATCAAAAAAAGGAAATGCACTTCTCATGTACCCACAGTTATTACCTTTTAAAAAAACAAAACCCAAAATAACACACAATACAGCATGTTCTTTACTAGGATCAAGACAGACAACTGCCACCCTCCCTGAAACCCACCTGTGCCAGGCCATTCTTGCCCAGCAGTCTCACATTACCGGCTTTCCTCTCCTGCCTTCAAAATTTTCCCCTTGTTCTTTCCACTTCTTGAGGGCGCTGAAAGGTTGAAGGCTGTGTAAAAGCATCTTCCAGGCCTTCAAAAATTCCCCCAGTAGGAACACAGATGTCAGAAATCAATGGCAATTAATCACCAGTACTCTTCTGGCAGCCTGGATAAAATATGCGTCTCATACAGATACAGCCCACTCACTTACCTTTGCCGCTAATGAAATGAGCAATCTATTCCAATTCATTCCGTTAGTGGGTAGATCACAGTTTGAGACAAGAAGCATTAACGATAAGCCATCATCCCCCTTGCTACAGAAGCAAGCTGCTTTCTTCTGGCAATAATAGACTCGCCAGAGCTGTTTGGCTTCTTGGGCTGCTCAGATATAATGGGCATCCAAGCACTCGCTCCATTTGCAAGCCACAAAGGTCAGTGGTTATCAATCATTGAAGTACCGTGCAATTTTGCACCAAGTCCCAAAGAAGTAAGGCACAGTCTTGAAAAAAAGCTGCGAAGGGGAAAGAAATGCAGAGATACCACAGGAGGGAGGCAGAGGGARCTTTTACAGCATGCTCCAGCACCATGGAGGGAACAATTTGCAGAACTTTGTCTAACCACTATTTCCTGCCCTAACCTGGGGTTTTCCTGCTGGACCCAGGTGGACTCAGGTAGTTTTAAGCTTGTGGACTCAGCTAGACTGAGCAAAGCCATCTCAGTGCCAGTGGGAACGATGAGGCTCCCCGTATCTGCTGTGGAGGGGAAGGGGCTGCAGGGGCAGGACTGCGAGACCTTTTACAGGGAGATTGATTGAGCCAGATCAGCTAAATGGTTCCTCTGCCAGTGGAAAGGACAGAGCAGAAGACAGAGGCACTACCTGCCTGCCTGCCTGCCCCCAAAGGCTTGCTCCAGGGATCCTCTGCAGGCAGGACAAATATAAGACTATGACAGCTCCTACGACACACCTCAGTGAAGGCCAAGTTTGCCAGGTGCTATACAAATGCATAGGGATAGATAGTCCCCTGCCCCAAACTGCAGTCTGTAGCTGTAAATAAGATGCTTTGGACTGTGTGCTGCAGTCTGTAGCTGTAAATAAGATGCTTTGGATTGTGTGTATCCCCTCCCCGTCTTGCCTGACCAGGGAGCTGCTTCTGTGCAGAGGACCCAGGAGACTCGTCTGCACTGATGTATGCAAACAGCTCGTCCCTGTGTGGGGAGGACATGTGGCTGGGGCAGGCAGGAATGAAGAAAATTTGGTACAAGAAAAAGGTGACACAGAGGCAGGTGGAGAGAGAGAGAGAGAGAGATAGAAGGAGGGATGAAGGGAAGCAGAGGCACTCCAGATAGAGCACTGGCTAAGAGGAACCAGAGAGAAAAGCAGTGGGTGACASAGCATAGGGGATGGAGGGTGCAAAATGGCCTTCCTGTCAGGAAGATAAATGGGAATTACAGGAGACAGTCCAACCTCTCCCTCTCTCCCAAGGCAAAGGTGACAGCAGCTTGGCTTTCAAGTAGTGGCACTTATGCAAATAAATGCAAATCGATGCATAATTATGGTGATTGCACACATTTAGCCCCAAGGCAGCCGGAAGCCCATGTCCCTTTCACCTGGAAAGGTCAAATGAAATCTTAGCTCCAGGACCTTCTCCCTAACCCCTCCAAGAGCTGACACTCCCCATCCCYGCTTCAGACAACATCTCTGTCACCTCCCACCCCTTCAAAGCTGGTCACTGCCCAGTGCATCCCTCAGGCAAGTCCAGGACAATTTTAAAAACACCAGAGAACTCCACAAAGCTTTATTTCAATGCAAGCCCAGAAAATTGTTTAGGTGCTTTCTGGGGTAGAGGGGTGCACAAGGGGAATCTAGATCAAAACACTCCCCCCTGCTTCCTCTTGTTTTCTCTTTCCATTCCACACTAAACATAGTGCTGAAAAATATAATGAGAACCACCAACAAATCCATATTTTCTAGATATGTTTAGTTACTTGGTGGAAAAGCTAACTTTGAAAGAATTGATGGGGGRAAATGAGCAAGACACTTGACTAAGCACCAAGGGTACCCAGTCAGTGCCTGCACAAAGCAGAGGCCCTTCCAGCCTTCCCTGCCAGCACATCCCACCCCAGGAGTCTCAGACACAGTTTCTGAGTCCAGCAACAAGAAGCTGGCAGGAACAGAGTTCTTCCAGGTTGCCCTGGTCCCTGCTTTACCTGTATTTACTAAGCACTTGGTGGTCCATGACAGGGAGAATGTACAGAGCACCCAGTCAAAAGAAACTAAGCCAAATAATTTTAGCAGACGCATTGTCAGTTTAGGCGAGGGGATTTAGAGCCGAATAATTCTCCGAGTAGACATGGCATTGAGGAAGGTGTCAAGAAAATCCATCATCTTCCCTGAGGACAGAAGCAGCGAGTAAAAGATATTTTAACTCACCAACTATGCTGCACACTAATGCTTTTGTTTTCTTCTAATGGTCACTGAAAGGAAAGACAGGCTTTTATCCTTTGGGTTATCTTATCAATTTCTCTACTGAGGCAAAACTGTTTATTTACAAGGAGCCCACTAAATAACACTTATGCTCCAAGAACTCAGTGATACCCTAACAGTACTAACCCTGATGAACAAGCCAATACCCATGCCGAGTACTATCATCCTTGCATTATGAGGAGAGGAGAGATTAAGGACTTCATTCTAATCTTACGCATCAGTATAATGTCGTTTGATTTCATTAGGGCTGATTGTGATTTGCTGGTGTAATGAAGGGAAGCAGATGGCTAAGTAACTTGCCCACTGAGGGAAAGCAGTGGCAGAGCAGCAAATATAACCTAACTCCAGTGCACCAGCTAAACCCACATTCCCACAGATGCTCTCTGTACATGCAAGTTCATCCCTCTCCAAGTTACACGTGGTATTAATTTGATCAGCTCAGATTAGCTCACAGTGACAATGGAGCATCGCCTCCCAGCCCCGCAGTCGGCCCTCAGTACGAGGCGAGGTCCAGTGCTTGAGCCTGCCCCGCCATGCGCCATCAGATCTGGCTGTGAAGCCAAGAACATCACTTGCCAGATCTACGCTGTCTCTGCCATCCATGAGCCCTTCCCTTTAAGGAGCGTTAAAACTAATTTAAAATGCAGATGCCTCCAAGTTAGAGAGTGATCTTTTTCACCCCTCTCCTTTTTCCTAGAGGGAGATCCTGGTGACTTTACACTTCCAACCCTCTCCCTCTGAGCTCAGCTAGCTACACGAGTTAAAATGGAAATTGTTTGCAGGACAGAAAAGCAAAGCAGAAGCCTGTGGCATTRCACAGCACCTGTATTTTAGTTTGTAGGTGCTTTTTTGTGTGCAGTTCTTGGGGTTTTTTTTGTTTCTAAGCAGACCCAGAGACCAAGGAATAGTTTACCACTCTAACTACTGGGCTAGTTGCTAGTCACATCCTTCTTTTCCATGCTGCAGCTACCTGAGATCCCTTGGGAAGRTGAGAGGTTTCTAGCCTCTGGATCAGTCAGTCACTTCTAAAAATACAGAGACACAGAGATAAGCAAGCAGGCATTTAAAGGAACAAGCCTGATACCTTTACAGAATCAGGGGATCGATGTATCGCTTTCACTCCTTGTTCATCCCAACCATGACTGTGTGTGATGGTCCACAACTCCAAGTACTTGGAAGGGTTAAAAACCAACCAAAGAAACCAAGCTGCATTCATTCCTAGTAGTTGTTACAATGCCTGTACAGTACAGTGGTGATTACTGACTACAGCAAATAAGCAGTCTCAGATAATGATAATCAATTAATTGGGCATCACACGAAACAATGAAATGAGATTTGCTTTCTTGTAAGCTGCCCGCAAGGTAAAATTGCTCTAAACGTGCTTCCACGGCTCAGGGCTGCACGTCTCTTCTGTCATTTCTCAGTGGTCTTTTAGCAATACCACAAGCACCCAGAGCACAAGCAACTGGAGCCCTTTCTACCTCGTGTGAAATATTACGGTCTCTGAAGAGATCACCTTATTTGCCATCATGAAAGTCCAAATGAATAGAACATAAAAAGAATTTTAATCTCCTTTTAATTATTTTTAAATACCCAGTTGACACTACCCAAGCAGGAGATGGAAAGGCTGGTTTGGAAGGAGTGAAAACCCCTACCCGAGCAGAGAGCCCGTGGCGGCTGGCGATGCGGTCCCCCTGGGCGGCAGGCGAGCCTTCCCAGGCAGGGCTGCAGCAGGGAGCCGCCCGCCCGCGGGAGGGGGAGCCGGCGGGCTGGCAGGGCACGGCGCTGCGTTCTGGAGACCTTTGCCTTGTCCCTAACACATCTGCCTCACCACAAGCCTTCYTCCAGCCCCACCATGCCTGCAGCTTCTCTCCAAAGCCTCTCTGAAGAACCCAAGACAGTGGACTTGAACTACCCCAGGTCCTTCAGAATAAACCCGATGCGAGTCCACTGACTTTGGCAAAGCTACCACCGATTTATACCAAGATGAGAGAGTCATGCTCCCTAAGACCGATGCATACAAATTAATCTAGTTTTGGTGATTTTGATCAAGCTTATCCAGATTTGCCCAGCTGGCAGCATGAACAGAAAGACACAGCAGGGCAAATGGTGAAATCAGTGCAGCCCTTTTGAGGCTGGTGTAGCTCATTAAGCCAAATCCTTGATCAGGAATGATCCATCAGAATCACAGTACTTTCTCTTCTCCCCTTTCTCGCTAGTTTAATGTGAACAAACCCCAGAGTAGAGGAGAAATACCTCCCTGTGTAACATTTTGATRGTCTAAAGCCACAAGCAGCTCAATTTTAACTACTCTAGACAAAGTATTACAGCTTATCAATACAAACTTTCAGCACGACTGCTACAATATCAACTGTGTACTATATAGCAAGGCTGATGAAAGCCAAGCGAGCTCTAAAAATATGACAGACAATACAAACTTCTTCACTTACACCATAATTCAAATTACAGCGATCTTTTGCTACAGTGCACTCTTGAATGCTGGAATGATCGAGCTATAATTGTAATGGAGGCATTTAATTTTGATTTGGATGAAACAGAGAGCATGAAGCAGACAAGGCATAAAACACCACTACTCGCATAAAGGTTAAGAAGCTGGTCGTTAAGTGAATTGATTTGGASTGCTTAGGTGATCTTGTCATAAGTCAGAATTCTACTTTTTATCAAATTTACACTAAAATATCTACAAACCCCATTGCACTGGTCACTGGCCACCAGTCAGTTTTCAGCTAGGTCAGCGTGCAGCTCATTACTTTTGTCTTTGCCCAGTGTCGTGGCAGTTTCCGTTTGGTGGCATGATTCCACTTCTGGTATATCATGGCTCTGAGCGATGCCTGAAAGTACAAGGCAGAAGACAAAAATTGCTCCTACCCCACAGGCAGTGCCTCTCTCCTCCAGGAGAGGAGTGCTGGAAACAGCTGGGGTACTCCTGCATGGCCAGACACGCATGAAAAGAGGGCAACTGAGCTATCACGATTTGTGAAATGAATGCAATAACTACCGTGAGAATGCTCTTAGAGGATTGCACAAACAAGTTAAGATTATGTATTTATTCACTGCTCCATCTGAACAGCTGCCTCACTGCCCGTATTCACAGCTGGGCACCTCCGAGCACCTTGATAGAGAGAAAGTTGATGTCTGGTTCAGGAAGTTTGTCATGCTCACTCCAGAGAGAGCAATGTGCCTGGGAGCAGGCCAGGCCAGYAGTGGAAGAGCCTTCCTGATCTCTGCAATCGTCTTATGCCCTGAAGAACAAGCTTTGACAACTTCTCTCACAACAACACATTCTGCATATTATGAATAACAACGCTGCCCTAGACAGACAGTTTCTTGCTGCAGGACAGTCAAGATGGAAGTGCAGCACGGGAACGTGTTCCTTCTCAGACAGATGGAGAGCCAGACCATCACTGCACACACAGAAACGGGAGCTGTGCTTTAATCAGCCAGCTTCTGACAGAGAGAGAATTCACCACATCTACTCGTCTAAAGCAGGCAGACAGYGTTTGGGAGATCGAGATACACAGCCGTGGTTTTGTATTAAGAAAGCCTCTCTGCTCACCTTTTCCTCCTCTGATCCTGAGTACAGTGTATGCATAAATTCCAGGACCAAACCTAGCTCTTGTACAACTCTCTTTATCCAACATTTCTCCCTCCATTGACCCAGTGCAGAGCAGACCAGCAGACATCAGTGAGGATGTCAGGACACAGTGAGGTTTGCTCTGCTCGAGGAGACCAGACCACAGCCAGCGACCTTTGCGGAGCTGTTAACRCTTGTGTCAAGACTGAGCCCGAGATCCTGGGTTTCAAGGGCAAGCAGAGAATGTGGGGTCAAGCCACTCTSTACATCACCACCTCTTGTCCCTGCAGCTCTGACACCCTGCATGATGTCCAAAATGTTAGGCTGAGGTGTTTGTATCTTAACCCCAGGGAAATCCTCCAAAGACTGCCCTTTAGCATCACTGAATGTGATCCACTCTTCACTTCCCCCCCTCCCAAATGCAGCACRCAAGGACAAATTAGCACTTGCTTAATTTTAAAATTTCCAAAGGAACTATTACAGCTTCACTGTAAACCACTCTGCGACTCTTCCCAAGGAAAGTGTTTCTACCACTACTACGTGGGTCATAAACCCTTCCCAGATGCACCAAGAGTGCAGGAGCTCTAGAAGATGCCAGCACAGCCGAGTGCGTGATGAAGCTGTTGTTTAAAGAAGTTCAGCTCACAAGCAGACAATTTCTAAGCTTCTCTTTCCTATCAGGATCACATTAACAAAATATAGCTCTTGTCACAGAACAATCCCTTGGCAAACTGCATCCTACAGGAATTATTTCTGTGCAGGAAGCACTTAGTTTCACTCAATATTAATAGTGTCTAAAAGACATTGCGTACGCTGTATTAGAGAACAAACAGAAAGCGATGTGAATTACCCAGCAGAGTGGGTTGAATTAGAGATGAAGTCATTTAACAGACCAGAGAATTCCTGACACCTGGTTTCTACCCATCCCAATGCCATAGCCAAAATATGGTGGGGTTTTTTTTCCAATCTTCAGGGCACAAAATTGTAGGCTAACTTCCRAAGCTTATGCCATTGTTGTCCTATCATTAGGAACAAAAAAAAAAAAAAGAATTCCTACAAATCTTTCCGCCGGTCTCAAGATTACTGAGGACTCATTTCCAGCCTGGAAGACATGCCCTTGCCTGGGGCARAGATTTAAAGATGGGGCAGGGAGCATGCAGGTTGGCTGGGAAGACGCTGTTCAAAGCCGTGCAAGATTAATGCACTGTCGGAGGAACGCGCCACATGAAGCAGGCTGCCAACAGGAGTGCTTTAGCTTCTTATGGAAGAATTAAAGCATAAACAGCTGCAAAACAGTCTTGTCACCCCAGATCCCTGCTCTCCACGCACTGCCTACAAATTGCAGCCCTAAAAGTCGATTCTCCAGCTCAATAGGTTTGTGCCATGGGAACCCCCTGAGCTGAGCCCACCAGCCACAAGATCATCTCTGTGAATGATTTTGGTCACTCAAACATGGACTTTGCTTCAAAACGCTGAGCTTCAGATTAAAATCCCACAGTTTATGAAGCTCCCCCACCTAGCCTTACATGAAAGCTTTTATGGATAGCACCCTCGCTGTTATGCACAACAACAGGTCTCCGGGGCATGTGGAAACGTGCTGYGCTGCGGGAAGAGCTAGAGACACTTCAGTTGTGTAACTGTTCTCCTTCTCCCCTGACACAGTCAGAAGGGGATCTGCTGCCGCTTTGGGCATCTGCTGCTGCTTTGGGCACTATGCAGTCCTGGGAGCGGGGGTGTTCTGCTTCTCCATGCCTCAGTTTCTCCACCTTTGGGAGGAGAAAGCGTGGTATAGCGGCTAGAGTACATGCCTTAAAACCCGGCTCAAGCAGATTTCCAACTTCCACAAGCCTCCCAGACTGTAAGGAAGACACAAGCAGCATCGCTACGTTTCAGAGATGTTGTGATAAAAAAGTATCGCTCAGCCCTGAAGGCATGAACCTGCCGTGTCAAGGGCTGCAGAGGATGCCAGGCTGAGCCCCAGCAGCTAGGTACTGCCCGTGCTATCAGCAGGCATCCTTATTTTCACCGTAAACTTTCCGGTTCGGCTACACGCACTGCCGGTGCCCGTACGCTGGCGGGACGAGCCCGATCTCTCCGGCACACTGCAAACCCGGAGCCGCTCCGCTCTGCGAAGGGGCTGCAGCTTTCCCCCGCCGCGTCCCGCGCAGGGGCAGCCCTAGGCGGGGGGGACACCCGGGGGCTCCTGTCCCACCGGCTGAAGCGGGACGGAGCAGCGACCAAAGCCGGAGGGAGTGAAGCAGGACGGGGCGCGCAGCGACAACACCCGGGGAAGGGCGGGAGGGAACGGGGGAGACAAGCACAGCCGCCGGCTCCGGAGGGGCAAAGCGGGACGGGGCGCACAGCGGYCGAGCCGCGGGGCGGGGATGAACCGGAGCCCGGGACGGCTCGGAGTAGGCGGGACGGGGGGCACAGCAGCCGGAGCCCGGTCCGGAGCCGGCTTACCTTGACAGCCTCGGCGTGGGTCACCCTGTCCAAGGACTTGCCGTTGACACCCAGGATCTGGTCACCGACGCGCAGCCCCTCCCGCTCGGCCAGGGAGCCCGGTTCCACCAGGGACACGTAGATACCGACGCCGTGCTCGGCCCCACCGCGGATRCTGAAGCCCAGGCCCTCGTGGGCCTTGCTCCGCCGCAGGGTCACCTGCCGCAGCTCGCCGGGGACCACCGGCGGCGGGGCGGGGGCCGGCGGGGGGCGGCCGGGCGGCGGCAGGTAGGGCCCCTCGGCGGTGTACTGGTCGAAGAGGAGCTGGTCGGAGCGCGGCAGGACGAGGCGGAGCAGCGGCAGGAGCTGCCGGCGGCGGGGCCCGTCGAGGAGGGCGCGGAGGGAGCGCACCAGGTCGCAGACGTTGCGGCGGCCGTGGTAGGCGTTGAGGCAGAGGATGAAGCGCTCCCGCTCCGCCTCGCTCAGCAGCGCCGTCAGCGCCTGGTGCAGCCGCCGCACGTTGGCCGACAGCGGCCGCGGCGCCGGTCCCGCCGCCGAGCCCAGCGAGCCCGACGAGGACGAGGAGGAGTGCACCGACACGCCGTCCAGCTCCGCGCTCATCGCGCCGCGCCGGGCGGGACCGGCCAGGACCGGCCCGAACCGGCCCCGACCGGACCCCGCCGCCCCGGCCGGCGCCGCACGCGCCACTCCACCTGGCCGCCCGCTCGCCGGCGCCTCGCGGCGGCTCCCCAGGAAGTGACGTGCCCGCCGTTGCCGGGAGACGGGTTATACAGAGCGGCCCCGGCGGCGGGACCGCGCCCCGCCCCGCCCCAGCGCCCCGCCCCCGCGGGAGCGGCAATTAGCGCGGCCGCTCATTACCGGGGCCGCTCATTACCGCGCCTCACCGCCGGCGGGGGGGTGCCGGTTTGACGGGGCGGTATCAGCCCTGCTGCGGGACCGCCCGGGCTGAGGCCCGCCTGCAGCTCATCGCAGGGGTGAGCCGCGCGCTGACGGCGGCCGCCTCAGCCGGGGCCGGCAGGAGCCGCCTCGCCGGAGGAGCGGCCGGTCAGGGCGGACAGCGGCGACGCGAAGCCCTTCCGCKCTCCCTCAGGCCTGGCCTCCCGCCCGCTCGCTTTCCCCTGGCCCGTCCGTCCCGCCGCAGGGCTTCCACAGCCACCCGCGGCCCCGCACAGCGCCCAGCTGGGCGTGCGGGGGGCGGACACGCAGGAAAGCCGCGCTGGCGAGCGGGAGGAATCGGCTTACGCCCCAGGAGAACAGCCTACCCGGGCACACGGCACCCGTTACTTGACCCGTAGGGCTGTTTTTCCATCGACCAGTGTGCCAAACAGTGGATTGTCAAGTTATAGCACTGGTAATTATAACTGGTTAAGTTATCATCCCGGTAATTCATCCATTCAGCAGAGAACTTCAGCRCTGGCTCCATTTTAATCACAAGTCAACGGGATTTAGGCACATGCATTATTCACAGGGTGTTGAAGCAATTTATGATGATGTTGTGGTTTAACCCCAGCCAGCAACTAAATACCACACAGCCACTTGCTCACCATCCCCTTCCTGCAGGTTGGGGGAGAGAATCAGGAGGGCAAAAGTGGGAAGACTCATGGGTTGAGATAAAAACAGTTTAATAATTGAAATAAAACAAAGTAGAACAGTAGTAGTAATAAYAACAACAACAGAATATACAAAGCAGACGATGCAAAATGCAACTGCTCACCACCCACCGACTGATGYCCAGCCCATCCCCGAGCCACGAATCCCCCTTCCTGGACCACACCTCCTAGTTTATATACTGAGCATGATGTCATACGGTCTGGAATCCCCAGAGAAGCCCTTCTATAAGGGATCCTGGTGATCCAGATCCAGTGATCAAGAAGCTGGCAGGGCGGAAGGCAGCCAGAATTGCAAACCACAGCGTGGATCGGTGGGATTCAGGGGAGCACGTTCTTGCCTGGGACGCTGCCACACGCCTAGCCACCCTCTTTTCTGCTTCCGCACCCCTAACTTGTGACTTCAGATCCAGAAGTGAAGCATCAAAATTAGAAGTCAGTGCAGAAATSCAGGGACTGCTTTTCCAGTTTCTGGATGAATTATGTCTTACTACATGAGGTTTTAGTTTCTTTTACATCTCTGGAGCAGTGAGTTAAAGACCATGTTCCATCTCAGTCATTTGAAATCTTTCTGTCTTCGCTGAAGTGCCTTATATCTGCTGCAGTAGAGAAGGATTACACCAAATTTATCAGATGCATCTTGATAGCAATAGAATTCATTTTGTTCATGGATATGATGGAAGAGCTTTAACAGCTGCATTACAAGTAGTTTTATGTATTAAAGCTTCGTTGGAGCTTTCAATGCCTTGTTTAAAACAAAACAAAACAAAGCAGATTGCTAATTGAAATTCGGGTTCTAACTGTGGGTGATAAATAAGCAGATGGAACAGTCAACATTACTGGAAAAAAGGGACAATATAGGACAGAAAAGCGAGTAAAACCAAAAATATGCTTACATTAGCCAAACAAAATAAGAGAAGGGCAAACAAGGTATTGCACGTCTTTGAATTGCACTCAGACACAATTTTAATGCTTAGTACCCCACTGAAAAACTCCTCTATTTAAAGTRGTACTATTCCCACAAGCGCAGTATCTGAGCATCTCCAACCTTTTTTTTATCCTATGAGAAGACACCAAATATGTTAACACCAGCAGATGCAGAAAGAGCTGCCCCTGCGCTRGCTCCAGACTGGAGCAGCACATCCAGTTCTTCCCGCTTCGGCAGAGCACGGCAATGCCCAAACTGCAGCCACCACAAGTACTCAATGACAAAAGCTGCCCRGCGGTGGCATTTGGTCCCTGATATTTTGACCACTACTCCGGAAACTATCACAAAGCCAGTTTCCCAAGGCTAAGACAAGTTCAAACCAATGCTACCCGGCAGAAACACACACAACATCCACACGAGTAGCTGCATTTGGAAATAATTCTGTTTTCTTGCTGCTACCACAGCCCTGCCAGCGGAGGCTGTTCATCCTTGGGATGCCCCGTCCAGCCATAGGACAACTCCAAGGCACTCCTCTGGAGCAGGGCTGGATGTGATGCCTGTCTAGTTTCTGCTCACAGATCACATACAAAGTTTTAACCCCCAGATGTTTTACAGATTTAGATTGTTAACACATTGTGCAAGTTGGATCTTCATCATATACTGTCCAGCCAGAGACCCCCCACTGCTTTTCCTTTGGAGAAGAAAGGGATTGAGATCTTCTCATAGAACCTCAGCTTTGAAGTGAAGCTGATTAATTTCTAGGGGCTTTATCCTTTCCTCTGCTTTAAGCACTTAAGCCATGCAGTTGAGAAAGAGCAGCACATGGCCTTGGGCCAGAGGGGAAAGAGGGGGTTCATCCAGCTCTTGGGCACAGGAGTGTTCCCACACCCGASTGAAACCTCTCCAAGCTTTCTCAGCACACATAACACTGCTGAACAAATGCCTCACAGCAGCCTGCAGTACCTGTGTGGGGTTGCATGCCTCAATGGGCCAGAATCTCACTACTGTAAATCAAAATAGTCCTTTCAGACAGGGAGCKCTGCCAGCTGGGGACTCGGCAGCAAGTGCTCAGGATGGAAAGTCAATGCCAGGTACAAACGGCAATAGTCCGCAAACATCCAGGTAAGCGGTCCTTTGGAGCTGAGATTAGCGAACGCTGAGAGTCCACGTTCCTGGAGCAGCTCCTGGCTGAACTGGACCTTTGTTAACTGGAGGGGCTACACAGACACCAGCAATGAAACTCCAGCACCCTCGCACACAGCTGGGAGCTGTTGGACACTGCGTAGGCTCAACTCTCAAACAGCATTTCAGATCCAACACCTATCTTGCGCAGCAGAGTGCCTTAACGCTAGCAAGAGACAAAAAGGTGTTACTCATTTTCTTTTTTAAAATCATCCTTGCAGCACAAAATAATCCGATGCATTTGCTAGGCGCCAGATGAATAAATTGCCTAACCTTTCCGCTTTAATCCATTGTAATCACTTTCCAGAGCACTCTTTGAAAAGTGAGCTCCATGTTTCCAGAGCAGCTGTGCTTCTAATTAAAAGGCACTGTAGCAAGAAGACAACGAAACGTAATTCTGGTTGGAAATACCTTGCTGCAGAGTCGGAGGACTGAGCTGAACTGCAAGGAGGGCCAGGGAGGAAGCAGCAGCTGCCCGCGCTGCTAGGCTCCTTAAGAGAGTATTAGGAGATGGCTGGCACTCAGGGCTGCCTCTTGGCTAAATCCCTGTTTAGCAGATTGGCTCCCAAACCTCTGTCCCTGGCTGGCTGGACCCCTTTCTGTGGCTTGAACGTGTGCTTTCCTCAGCATGGGCAAGAATCAGCCGAGTGCTGCAGTCAAGYGGTCTACAGAAATAGCCGATGCAGAGGAAAAAGCACCGTGAGGGTTTTCTAACAGGAGTCCTGGGTACTGTGGGTTCCAGCACCACCTCACCATTTGTCCTGCAGTAAAGCTGAATCCAGCACAATTCAGACAAGTTCTCCACTGTGCTGGGAGCTGCRCAAACAGCGGAGACGCGTGCTCCGTCCCTTCAGCTCCAGGTGTAACAGGCAGAAGTCGGATTTAAAGAAAAGCCCTAGRAGCAGTGAGAAATCATCATTTCAGGGTGAATTTTCTAAGCTTTGAGTTATGAGCATGAAGGTAATCCACTTGCAACAGGGATGTTTCTAATTTATAGGCACTGCCAAGCTTAATCAGAGCAAGTTCAATTTGACACRTCCCAGCCAACAGCCAGGGGTAGATGCTTAAGAGCACAGTCCAAGCAGGCAGAGGAGATAGGGAACTCAGACACTTCTTAAATCCTTCTGTATCTGCATATCTACAAATCTTTATGCTCATATYGCACAGTGCCACACTAAGACTGTTACTGAGCAAAGCCAGTCTGAAACAGGTTCAATTAGGTGGGAATTTGTTGTTTTCCATTGTGCAAGAGAAGATCAAAGATGAGAATTTTATTTCCAAACCACTGAGACATAGTTTCCATAGGGTGGACACCACAGAATTACAGTTTATCAGTCATTTAGATACTGCCTGGATTAAAAAGTTAATCAAATCAACCAGAGAGCAACAGTTTTACCTATATTACCAGAAATATTGTTTTAATGCCACTGGAATGTTTTGACACATTAAAACCCAAAGTGAAAGCAATTCAAATCAAAACTAAACCACATTTTGTGAAAGCATTCGCTTTAGATAAAGCTATGTTTTCTGGTGAAAAAACCCTTCCAACGGAGAGAAGTTTCACCCAGTTTTGCCTGCAGTGATCTCTCCACTGTGCCAACACCACTGAGTATAACCCTGCATCACAGCGCCAGGCAATTTAAAAGCTGCAATCCTCCTCTCCTCTCCGGCAATTTCTTGCACTTACGCTCTCTCTRGCCCATTTTGAAATGCTTGAAAGAAAAAGCCACTTACGTCACTGGCTTTTTCTTTTTTTTAATGCCCAGTACAAATCATCTGTAAGTCACRATGTGGGCCTGGATGCTACAGACAGGCAAAGCAGCCACTTGCTGAGGATCAGTCTTTGTCATTGCCTGGTCTCCGATTTGGGCACCGTGGCTGTTAAACTTCCCGGTGTATAAAGGACACGGAGCCTGTTCACAAGGGCTGACTGTCCCTAGGTGTGAGAGGTAAAGTCTCCGGAGCGGTGGCGTAGGGAACACATGCAGAAGGAGCCAGCCTTAGGGGTGCAAGTAACTCGCTCCACAGGCCTGGGCTTATTTATATTAACTGTGGAAATTGTCAAGCAAGTCCAGTATTCTCACATAGATGAGCTGGGTGGCAGAGGAGGACTAGCTAGATTGCATGTGAAGTTGCAGGATGCTTTGACAGAGGGGAGAGCACAGACTCGTGATCCTCGGTGTTGCCTTTATGCACAATCTGGGGTCTACCTTGCACACGGGAGGTGCTGTGGTACAAATTTATGCCTCCAGCCCTGAGTTCTCCTCCTGCTGGGTACATCACTTCCCCAGCCCGGTGGCGTAATTAGTCTCCACCCTTCAGGCAAGGACTGCTTCATACTGGGTGTCTGCACACCAGAGCCCTGACTTC
The DNA here is from genome assembly GCA_030449065.1 of Oceanodroma leucorhoa. Taxonomy (NCBI): domain Eukaryota; kingdom Metazoa; phylum Chordata; class Aves; order Procellariiformes; genus Oceanodroma; species Oceanodroma leucorhoa. The sequence goes on from JASVER010000051.1 coordinate 2,020,207, forward strand.
TCTAGGAGCTACAGTCRAGGCACCCAAGCCAGCGCAGCACATCACGCGTGAGCTGTGGTGCTTRCTTACAGCAGTTGCTGTGGCTGGAGCGTACCGAATGAATTTGAGGGAAGTACAGTCCCTTTCTGAAGAGCTCTCAATATATCCAACAACTTCAGAACAGGCCTGAGCATTGCAGTGCTCATTTGCACAAGTTCAACCTCCCAGCAGGTGGGAAATTCAGGGGCTTCACTCACACTGAGAATTGACAAACTCACAGACAGCTAGTCTAATTTGAAGATATTTATCTAATTTGAAGACATTTATCTAATACAAATAAATTTATCTAAGTCTGTGGAAGACTGTGAGTCTAGCCGGATTTATGGGCCGACCTCCCGACCACGTTTTCTGCAGCAGTGGAAATCCAGCTGACTGACTGCAGTGGTACACACTATCCCCTCAGGTTTGCATCAGGAGCACAACTCAGCCAGCAAGCAGGATAACTCAGCTTCAAGGTCTGATTGCACAGGTGTGGGGGAACAAACACATCTGGGGAAAAAGGGAGGTTACTCCTTACAGCTGCYCACTGAGGCTCTCTGCTTTTCTGTGCATCTATCACAGTAGAGACTGTCCCATGTCCTAGGGGCAAGTGCAACACAAAAAAGTCACCAGGGAGCTGCTCACTCCTGCTGTGACAACCCTGAAATACCACCAGAGCACCCGGCAGTTCTCTATCCCTCAGGCATATTCACCACACCAGAGGTTTTGCACTGCTGACAGTTTTGCTCCCTATTCAAGCATTGCCACAGGGTTGAGATGCCTATGCCATGGGAGCCTGGAGGTGACTGAACCTTCCCATGAGCATCTCTCCTGGTGGGGATGATTTACACCATGTTTCCTCCACTTACTTAGAGAAGTAATAGGGCTGCAGGGTTACACTCCTCATCAAAAGCATCAGCACTCATCTTCTCCAGCCTACAAACTCATCTCTGCCAGGCTGGAAAGGGATGCTGTGTTCTGTTATTACAACACTGCGAGAACACAATCAAAAGACCAGAAAAGGTTAATGAGGTACTAATCATTATTGATTTGTAGTATATAACGCAATAAATACCCGCTGCCATCGATTAAACTTAGCAGGGCAAAGGCATCCAATCAATCACATCAGCCATGTGATTTTCTTTTTCAAAATTAATTTCATACCATCAGGGCAATGCCGAGAGGTGCCAGGGGACCAATCTCTAGCCGGAGGAGCACGGCTGGCTGAGCAGCTACAGCCTCAATTCCCTCCCAGCACCCACCACAGACCAGTAGCCACACCGCTGCCAGGCCAAACCTTGCTGATGAGGCTTCATGAGGTTTCACTGAAAAGGCCGCACTGGGGAATTAGGAGCACAGAGGGATAGGAAGAAAAGCCAGGACAAGCTTGAATCCTGGATCCTTTCTCTGCAGGCTTTTACTTGTTTGCCTCCAGCCCCAAACTCATTTTGTTGTAGAAAGTAAGCATTTGGTGGAACAAATATTGGTTTTAGCAAAAAAGCTGTTCTGAATGCTGAAAGTTCTCCTAAAGTGAGAAATGTTCAGCAGAAAACAAAAAAAGTCTCAGAGTTGTCATAACATTTCTGACCCTCCCCAGAAGAGAGGGAAAAGTGCTCAGATTTCTCTTAGGGAGACAAAGACGACAGAAATTCCCTACAACCAGGTGTAGGTCCAGCCTCAAGACATACTGGACGGCAGCATGGTGCTATGCTGAAACCTGCATAGCAGGCTCCAGAGGACCTTTCTGCCTGCACTGGACAGGCAAGTGGCTTGGCTGCCAGTAGAGGATGAGRCTAATTAAGGCTGTGATCCCCTGACTCACACACACTAATGCCTGTGGATAGATCTCTAATGCTCTCAATTCATGCTCATTAGCAGAGGCAGCAGAGACAAGACAAGCATGTTATGTCATCGCTTAAATCCTGTCACATTTCCCCAATGACTCTGATTACATTTTAAAATATTTACTCTCTTCCCCTGAGGCAGGATTGGCTTGCCCTGGAAGCTCTGAACACAGAGGATCTGCTCCAAGCAAAGCTCCCACACGTGGCAGTGGTGAACTGATCCTCAGCCCTCCCCTTCCCCGCACCCTGTGGAAAGTGGAATTCCCCTGGTACAAGCTTTGAAGGCATCAGCTCATCCTTCCCTAATTTTGAACATGACTTTACATCTCAGACTAGAGTTAAACTGAGTATTTCCTAGTCACCTTTGCATGAGGAGGGAGAACCGCACCAGTGGATGTGTGAGTATGTGGCAGTGCATGAACAGTCATACTCCAGTTAAATTAGCATAAAACACCTTTGCCAATCTTTCTTGTAAGTCAACTAGCAGGAGTGAAAAGAATAAATATTTACGGACACATCCTTCACTAATCAGTACCAGCTGTATTTATACCAACCCTCCTTGTTCCCAGAGAGTGGTTTCAGCCTTCTGCCCTCCTGAGTCTTTCCTGCTCTCATTGCCTAGTGACCTGTTGGTGACRGGGTGGTTGGAGGGGTTATAACCCCCCAGGGACTCTGGCCAGCCGGTACCCCGTGGCTACTCAGTGGCAGCATCCCCCGAGAGAGCAGGAGGGGTGGGGAGGGATGTGAGATAAGTCTTCATGCTTTGAAACSCTGGGGCAGAGCCCTACATTACAGCACTGGTCACAAGCACACCTGGCTCCTATCCAAGGGGGGGGAATGTTTCCCACTGAGTTCAATGCAGGCTGGATCAGGCCCATTCACTCTTCCTAGGAGCAAGCTATTTCCATGATCATTTTGCAAAAGCTACAGAGGGAGGAGACCTGGCCAGGAGCATGAGGGACAGCCCAGAGCACCCTCGCTAGCCCCCAGCCACAGATTCAACCCCACAGCACATCCATCCCATCCCACTCCTGCTTTGTTTCCCCAGCTGGGCTGTAGAGTAGGTGCTGTTGTAGGTCTGAGACCTCTGCACTYCTGCGATCCTCCCTTTAGCACTGCAGACAGCACCAGCAGGCACTTGGTGAGGTTTTTACTGCAGGATCTCCCAGGGGAAGGACTGAATTGCTTTTGTTACAGCAGTTGTGGATTTTTACATCTTGCATATCAAAGAGGGGAAAGGAAGAAATAACAGAAACCTGGATGGAGTCACATCTGCATTAAGAGAATGGGTTTACACTACACGGCCCCTGATCACATCATTTTAGATGCAAAGAATGAAGCCACCAGGGTTATTATACTGAATGATGTTATTCTTTTACTAGGAGCTGGCTTTGTGGCCCTCCCTGAGCTCCCAGCAGCAGTAACGCACAAAGTGCAGCAAGCCCAGCAGCCAGGGCGCTGCTGTGAATGTTAAACACCCTTTGCATAAGCCCAGTCTGAATCTCTTTGGAGATGCTGGACTACCYGGGTTTGCTCAGCCCAAGCCGCTTTCCAACAGCCACTTTCAAAGGCTAAAGCGTGCCCAGTCTTTTTTCAGCAACTTGCCAGCCAGGCTTCGTCTAACCTGAAGAACCACCTCACTCTGTGGAAGCAAAGGCAGTTAGAAGGGCTCTGTCCCTCACTGATTTAACTTGGTGTTAACAGGCAGCAAAGGGCCATAACATRGTTAATCCAGTGGATACAAACCACCCACCCTGAATACAGCACAACCGCAACAGCCACTCAGGCACATGAGGACACTCCGGCTCCGCTGCAGAGCCTAAGRTGTGGCACAGATGCCAAACCCAACTGCAAGCTCAAGCCCTTTATCCCAGCCGCTTCCTGCAAGGATGCGGACAGTGCTGTGATAACAGCTGAAGACACAAAAAAGTGGCTATGATCTTTGCAGCACTGATGCAYGAGCAGCCCGAGGACCTGTCCCCAGAGGCATGTCTGGATGGAGGGCTTGGAGGAATCACTGCTCCACACTGCACATGGATTCAGGGACTTGCTCTGAGAGAAGAGGGAAATGCTGCCATCTGGGAAGGGGAGAAAAGGAGGCTCAGGCTTGCTCCTAATACAGCATCCTCTCTCCCTCTGCCATCAAGAGCCAAACACGCTGAAGGTGGAAGCTGGCCTCAGTCCATGGGCACAATTAGCAACTATTTCCAGAATTACCAGCCTGAACCTGAGCTAGAGCTGCCCACCCCATCCAGTTTCTACCCCTAAATACTATTATTGAGATTCGCATCTAAATAAAAGCTGGTAAGGGCTAAATAAAAGCTAAGGTGGGTGAGTGAGGAAATGATCCCTCCATGGATCGGTGGCAGAGCCAGCAACAGGTCTCAGGCAAACATCCCAGTCCCTCGCCTGGACTATTCTGCCTCTTGGAGTCTACCCTGGGCTGGGGAAGAGATTTCTGCTCCTGATAGCTGCCAGCAGCTTTGCAACAAGTCTCAGAGTAAGGTCACTATCATGCTGCTTTGAAGACATTCGTAGGGAAATTATTCTGTCTCTCCCAAGCACAGACAGTCATTGCTTCAGCAGGAGGTAGCAACTAGATTACATGAGATAATTTAGTAGCTGACATTAAAAACATCTCATTTAGCCTGGAATAAAAATATCTTCATTCAGCCTAAGCTATATTAAGATAACTGAATTCATAGTAAGTTTTGAATAGCTGCTCACCTGGGCAGTTGAACAAAGATTGCCTCCTCCAAGCCAACATCTCCCTGTCGTCATGTCCTTGCTGGAAATCCAGAATGACAGCAGGGACTACTGGAGTAAATGGATTCTCATGTGGCCTAAATCATCTTCTTTGGTACAACAGATTTAATTTTCCAGCTTTCCTATATGAATTGCTTTTTACCTTCTTCCTGGTGTTGGCCCACGGCCTCCAGCTAATAGAAAGCAGAGATGAATTTTGCTGCATCTCAAGCAGCTGTTGCTCTATTTTGACTTAACACTGCGCTGTAAGCAGAGCTACGACTAAAGCGATTGAGTTAATAGTATCCTGAATGARACAAACAACAGGGAGAAGAGATGTAATGGGATGCAGTGAGGGGGGATATTTTAAGCACTGGTTTATCTGACAAATTCTGCAGTTATACATCCAGTGCTCTGCTTTCCACCRCAGCCCATCAGCAGACAGATGAAAACAATTTTTACACGGCATAAGCCAAAGAGAAGCAATCAAATCCTTGCTCCCAGTGCAAGACTCAACTGCAGAGGTGCCATTTCTGTAACCTTTGGAGACCTTCATAATAAAGGAATCACAAAAAAGGAACCAAATCCATTTTTGGGGCAGCAGCTGATCTGAGATGTTGGGAATTCATTCAGGCATCAGCCCAGGAGAATTTCCTCCCAGGCAAAGCAGCTGAAGGGGTCCTGACTTTCAGCAGCAGAACCCAGAGCTCTCCATGCACAATGGTGTTATGACCCCCACCCTCCCACCCAAAAAAAAGCACCACTGCAAGGCCCAGAGCCTTATGTGGCTTTAATTTGTGATTCCCCATCTCAGTGCTTTTTTTTCTAATATCTGGAGCTGAAGAATCAGAATTTGCAAATTCCCCCCCGCCATGGAGGCTGCTAGCAGTTCAAGATGCTCTCGCTGCCCTGGAGGTGCCTACATGCTGCCCCAGCTCTCTGCTCCCACACACTATCAGCAGAACACTTCTTTCAGAGAAGAAATCAAAGCACCTGATCTTAAAACCCCGCTGCTCTGGATCCCAGCTCTGTGCTGAAGTCTGCACAGAGGCAGGAACTGGCACACACAGAGTGGTCTCCATTTAATGTTTTCTTTAGCAACTCTAAGCCAAAGCCCCTTAGCACCCTGATCCTTTAGATCCCTTCCAGAGGGTCTTTAGACCCTCTGGGTACCCAGCTCATGGTTAGTGTTGCTCCAGTTGTTAGCCATGTCTGAACATAACTCCTAGTTCTCTTCCACAAGGATTTGCTCTGAGCTGATGCTTTATGGGTCAGATGCTCCTGGAAGTGATGGACAGAGGGAAGTGCAGGATGATCCCACCTGGTATAAATTGCAACAGCACCTTTGGCTGCAGCAAAGCTGCCTGATTTACACCAGCTGATGATCTGGCCTGAGGACCAGACCCCAAGTGATTGCAACAGTGCAGCTCCAAAGGCCTCATGAAACCAAGCTTTGTGTGTCCATTGACTGCAAGAAATGCTGGTGTACAGAGCAAACCAGAGGGGACATAACTGTCCTTCTGGATTTGCTCTCTGGAGTTCTGTAAGAGAAGTCAGAGGACATTTGGCATGTRTAGCTAGATATTAAACTTACAATGAGGATGCCTGGGCTTGTTTCCCAACTTTGAGACTGACACAGTTTGAAAACTCAGTCAGCTCACCTTCCTTTCCAGGCCTGATTTCTCCCCACTCTGCACCTTACAAAGTCATTTTGTACCTGTACAAAGTGTTAACCCAACCAGAACATTTTGCTCACTTACACGGTTGTCACATTTTAACATCAACAGAGGAGTACTTTCAGCACCACTTAATGAGGCTTTTCTACTTTGCATAAAAACTTGGCAATAAAATTTGCAAGGATGATAAAGGAGGAGAGCTGCCAACTGACAGGCAGGGAGAGAGACAGACGCTGCTTGACACCCTCCTTTCCCTTGGACACAAGCAAGAGGGTTGTAAAGGCAACCACGCTGCCACACCGGGGCTCCAGCAGCCCAGGAACTGGCTTCACATCCCTTTAAGCYTCCCACAGCCCAAAGAGGGTCTGCGTTAACACTTGATCCCTGCTCCCTCCAGCCTCCCTTTGGCATGCCTGCCCCAAGTCCCAGCTCACCTCCTCAGGCTCTCCAGTCACTCAGGAGCCCACTGCTCCCCAACTCCAACACCYTCTGCACAAGCCAGTACAGACAAGAGAACAGCAATGCTAAGAACAYAACAGTGCGTTTTCACTAGCTGCGTTTTCTCACTACTTCACAAAGATATTACTCTTAAACCAGAGCTCCCTACAAAACTCTAACTCTTCCAACCAACAAAACCCAAAGCAACTGCAGCCACCACTCTCCTACCCAAGCTCTGCCAGGAGCAGCTGGCTACTGTCCTCCCCTCTTATAACCTCCAGTCTGTCTTTCCCAGGTGCTCCCCTTCTACCAATAAACACTCATCAGGGTTTGAAGTCTTCCACCACCTGAGCTCCTTCTTGCTTCCCCTCATAGGATTTCCACGGGAGAAGGTGCTGTGTCTTGAGGGCTGTCAACTCTTTCAACAAAATACTCCATGTAAATGGGCCGTCGGTGCAGCTGGATGTCCGCTGCTCCGTTGCTGCATGGCCTGTGCTAAATGTGGAAATGGTTCCTGTTCCCTTTGCTCATTTAGCTCAGAAGCAGCTCTCAGAGCTGCAGAGGCGTCTCAGATAGGGTGGTCCTCATCTGCAAGCTTGCAAGTCTCTTTCTGTGCTGTTAGAGACACAGGAGTGCCCAATGCCACCTTGGCTTCCCACCCCTCCTGCTTGCCTCTCGCAGTGTCCATAGCCTTGCTGGCTCAGGACATGCCCTGCCTTCCCCAGGGAAGGGAGCCTTACTGCTTCCCTGCGCTAGTTTCAAACAACGAGCTTCCCAGTGACAGAAAGTTTGCTGAGTTTTGGTACGAGTAGTTACCATTTCAATTAATTTGCCTCTGAGAGTGGTCGGTGCTGTAGGCGAGGCTGCAGCTTCGGCAGCCCCATGCAGGGCGGGTAACGCAGCATCCTGCAACTCCAGGAGCTGCGCGCTCTGCAGAACGCGCCCTGTTCCACAGCGTTTCAGCACTGGGTGTTAGGACATATTTCCTAGTGTTTGATCTAGGCAGCACTTTTCCCCCCTCTGGTACAAACCAGAGCATTTAAGTGGTAAATTAAATCCATTTGGGATACGTATAAAAATGCAGACAGATAGGTCAGGAGGCTGTTAGCATTGTTAACCTTGGAAGTTCTGAACTACCATTTATTTCGCTGCAGAYAGGGGACTTTGCAAGGATTATAACAAGAAATGCTAGAAACAGAAAGGCAAAAAGAAATCTTTCACACTATTACAGTTGTCTGTGTCTTGTTCTAACATGGGTGACTGTGCCCTTCCAAGCCAGCAGCAAGTTATAGAGGACTATTTTTGTCCAAACCATCATTGCAAACACCGTTGAACTTCCTTTGACCTTCCAAGAACCAAATCATTTCCCTGATTCAGGTCATATGGACTGGGGGCACATCCTCCAAAGTAAGGATTGCCTGTAGTGTTGCACACTTAACTACCAACCTCCTGCACCATAGATCTGTTTTCCCCAAGCACCAGACTCTTGTCACCTCCTTCTCCTGAAGATAGGGAGCCCAACACTGCAATAGGCTGAGTGCTTGCTGTTCCTATAAACAGCAATCCACAGCAGATAGGAGCTCATCTTTAAGTTATCACTTCAGGACAGTGTAGGAGGAAATCCCTAGCACTATGGTATTGTGGCCCAAGAACAGCAAAGAGGACCTTTTATTTGATATACAGCATAAAATACTTTAGAAAAAATTTGAGAGAGAAAACACTTAAAGCCCAGATTTAAGTGGAAAATAGCATAAAAGTCAACATGGCTAATGATCTGACAAGGAACATGCAAGGCTAATTTAGTACTTCTTTAAGTAGGATGCTTGATTTAATAGGCACCAGAAAGGCATTAAATCATGTAGGTGCTCTTTGGCAAAAGCATCTGTAATGAGGCTGTGGTAGGAAATTTTTAGTGAAGTTGAAGAAAACAGAGACAAAGAGAAAAACAGAGAGAGGATCTGGTGAAAGAAGAGATGGCAACCGTCACTGACAAGGGGTCACTGACACTCCTGATGGCAAGGAGCATAGCGATGGAGTTCCTCTAAGGACTGATTTTGCTTAATAACTCCTTAATTACTCTGGCAAAAGGGTAGGACTGTGCAGACGAAGTGTCCTCCCTCGCTTTGGTACTCTTTCTCCCTGTGCTCCAGCTGGCTCTGATTGCCCTGGGCAGCCCCATCTGGGATCTCCACCCACCGGCTTCCACCTGTTGGCTCAGGAGATGTATTTAAGCTCAGCCCCTTACTCAAGTTGTGTTGTGTGTATGATGTGTGTGGTTTTGTGCCTTGGTTTCTTGATYGTTTGCCTGTGGACTTGCCTGCAGATCAATGGATTGTTAGCCAAACTGGGGCTCCTCCCTTCTTGCTCAGGTACCATGGTACTGCACCCTCCTTGGGGAGGATGCTGCTCCCCTCCCCTTGCACAACAGCCCCCTTTTGCTGTTCCCTGGTAGTTGCTACCAAAGCTATAGCAGCAGTCTCACGCTCTGTGGGGCTGTGATGCCGTGGCTGGCTTCTATGGTCATGTATGCAATATGATATGGCAAAAAAAYGTAACAAATAATTACCAATAAACTGTGTTGTCATGTGGAAGACTGGATGCTGGACAGGATAACAGTAGTAGTTACTAGATGAGAAAAGGCAAACTAAATGAGTGTATAAGAAAACCAAAAGTGTTGTTCTACAAACTTCCTCCTTATTGTAATGCTGAACATATAGYTCCCTTATGTGAAGTCCATATTCTCAGTGTTTGCCTACAGCCAGATTCAGTTTTGAAGAAGAAACTCTGTGCCTTTGATGCTGGGTGAAATGTTACCCAGCAACCTGTTAGCTGAGACTGTTGCTTTGTTGCATGTCTATACAGGCACCAGAAGACAGATGCTGTCTCCCCTCTTGTTTCTAGCGGCAAGGTGTTTTGTGTGAGGCGTGGGGTTTCAYTTCTGCTGACCTCCTGTTTTCCCGGAGGAGGTCAGAAGCTAGCTCTGTCTGGTGGCTAATGCCTGGAGCAGCACGTGGACTCTCCASCACTCCAGTCTGTAGTCATGGGATGGTGACAAAGTCCTTCCACGGCAGCGGTTGCACTTGTTTTATTTCATTTAGGCAGTATTGGATGCTCCTTTTGAATAGCTGACCTATGATGAATAACCTTGTGTTTTCACATGTGATTACAGTCTTCGCAGTCTCAATCAATAAATACAATGAGCTTGAACAGTCTARTGCTGCAAGTTCTTTAAAATCATATCCTCTATTAGAGGCAACAATCGATAGTACTTATTACAGTTTAACAGTGATTATATGCTAGTTACTGCAGAAAGTCACTAGCAATCCAGAAGGGGGGACTGTTATTTTCTTTTGCTGTACAGCACGTCTGCCTTGCTCTCTAAATATTAGTTTTTAATTAAAGTGGATAAAATGCTTTAGAAAAGGCTATGTGCTTATTTAAATACCAGTCATCATTCATGAGAAAGGGATTTAAACAGGAGTGTCTGAGCATTTTGTAGTGAAATATGTAGCTGACTGCATAAGGTGTCTCACTTAGCTAGATGCAATTCATTCAGAGTGTCAGCCCAAAATTACACATGCTTTCTAAATTAGAGGGAGAGGAGGAAAGGGATGTATGTGTGTTTATATACATTCTATATATATGAAAYGTTTGAATTTGATAACAAGCATCTTTATTAATAAAATGGTAGAAATTGTGCAGAAAACAAACACAATTGGGAACTGATCTCTCTTCTATGCCAGCACATTGCCTCCACCTGAAATGAGGATGACCAGGAGGTTAAGTTGTCCATTATTAAACACAATTCCAGATGTGGATGTAGCAGATAGGTGCATACCTGTCATTTTGAATCTTATCTGCTGGAGCATTGTAGACAGACAAACCACACTCCTCCTGAGCAAAATCCCAGGGCTTAGGCTTCCTACACCAATAAACTCAGGCCAGAACTGCAGGGGTGGTTTTACCCATCACAGATGTATTTTTCAGTACCAATAACAGTAGCAAGACCAGGTTGCTAGAGCTATGGTCAGGGTGTCTGTGGTAGGAACAAGCAAAACTTTGACCTAATCCCCCTTGCCGGGCTGGCTGAAATGGAGCTGGAGTTTGGACTCTGCCAGAGTCCTACCCAGGAGTGGAATCAGACTGCAAAGAGAAACTTCTCATGTTTTTTTTTTTTCCTTTTTATTGCAAATTTACTTTATTGTATTTTATGTTGGGCAGAACAACGAACCTAGCAAGGAGCACAGCAGGAGYTGTGCTGCTGGCACCTGGTAGGCTTGATATATACTGCTCCAAAGGGACTACTTTAGGTTATGTCAAGAGGTGGGACATGAAATCAATGTGATTTGGATATAAAGAGACAGAGGCTGTATAGCACAGGATATTGATGGGCTCTGCCTCTGTTTATCACTAGGAGGGAATTCAAGGCTCACCTAGACCTTGGTCTGGGCTCTGCAGTGAAGAACTGGCAGCGTGGAGCTAATTTACTGCCCAGGCTGAATCGCTGAATTACAAAGTGTGTGACCTGAGAAAGCAGGGATTTGCCCACTGCTATCTAATGCCTGCTGCTCCCCAGAAATTTGTGGAGTGTGAGGATTGAAGGGTGGCAGCTGTGTAGATCAGTTGAATGTTTACTGMGTGGCAGGAATTGGAAGGGAAGTGGCATGTACAGTTTGCACTGTTAGACCTAGAAGGATGTCAATTCTAGCAGTGCTAGATGCTAATGAGCATTTTCTTTCTACACACAAAGGGATCCATGGAAGTTTTATGGGGATTAATATGTAAAAGTTGCAGCCAAGTACTAGAAGTAAATAACTTTGCCTGTTAAAACTGCAGCAGCACCCAAACACCCTAGTTGGGGATCAGTCCTTATTTAATGTTTCATGTATGCAATGAAGATGTGAACAATCTGGGAAGAATTTTTATTTTTATGTATGTTTGACCTCCACTTGATTGTGCTGTTTTGCTACATAAATCAACYAGAAGCTCCCACTAAAACAGATGTGGATAACTCAGCCATCCATCCTTGCCTGATAATACAAGTATCGGTGCAGTCTTACCACACTGAGACTTCTGTCTTGTCACACTGGCGACTCACCAATATTGTGTCTGGGACATAAAGGTTACTAAGCACCGAAGTAAAAGGCTGCAAAGGCTGATTTTTGGCAAGGCACAAAGTGTAGGTGTTTCAGACTTTGCTTRTATACAGATGTCACTCAGACCATGGATTAACATGTGGCAAACTAAGCTGTCACCATTTCAAAATGCTGCAGATACATGGGCAGGTGTAGTGCAAGTCTAAAAAATGATGGATCTCTACACCAGGAGTGGCAAATTTATCCCTGGATTAATCAACTGCACTTTCTTATCTTTTTTTTTTTTCCTGATGCCTGCCTCTGGATGCCCAGGCCCAACCACCTCATTTGTAGGCAGCTGCTGGGATGCACATTGCTCTAGTTCTGCACCTCGGGGTTCATTTCACATGTCCCTCACCTGAGGATTGTCCTGATTGTTTAGTGATGCTGATATAAGGTACCATTCTTGAGTGAATGCAGTTTTACTTGTATAAAGATGCCTCCACTGTTAGAGATTCCCTTCTTTGTGACAGTAGCTAAAGCAAAATGAGTAATCTYAGCTGTATTTGTACTAGTAAGAGTGGTTGTTGATTTAGGCATGGTTAAGTCTGCACAKCTCGGTGTATGGGCAAGGCCTAAGGAGTTTAGGCTCTCACCTCTTTGTATGTGATTAGGAGTTAGGAACTTTATTCTGAGAGTCACAGAAGTGGGATTCTCACTAAGTGGCACTTAGTGTCATCTGTAGGTTCACAAATGGTTTTAAAAGCCTGTTCTTGTATTGTTTGAATACTTCAGCATCTATTTGTGAAGACAATGTGAGATTATCAAAGGCATCTAATACTATTGAATCCCTTTGGCTAAGTGGGAGACCCTCTTAAAGCCATTTAAACTCCCACTCATGCAAACCCTTGGGGTCTGTTCATTCACAAGTGGAGGTGGAGACAAACCAAACAGCAATACTCCAGCACTGCCATCAGAGCTAGCCACTGAACTCTGTAACTGTCGTCTTTCCACGCCTAGACATATTGATTGCAAAAGGAGTGAAAAGGTCAATCCAACAGAAGAACCTTACATGGGGGAAAGAGCAAGCTCATGCATACTGGCAAAACCCAAGTGATGCTTTTAAAGCCCTAAGTAAGCAAAGAAGTCTTTATGGGAGCACTGTTCTGCCTCAGGCACTAAGATTGTCATGAGACCCCCCTGAAATCAATAGGTTTTGTTGATCCMTGCTGTCAGGGCTTGGATCAGGTTGAGGGTGAATACAGAGCTACGTCGCAGCTACAAGGATTCTGCTTGTTGTGCCAATGGGCCAGTGTTGCTCTAACAGATTGCATCCTTCTCTAAGTAATTGCCTGTGTTCRTATATCATGTTATTATCTGCAAGATGAATTTGTAATGTCTCTCTTGGGATCCTGTGTCTCATCACGGRCAGACTAAAATAATGGATTACTCTTCCCTCCACCTCCATCCTCAGTTCCTGGCAGCAGAGTGAGGCTGCAGGGAGCCCCGTCTGTCGGGAAGGGCYGCCAGGGCTGGGGAAACTGGATCCAAGGCTATGGCCTTTACATCACGGGTGTCCAAGAAGCAGCAAGACATTTTGTCCATTTAACCTGCAAGTTCCTCGATGGGAGAAGAGTGCTGCAGTGACTCAGTGGCTCTGGGGGCGGCAGCAGAGCTGAATTATTAAGGAACTGGAAGCTATTCTGCTAGAAGATGCTACAGGAAGGAGCGATTGGACCTCCTTCCAGAGGTGAGCCTCACCTCTCTGGGATCATTGCTGCCAAGGCTGAAAGAGGGCAAGTTCTCCCACCTGCCACCTCAGTCTTTCCAYGTCCTGACTCCACCACCACTGCAATGCGCAACAGGCTTTGAGATACCCAATCTGCCAATCTCTTTTTGAATTCCTCCTGGCCCAGAAATGTCTCTATAAAAGTCTCTTTCTGGGAAGAAGAAGGTAGTGAACGGGGTGCAGGGGAGCCTTGCTGCAGTTCCCAATGGGTCTGAAAGCCCAAGTGGGTCACAGGCTGTCTTTCCTCTGATGCCAGTRTTAATACAGGTCAACAGACAGCATGGTACCAACTTACCCTGCCTCAATCCCTGGATGTCTTAGTGATCTCCTTGGCTTGCATCTAATTCTTGTCACTGGCTGTAAATTATTCTCAAATTAAAGCAGTGAGCTGTGGCCCAGCAATTTGAATTGGATGCCTGGACTTGCTTTGACTTATTAACAGTAGCAGTTGGCACTTCTTGTCCCATCTGTCTATATGAAGACTCCTGCTCAACGCTTAGCCTCGGTACAAGGAGCACAGAGCAGCTGCATAACTCCTTACGCACTGGAGAGCCTGCCAGGGCAGAAGGGCTATGAAGAGGTCTGTTATCTGCTGTTTCCCAGTGCAGATCAGAGTTGATGGAAGGGACATGGACAGGAGGGTTCTGAGCTACAGCAACACCGGAGCACCCCCCTACAGAGGTGCTACAGTTGAAGTAAACTTGAGAGCACCCAGGAGATGCCTGGAAGCAGAAGCAGCCCTSGTCTGCCCTGGGACTGGTGTAACTTAAAGCCCTGTTGGTGCCTCCCTGCATGTGGATGGTGACTGGGTGTAGCAGAGGGCTCCGGGTGCTAACCCCAGGCCAAATGGCTATTTCTGTGCTGCTGTTCCTGTGCCTGTGGATAGCATTGGCAAATTATCACCTGAAATGTTCCTCGGTGTTAYAAATAGCCTGCATCAGAGGCTGAGAGGTACATACTTGTTCGCCCTTAGCCACGCTCATCTCCAGCTCCTCAGATGTGGATATGTGCACTGCAACGCAACAGCAGATGGTTAACGAACCCCTCCGGACAAAAGGTGCCATCACCAAGGCAAGACAATAACTCATCCCGCTGTGTGTGAGCAGGGCCCTTCCCTGGGCTCTCTCAATGTTTCCTTTCTGGATCAGGAGATGTGAACAGATGACTTATATTCCATGTACAAGAGTTATTCACTTGTGCCTCAAAGGAAATGAGAGTTCAGTTTCCAGCTGTGGATTACATTGAGTGAGATTTGGATCTCTGATGCTTTAAGGTTCTTCAAATGTTGCGGCACAGTGAGCCTTGTTGGACCCCTGTTACTGCTGGTGGCAAAGCAGCTGGATTCAGCTGGGTTGGGCCTTTAGCAGTAGCCTAGRGTCTGCATTCAAAGGGTTGTGTATRGAAAACTGCATGAGCAAATCCAGAGAGCTCAGGGCTTTGGGATGCAGGGGGGACCAGCCCATCACTCAGCCACTCAGTGCGTCTCGCAGGCTCTAGATTGCTCAGTGCTGGAGTAGCCACRCTCCTGCCCATGTTCTTCGTGCCCGGAGCAGCCACATCTTGTCCTGGCTCCAGGCCCTGTAAAGTCAGTCTCAAAGCCTTTTGAAAAGGACTGGCCAGTAGATAGGGATGGGGAGGGGCAGGAAATTAGGATGAAAGCTGTCACATTACTTGTGTCCAAATATTAAAGATGTAAAAGCCAACAGCTTTCTCTTTTGTCTTCTGCATTCCCAAAATAGTTTAATCAAGTACTTTTTGGCCTTTTCCTGGGTATTGCTCTGTGCTGGAGGTTGTTACGGTCCTGTAGACACACATGGCTTTCCAATGTGGAGAAAACCCCAGGCTACCTGTATGTGTGAGAAGATGATTTATTGTTCTTGATAATCCATTTGTTACCGCGGTTGTTTCAGGTTAATCACACTATTAATGTTCTGAAACCTACTGAACTGCAATCTCATTACACGGAGCCCAAACTCTGCTCCCATGCCCCTGCCCGTAGCACAGTCAGGCAGACGATTGCAGCCTCTGCGCTGGCAGCTCTGTGGTACAGCAAACCAAATGGCCTTGGGCTTGTTCTGCGGTGGCCAGCTGCTGGAGAACTCAACTTGGCAACAGAAGGCTTGATGCTGGGAGAAGCGTGAAGCTGATGGATGAGGTGGTGGAAAAATAGATTGATTTTATTTTTTTCCCTGCAGCTAAGAGCTGTCTGGCAAATTGCAATGGAAACAAGTGGGATGGAATAGGGTTTTGATCTGGGGAGGGAAGAGCGGTAAGAGAACAAGGGGGTAATTCAGGTAAACTGGGTAGACTTGATTCTGCAATTAACTGTGCCTTTGATAATTGAGTCAAAAATTGGGTATACAGCATTTCCAAAGCAGACCAGCAGCCTTCGGGTCTTGTTTGGCGGAACCAYCAGGACCATGGGAGGGTTGTGCTGGCTGTCAGTTTATTTCTGGCCTTTTCCCATAGCCCCACATGTGTGGATGGGGCCAAGAAGCACAGGGATATAGAGCTCAGATTTTCAAAGAAATTTAGACTAAATATAGAAATTGGTTATTAAGATTTTTCYATGGAAGTTGTAAACAAATTAGTTCCACTAGGTAGCTATCTGCATGCGTAAGTGCTTACATACCTCTGAAAAACCTTACCTGAGGAGCTATTTGTTGTCTGACTTCAGGCTCCAAACTCTGCTGAGCTGGGAGTGAGGAAAGTTCCCCTTCCTGGGGCAATTTGGAGTATTTGGTTGAACTTCTGCAGTGAAGAGTCTATCACCCCACTGACTGTTTACAGAGAAAATCTGCTTCATTTAGCAGGTAGGAGTCCTGTAGCTGACTGATGTGAGCAGTCCTGTGAGGAACCTGCACATCAGTAACTCTTGTTATACATCTCATCAAGCCCCAGAGGCAAGCAGGATATTTGCTAGAGCCCCAGATGCTGTCACTTGGATGCTTTCCAGCATCACTTTTTTTTTTTTTGAATGAACAAATGTTTGAGAAGGATCCCCTAGCACCCACATCTTCCCTTGTGGCCTAGAAATACATTACCTCTCCACCACTGCTTGAAGCTGCTTGGCATCGCTGCTGCAGTGTTTTGTTATCGTCATATTTTTCCATTTCTCTAGAGCCTATGATAAGCATCCAAATTAAACTGAGGCCTCAGACTTTTTTGATATTTCCAAGCAATATTGGTAATGAGTCTTATTCTGCAGTCTGTCATTTATTCAAATGTATCTCAAAGCACCAAACAATCAACATACGCAAGGATTATTTCATCCATTGCTGAAATTCAGCCACCTGAAAGCAGTGGCTGTACTGTGGTACACAAGACATTACTCGGTGGTTTGGGGCAGAGAAAGCTGAACTGAAAAGCTAAGAGAGACCTTTTATGGTAGGAAAAACAATATTGAACTGTGTGTTTCTTCCCAGTGAAGCAGGAGTAACGCTCTTGTTCTTGCAGAAGCTGATGAAGAGCTGGTAGTTGCCTTCAGCAGTCAAAGCTTTGGTGCTACCCATTACAGAAGCTACTTATTAGTGTCTAACAAGACCTGCTTTGTTTTGCTGTCACATCTAAAAATCCTGGTCCAGACAGCCTGAATGCTGTCTGGATGTGGCTGAGTCCGTGACAGCCAACACAGTTGCCCTCCCTCAGGCTGGGACCCCCAATGGCTTCGCAGACATTGGACACACCAGCAGCTGGGAACTTGGAGGCAACAGCCCCGTGGGGGGCATTCRGTCACTCATCAAACAATGGATGAAACTTTCCAGGCACATCACTTGCAAAGGACACTTGACCTCTGATTAAGAATGGACACCAGTAGATGTCAAGGAAATATGAATGGAGATTTCTTTTGGTAATTTATTTTGGGAATTACAATATAAACATAAGTCCATTCTTCTGCTGTTATTCCATCACTGCAATCAGTTTGTCCTTGATCACAAAGAAACTCCAAATGAAGAATGAAAGATGCTTTCTTATTTTGGGATATTTGGGCCAAATTCTTGGGTTTAGGTCAGGTACAGTCAAGCGGTACTGGCTTGTGCACTTGAAGGTTTTGTTGATTTTTCTATGTAAATTTTACTGCTATGTTGTGCTTAGATTTCTAACACTCAGTTTATCAATTTAAAATATCCCTCCAAACTATGAATTCTRATTAATAATTATTCATTGGTAGCCCTTTAATGATCAACCAATGATCATTTATCATCAACCAACAGCTGCATCATCTCAATGCCTCGAAGTGATTTGTGTTAATRAATTAAACCTCAGAAGAGAGAAACCAGTTCTGTTCCCAGGCGTGCAACACAAAACCTTCTTAAAAGAGTAGACAGATGCACAGCATAACAGTTTAAGTTGGGGAATGGAGAATAACAACATATCCAATTGAAAGTGCAGGGGAATTTAGAGAGGAAAAATGTAATTACCTGATCTGGAAAGAAGCCAAATACAATGTTTAAAATCTCATTCTTATGAAATGTGTCTTGGAATCCTTAATGACTGCAGGATCATAAGACATGGCACATGTTTTCTGTGCTTAGAAACGAAAAGAAAAACAAAGACAAAGGAAATCTGTATTTTTTTTTCTTCCTGATTCTAGAAACATCTGATATTTCAGAAACCAGTGTAATGCATGCATGGAGTTATGACCCAGTGTAGGACAAAAGCAGAAAGATGAAAGACACCACTCCAAATTGAAAATCAGTCTTCAACGCTTCCAAGGAGGRAAAAAAAAAAAAAGCTTTTTAGGGGAAAGAAAAAGAAATAAGAAATGTGTTTAATTTCACTTTCATTAATGTGATCTGTGGAAACAGCCAAAGAAAAATAAAATGCTTTTGTTTCCTGCAAGCTCTGCAGGACAGTCCTCCCTTTCTGGGAAGAGCTGGCATGTGAGCCCTGAGTCACCCCTCTGGCCCCAGYGCTCCTCCTCTCTCCTGGGAATTTCAGATCCCGACAGACTCCAGATACGGAGATGATATTTCTGAAATACTAAACTCTTCATGTTGCTTAAATATCTTTATGTATAGCCAGAGAGACTGGAGTCTYGGCAGGGGAGGGGGAGGCAGAGAGCGGGCAGGATTCGCCTGCCTTGAGTTACCCGCCAGCCCAGGCAGAGCAGCACTAGGGGAAGCAGTTTTGTGCCAGAAAGATTTTAGCAGTTTATTTTCCCATGGCAGAGAGCAGGACTAGCCTTAGTGGTCCGAAGATGTTCTTGCTCCAGTCTTCACTGAATGTGAGGTACATGAAATTTAGGATTAGTCAAGGTTATGGTATTAAGAAGTCGGCACTGGACAAATAATGGGATGCTGGTATCAGTTTCAGCAATAGCTGCTTCCTCTGTAATAGCGAGTGACAAGCTCATGTACAATGAATCTGGGGGGAATAAAAGCCAAGTTCAGAAATACTTGTGATGCTAATTAATTACAAATCCATTGCTGATAGAATTAGAGCTGTACAAGCAACTCTCTTATTCACGCAAACGGAGGTTTGAGAATTAGAAACATTTTTTTTTTTTTTTGCAACAGGTAAGAAGTGATTTTTCAAAATTTTAAGTGAATTGAAAAGTTGATCGAACAGCTTTTAGATCCACGTGTTTCATGTACCATGAGGTTTCAATTAGCTTTTGGGCAATCTTAAATTAAAAAGCAATGCAACCAAACAAAAGGTTGTTTTAAATACAAACTATTATTGCCTCATTTGTTAACTATCAAAACAAAATCACTGAAAACTCATCAAAAGTTTTTTGGTCAAACCAAAGCTGTACTTTGAGAGGGATTTTTGTCTGAAAACTTAGTGTGATCATAGCCAGGATATTTCTGGGGGCAGGGAAGGGCATCATTATCATCGTTATCTTACAGGCAGAAACAGCGAGTTTGAAAATCACAGTCACCCAGGAGGAAAATAACACCCTGGTGCCCGCTGTGACTTCGGGAGGGAGCTGAGCTGGTTTCAGCCACTTTGCTGCAAGCCCTGCTCAATGTGCTACATTGCCTTCAGARCGTCCTGCTGCGGGGGTAATTTGTGGGTTCAGCTCAAGTGCTTTAATTAGCAGCAGATGAACATCCCTGAAACAATGGCAGGGATTGCCTCATCCACCAGCTAATGAGGATGGTGAGTTTCTAGATGGGAATGGGATGGAGGCATCATCTGAGTGCTGCAGGAGCCAGTGGGAGAGTTTAATTAGTGTAGTGGCTTTTGCAGAGGTCTGAGGTGAGAGGAGGGCAAGGGGCTCCTCAGATTCGGAGCCAGATGAGATGATTTCTGGTTTTGGGCCATTTCTCTTGTAAAACAGCTTGGATCTGGCCCAGCTGAACCCCCCACTTCTCAGGGTACTGTGGCACATGTTGAATCAGACCCGCATGTTCCGTCCTTCCTGCGCTCACYGATAACCAGTGCAGCACCTGAGCTGCATCCCCTTGGCTGGAGCTGCCCCATTTCTGACTTAGGACCAGATTTGCTGGGTTTCCCTTCTGCCAGCACAGCCCCGCGCCCCACGGGAGCCGCCGGTGCCGCGGCGGATGCCTGCTGGTCCCTTTGCACCCAGCGGCTGCTGCTGCTCCCGGTCACACGGACCGCCGGGTCCCAGCCTTGCTTCAAAACACAGGTTTATGATCAGAGCTCTTCTCCTCATCTTTCCTTTTACCTTTCTTTTACTGAAGCAAATATAACACTCAATGGACACGCCTGCTAAGCCCGTTTAGTTAATCGCTGGGCCCAGATGAAGGTCACCCTGACAGACACTCATAATTCCTATTCAGCACTATAAATACGCATTTGATTCATTGTCTCCTGTCCCCTCCATCGCAGGGGACGGAAGAGGCGTACCGGATCCTCCCTGCAGTGATGTGAGTCACTGTCATGGCTCTGACGCTTTGTCCGTGGTGATAATTGTAATTTATGCTCCAAAAGCGTCAGGGGAGCTGCGTTCAGGGTTTTAAATCGCCCCTGGGATGTGACGGCCAAGGGCTGGGCTGGAGCGGGGTTGGGGTGAAGTAGGAGTGTGTGTTTGGAGCAGAGGGGCCTGACTCTGCTGGGAGACCCTGGAGAAGATGGTCCTGGATGATTATAAATCCCCCCGTGCTGGGGGGTGAGATCCATGTCCTGTGCAGTCGGGAGGAGATGCTGCTGCCCAGAGGGGACCAGAGCTCCCCGTGGGGCCGCCYGCTGCTAACGGCAACGTGCATTCAGGCTTTGCTGCGAGGCCGATGATTAAAAAAGCATGAAATAAATAAAAATAAATTCCACCCATCGCCTTCCTGGCGGGTTTTAAGGGAGGCTCCTTTCAGATTTTCAACCTATTTCCCGGCCGGGGGCAAAGACAGCACCCGGGACCCAGCGCAAGGGAAGGCGGCAACCCCCGCCGCCGGGACACCCCCACGGACCCCCGGGGCCGCGGCCTGCTGGAGGGGGCGTGGCCCGGGCGGTGGAGGCGGGGTTAGGGCGGGGCCTGCCGCTTGGAGGCGGGCCCGGGGGCGGGGCCTGCCCTGACGCAGTGACGTTGGCGGCGAGGCGAGGCGAAGGCAGGGCGCCGCCATGGCGAGCCAGTCGCAGGGCATCCAGCAGCTGCTGCARGCCGAGAAGCGCGCCGCCGAGAAGGTGGCCGAGGCCCGCAAGCGTGAGTACGGCCCGCCCGGCCCGGCCCGGCCCGGCCCCGCCGCGGGGGCCTCGGGTGGCGGGGGGGCCCGGCCCCGGGGCCCGGCTCCGGGGCCCGGCTCGGCCTAGCCCGGCCCGGCCGCCTCAGGCCTCTCAGGCCCGGCCGCCTCAGGGGAGGGGGCGAGCTGCTGGTGCGGCCCCGTCTAACGCGGAGGTGCCGCCGGGGTGCTGGAGCCCAGTCGGTGGGAGAAGGCTGATGGCCCGCCCGGCCGTCCTGAGGGCCGCTSGGCAGCGCGGGGGGCGGAGGAGCGGTGTCTGCGGGCCGCTGGGCCAGCGGGGAGACCCCCCCCCTGCGCCGGGGAGGGGAGGCAGGGCCCGGCCTGCTCGGGGGCCGTGAGCGGCGCCGGCAGCGCTGCGGGCCTCGCCGGTGAGGGCCGGGCCAGAGCGGTGGTGAGGGCAGCGGGGCTCCTTGGGGGTGCAGCGCTCTCTGCTCCTCCGGAAACCCGTCTCCTGCGTGAAGGTGTCGAAACCGAGGTCGGATGCGGCCTGGCAGCAGCGCGGCACCTCCGTCCCCGTGGCTGGAGAGGCCCGCACAGGTCTGGGAGGAGCTCAGTGACTCCGGGCCCAGGCGGACTGCTCCCTGGGAGGAGACCACCAGCACAACCCTGTCCTTCGTGGCAGCAGGGTCTTCAGTTGGGGGATGCTTGTGCTTATCTGTATCTTTCCTGCTTCTAATTTTTTTTTCTTCTTGATGAAAACAGTGTATTTCCATGTTGAAGATCAGACATCTTGTAGAGCTGAGAGAGCTTGGGGAGCCAAGTTAGCTCTTCCTATTAAGCGAGAGGAATTCTGGTTACAAAGATCCCCACCTCTACAAATTTTTCCTGCTTCAAGCAGGATTTTTTTTTTTTTTTAAATGAAGCTGCACTGCGTTGTGGTTCTACCCCCTGACAGTTTTGTGAGAAGTAGATTGTTGTAGCTCACTCTAATGATGATAAACTTGAGGGGAGGGTGTGGTGGAAAGTCCAAGAGGGGAAGCTGATGCAGAAGACAGTTTTTCTACTGGTTGCACAATTGGCCTGAGGCAAAACTAAGACTTAATGTCTTTTCTGCTGTGTTATTTGGGATCACTCGGGGTTGGTGCACGCTCACATGAGCGAGGCCAGACCTGTAGGTTGCCTAAGGCCTCCACTGGCTCAGAGAACCTCTCCAGTTCTTGCTGGTGGAAGCTCATTGCGAGCTTGGCGATGGTTCGGTGGCACACAGAGCGACCTCGTGCTCCTGAGGTCGGCTAACACTGCAAAGCGGGAGGGGCTGTGAGGGTGTGCGGTGCCCTGCTGATGGAAGGAGCTGCTGCAATAGCAAATGCTACAGTGACTGTTGTGCATGGGGTAGCTGCAGAGGTGTGGGAAAATATACTCTCAATACTTTCTCTTCTCTATTTCATTTGATATGTTCTTTGAAAACAGGAAAGAATCGGAGGCTGAAGCAGGCAAAAGAAGAAGCCCAGGCAGAGATTGAGCAGTACCGTCTGCAGAGGGAGAAGGAGTTCAAAGCCAAGGAAGCAGCGGTTTGTTTTCTATATCATTCACTGTTACCTACCCAGCCCCTTAGCCTTGCATTTGGGGTTACTTGCCCTGAGAGCAGCCCTCGGAGTGGAACGTGTTGCCGGAGGAGTACTTCCCTAACTGCCTTCCTGCGATGCACAGCCACGTGTCACGGAAAAAMCAGTGGAAGTGAATCAGAACACGGTGTATTGCATCTTAACTGGCAGAACAATTGACTGGCAGTGAATTAGCTTAATRAGCTCCTGTATTGGCTGGTGCCCTGATGGGTGGCAGCCTCCCAAAACCAGCTGTATGTAGCAGTGTCAAAAAAAGACCAAGCTCTCGAGGTGTTTTCTACGATGCKAACATGGTAGAAACCTCTTGCTTTGTAGGTGCTTTCATGCTGAAGCAGTTGTAAGGCTTGTATTCTGCTTAGCAGTATTGCCTGCTGTGTCCCAAGGGGTGTGTTTTCCTTTCCTTCTGAGCAAGAGGAGGTATTCCCAAAAGGCGCAGAACTGGGACCCTTTACCAGCTGAAGGCTGTAGCGTAGGCAGGATGTTTCCACTGCCTGTGTGCTTCTGTCAGTGTTGAAATCTTCAGAAAATGACCTGGCAACCCTCCCTTCTGTCTGTCTTCTGGTTAGCACAATACCACCACCTCTGTTCTCCTGCATAATAGCCTTCATGTCAGTAGGTCAAGATTAACTTTTTACAATCACTTGTTAGCTTGGTTAGCTAGGTATATGATACCAGCCAATTCCAGGACAATAAAGTGGACTTCACTGCCTGACAACTGGTTCTGTTTTATTTATCCTTCTCCAGAGAGAAAAGCTCTTTGAATTTGAGTCCCAGACTGCTAGTCTCCTTCAGTGTACTTTTTCCGTGCCTTTTCACCCCACTTACAATGGGAGTTTGCTCTCTCTGCCCTTGCTTATGGGGCAAGAAGGACATTGTAAGCYGTGGGAGACTCCTTGCTGTGTGTATCACAAGGCCCCCAATCCTGTTAGGAAGGCAGAGATTTTTATAAAGGTTCTCCAAGAGTGGAAGCAATGGGATGAGGTGAAGTCTGTGCTTTTCTAACAGTGGCTAGTACRGTAGTGCCCAGGGGTACCTGGTTCCAGTCGCCAGTACAGCAGGACCTTTATTTCAGGTATTCTTTAGAAGCCCGTGCTCTAAACTGATAGATAATGAATAAGAGAGGATAAAAGGCCTGGGCTACGGATGGAATGCAAACTTGGGCAAGTTTAGTGAGAAATCTGAGCAGAGAATCCAACAGCACTTTTTTTTTTTTTTTTTTTAGTGCAGTTCTTCCATCAGCAAAGATTAATAGTTGAGATGCACTGAGGCAGTCCAGAATAACAAAATACAGAGCTAGGCATAGTGTTTTCTTTGTCAAATTACTTGCATGTGAGTGTTCTCTTTCCTTTGGTATTTGTAGGCACTTGGATCTCATGGCAGCTGCACCACTGAAGTTGAGAAAGAGACCCAGGAAAAGATGAGCGTGATCCAGCAGAACTTCCAGAAGAACCGCGAGGTGGTCCTCTCCCAGCTGTTGTCGCTAGTGTGTGACATCAAACCTGAAATCCATGTGAATTACCGCATCAATGGGTAGTGGCGGAAGAAGGAATAAGCATACTGGAAATGCTGGTAGTAACGTCTGAGCTGCAGGTGGAATATACAGCCCTTAGCCATACCTTAACTGTTCTTCTTGTAAATGTGTTAAATTATTTCAGTGAGTTGTAGGCCATCRATATCTTGTTGGAGTTCGTTAGTTTCTCTGTTGACACGGATGCAGAGCTTATTCAAACATTAAATGGACATGTCTCAGATCTGTGCTAAACTAAATATATATTCAAGTTGGCRCATTAATGCTCCCTTTTTATCTGGATAGTATTTGGTGAAAGGCTTTCCTCTGAGAAGGAGAGAGAGAGAGATGCTGGCCAGGTTTAAATGGAGAGCCTGTGTCAGTAATTGTTACACCTGTGTAACTGTATTCTTGTTGACCAAAATGCATTTTTCAGTGTGTTGTTAACCTTTGTACAGGAGTTAAACCTTGTAAGAAGAATTGTCTGGCTGTACAGTGCTGGCTGATAATTTTCAGGTGCTTGAGTTTCTCTATATTGAATATCCTCTGTATATTCTGYTGTTAGCTTGAGTTACAAGTCTGGCAGTATGACACTTGAAAGTAAAAACATAYTTAACTCCAAAGTCGCTAGTCAGTCGTCTTGTTCCTGCTAACTTGTTCTGAGAGTACTGACAGGTCTCACTGAGTTGCATGGGAGTCTGAACTCTGAAGAATGAATATCAAGTATTGATAAAAGAAAGAGTAAGAGATACAGCAAATGTCTGAAGGTCGCAGCAGGTGAGTTAAAAACCCATTACAGAGCTCCTCCTCTTGGCTCCAGTCTGATGCTTTACCTGCCAGATCATTTTGAAAACCTTCAGGAACAAATGTTCTTGTGACCATTACGGGAAATAAAGTGTTGCCAGTTCACTAGAATAGTTTGATAGCCAGGCACTGTGCAGTAATTATCCTTCCTTTAGTAAAGTACTGGTCACTGTTTATACCAAGRTCATACTGTATCCTGCAGCATCCTGCTGTACCCGGGAACAGTGTGAGGTAAGTGTGTTGGGGTTGTCTGTGCGTCGTTTTCTACCTCTTTAATCAAAAGTACACAYGAATACATCAAGAGGTTTCATGTTTCCTCTCCCTCTCTCACCAGCAGAATATTAAATGTAGCTTTGCTTTTTTGTTGAGTTCAGTTGARGGCTTTTTGCAGAAAAGAGACCTCGATGAGCATGTGCGTGATCAGAGCCAAGAGTCGTGCAGTTGGGCGTCTAAGTAAGAAACCTTATTGATGCTGTTCCTCACACAGAACATCCTGTATTTCCACACACCCTCAGCGTAGCATTGAAAAGCCTCTCAGACCTATAGAGTTTGATTGTGATTGGGAGGGAGGAAAGCAGGATGGATGAAAGTCATAACAAAGGAACAAATGTCTGCCTGCTGTCACAGGCAGGGTACACTGCTATGGTGTCTCCTGTTGTAATATTTTATGGTAGTGTACTGTAGGTCTGAAGGGATCTCTTGAG
Organism: Oceanodroma leucorhoa; assembly: GCA_030449065.1. Taxonomy (NCBI): domain Eukaryota; kingdom Metazoa; phylum Chordata; class Aves; order Procellariiformes; genus Oceanodroma; species Oceanodroma leucorhoa. The sequence continues at coordinate 2,046,018 of JASVER010000051.1, forward strand.
GAATTCAAACTATTAAATGGGTTGTAAAATTGAAACAAAAGCCTCCTGCAAAGTCAAATGTGCCAGGCTGGGGRAAAAGCCAGGTTGGTACAAGGAGAACAGGATCAAAGCAGTTTCAATCAGTCTGGTCTAATGACTGGAAAGGTGCTATGGCCTCATGAAAGGTTGCAGCYGTGCTAATTCTGGTCTGTCCTTTGGAGATGAAATATTTCTTCCTGTTGAGAACAGGTGCTCAGACTCCAGCATGATACTCCTCATAAAAGTCCTCCTAGCTCCAGGCTGTAATTAGCAATTTCATCCTGTTTGTTTATCAGTAAGACTGCTACTCTGTCCAGAAAAAAATACAGTGCGTGCCCCACTTTCTCATATTGGTTCATAAGTTTCCCTTTGTTAATGAGGACTTTCTATCCTTATGCTCTAGAATAGTAATAGGCAGGGGAAATAGTAATAGTAAGAGACAGGAGAAAAGGAAAAAACCCTTCTCTGATTATTTCCTCTTGGCAAAAGGTGGTGTGAAGACTCTCGCTTTAGAACAATGTGTTGCAAGAATATAATTTTTTCTGTAATATTTCCCTGAAACTTAACTGTTGAGAATTACCTGACTCTATAACTTTGCACAGAAGAAAGTCTTTCCATTTACTGCTCTCCAGGGAGGCTGGCTTTGTTTGCAGTGTGGATATCTTGTTTTAAATTGAGATTCTCTCATCTTACACTGTAATGCTCTGGGAAAGGGAGACCTGTTGCTATCTTCGTGCCTAAGCCAGATTGTGCCAGAAAAATACTCTGCAGCAAACAGTCTTCTACTGACAGAGCTATGGAGTTGGACACGTGGCTTCTTGCCTCTGAAATCTGATTTTTTTAGACTTTCTGCTGCAAGTTTGATTAATCAGAGTAAAACCTGCCCCAGCTGCTAGTACGAATCATCTGTCTCTGAAGTYTCCCTGCTTTTGGTCTGTCTGCATCATCCCTCGCAGAGGTGGCCCCGTGTACATGAGCCATAGCTTGCTCTTGTACCGCAGAAAGGACCAGACCTGCTGTGGGCACATAAACCGCTGTCTGATCTCTTAATTTGGGCTCTCACCCCTGGAAATACCAGCCGACTGCCCCGACGGTCAGAGTCCTGGTGCTGTACGGAGGTAAGAARTGGTCAGCACTCGTGTCTTGTCTTCTTTGTGCAATGTCAAGTGAGTGGCTACTGCTGTTGATTCCTCCCAGTTAAAACTGTTTGCAAATAAGCACTGTCCTGGGATGAGCACAGGCATGTTAGGATTTACACAGTGCTGTTTGGCTCCAGTCACATCCATGTTCATCAACAATGCTTTGTACTTGATTTTTGTGGAATTTCTTTTCAGACATTTTGTATTTATAGAGTTGATAGATTTCACTTTTAAAATACCATTGAGAAGGCGTGTCATCTGCACAAGCACCAGATGGACAAATGGCTTATTAACACCAGGATATGAGTGTCATCTGGACGACTTAACATGCAGTATGAGGTACAATTAGGACACGCATTCGTGCTGCTTGAAGCCAGAGTTCAATTTTTAAGGCGCGTCTGTGTTAATGTGCGTGCTCCCTTGCTTAGCTTGTGCTGTTCGGTCTGAAGGTCGGCATCTCCTTCTTGCTGCCTGTTTAAGCAAAGAGTTAGAGCTCAGCACCCCTCTGGGAGGTGAGGCAGAGGGGAAATCAAAGCCCCCRATCCCGCTCAGGTCTGCCACCTCTGCTCTGTCTAATAATATTTGATATTTTTTTGGTCAGTGCAGAGCCAGTATAGGTTTGATCCCCTGTGAATTTGTTGCAGTTAAATCCAAAAACATGAGAGAAAGGTCTAGTACTGGACAGGAGGGATGAAGTGTGCGTGCAGTGATGGCAGGGCAGTCCCTCCCCAGTCAATCATAGCCTGGGTGATCCCACAAGGGGCTGCAGAAAGCAGGCAAAGGGCAAGGCAGTGCTGCTGCTGGAAGGCTCGCTCAGTGTGGAATGGCAGGAGAGCGTGCTTCTGTCAGTGTTGGGTTCATGCTGCTTCCTGTGACGTAAGAACAATCATCATTTAATTATTTTTATAGGACCATTTTGTGTGTTATTKAACTTGTAATTTTTTTGTTTGTTGCAGAGAAAGTAATTTTCCCCTCTAAAGATCCTCCCCCTGCCGTTTTCCCTTCCTCCCTTTCCAGGGTCCAAACAGAGAAATGAAGGAGGGAAATCACCCCCAGCCCCATATCTGGACTCCAGGAGTTTGGGGACGCTTTTATTAAGAGGGGAGCAATTTTGACTGCCAGTGCCTTCTCACAAAGTCCCCCAGCAGCTTGTTTTGGACAGTTTCAGAACCACAAGAGAGGACCCTAGATTTTCCCAGTGTGGTGGCTACTGCTGAAGATCGATGAGCCATTCCTTGTTCTGCCCTGCGGTGACAGGCTGCTGCTAGACGGTCGCGTCAGTGTGCCTTGTACTAATCGTTCAAGGTATTCCAGCTTGTAAGTCCAAATTTGGCAACCTTAAATTCCTCATTCTTCAGCTTTTGTGAGGTCCCTACACAATTCCTGATGATCTTTAATAAAGCTGGGGCTTTATTTTTTTTATATGCCGGATCTAAGCCCATCAAGCTGCTGGCAATCCCGCTCCCCTCCCTTCTGCCCACAGCTTTGGGCTCCTGCCGTGTTCCCCATCCGACCCCCMAGTAAGTGGGGCTAGCTGGCAATAAGCAACCCTACAGAAAAACCAGCAGTTCCTGGCCTGCGAGGCAGCTCGTGGGAGATGTGGACAGCAAGATGGTGTGTCCCAGCAATAGCTGCACGTAGAGTAGCTGGGCTCAGTCTTCTAAAAGCACACCCTAATTTTGACTGACCTAAATACTCCTGTGCTCTCTTGCTGTTCTGGTGTACCGTGGTGTGGTCCCTTCTGGAGGTTACAGATAACTATGTAAAAAGAATGTCATTCCTCTTCCCTCTGCCTGTATGAAACCTGCTCATTTTAGCTTTTTGTCTCCTTTTTTGTCTCCGTTTTCCTCATCTGGAATCTCTTCCCCTTTTACCTGACATCAGTAGTTCTTGCATTAATGCATAATGAGAAAGACAAGCCTAGAACCCAGTGATCCCAGCTGTGGTTTTGGCTTCAAAGTATTAAAAGAAAATACTATCAAGAACCCTCAAGAGCAATGTTTTGTTGAAAAAGTTCCCCAAACTAATCCAAGAAAGGAGCATAGTGTAATCTTTCTTTGAGGCTGAAAGGAGAAAGTACTAATTTCATGCAGAAAAGATTGTATCTCGGACTGGCATAGGAATAGAAAATAAATAGGTATTAAATTACATTTGGCTGTCTCAAAATAATCTAATAAAGCATCTGTTGGATCAATAGCTGAATCATTATCCAAGGCACATAGCAAGCTTTCCCTCTTTTAATTTGAGATTCAAGAAAGAGGTTTTTACATTACCATAATAAAAAGAATAATACTTTAAGACTTCACAGGAAAAAGGCAGAAGTAAGGGGAAAAAAACCAAGAACCACACTTTATGCCTTAAGCAAGTGTCATTTTTCATTTGAAACATGTAATTTAGGGATATTCTGAAATAAAGTTTTTATATTTAATGACTGTCAATCTGTCAGCTTTGCTGAGCTGTTTGACAAAAAAAAACCCAACCCAGAGTCCGTGAAGAAGACTTTGTGTGCAGGAAGAGGGGAAGGGCGAGACAAGGCTTTCAACAACTTTGTTCTCATTAAGGCTCACTGGAGAGATAAAAAAAAAAAAAAAGATGGAACAGTTATCCCCTGAAAACAGTTTCATCAAAAGAAAATGAGATCTGCCTGTGTTGGCTGCTGCTCACYGCTGCAGCGTGCAGAGCCTCAAACAAGACTTGCGGAGGGAGAAGCTGCAATTGCATGCAGACTGCTGCGAATACAGGAATAACAGTGATGTGTTATCAGCCTTTCAAATATTRCAAAAAAGTGTATCCAGTCATGTAATAAATATATAGAGGAAATATGGTCTTTGGAGTCAGAATAGGAAAAAGCAGACTAATGAGTRTACATCTCAGTATTTAAAGCAGTGGGACATGAAGTAGTGAAGAGAGGTCTGAGAAATGGTATTGAGAACGTGGTAGAGGATGACAGGAGGTATCGGTGGTTGCTGTCAGTCTGGGAAAGCACTTCAAATGCAGATATTTTTTTTTCCTGGAGTCAGGTTCCTTCTAATATATTCATTAATGCAGCATAATGGAATAGGCAGTACAGTTATAATATACATCCAGGGCACCAAGCTGGGAAGAGATACAAACAGTTCAGAGAACTGAATTGCAATTCAAAATGATCTTGATAAATGGGAGAAGTGGTCTGAAACCAACAGCATGAGACTCCCTGAAGAGAAGTGTAACGCTGAACTAAGAAAGGCGAAATCAAATGCACAAAACCCAAGCAATCAATAACCAGCTGTACAGCACAGCAGAAATTGTGAAAATGAGGGTGAACTCCCCCAGACTTAGCAGATGTTTTGGTTTTGAAATGAAGTCACCACTGTACAGCATATTGATACAAGTGTCCTGCATAAGATAGAGGAGAGAAAGAGGGAGAGAGTTGTGACGCTCATGAATGTGGTGAGGTCTCCGTGTCCTGTTCGGATGCTGAGCTTTGAAAGAGGTGAAAATAAATTGCTCTTTGAATAGAGCATCGAAAGGCCCAGGGAGGTTTGGCAAATGCGGCTCAGAGCGATGATGGAGGGGAGGTAAGGGATTATTTAGTCTAGAGACTCTGTGAGAGTGGAGAAGTCTTGAAATAAATTAGAGGTGGTTTCAAAGTGGACAGGTGTTTAATTTTTCACCAGATTCACTGAGGCTRGAAGAAGTAATCGGCTTCATCTGAAACGGGAAAGATTTAGTTTTTAACCGCTTTTTACCAGGAAGGTTGAGGGCCTGCGGGTCAGSTGGCTGCGGAGGCTCCAGCATCGCCACAGCTGGAGTCCTGCTGTCCCCGTGTCCTGGGGCTGTGCCGTTGGGTTTTGTCCCCTAACGCCTGTTGGCCCTGGCAGCTGTTTTCATCGTGTTGGAAGGAAGGGTAAGGTCTCATTTGACAGTAGGGTGAAAGCGTCCCTTGGTGAAAAGGCTGCAGTGGGAGCTCAATCAGAGAGTTAAGACCGGGAAGCAGAAAATAGGCAAAGAGCAAATGAAGAAACATAGGGAGACTTTACAAATAGCTTTGCCATGGGTTTATGTTAAGTCAGGAACTTGCTTCTTCATAGRCACCAATGAATGAAGCTCAAGACAAACCTCGAGCTGCCTTAACTCTGATTTGTATAAAACAAATCCCCAAATCCCCTGCCAGCCAGCACAAGCTGAACGTACAGCGAACGCAATGCTTCCTGGAGCAGAGAAGTCTGCATTTTCATTCACTTTCATTTCATTCATTCACATTTCMATTTTTGGAAGACCTTAATTTTTAAATAGGGCCGGTTTCAGAGCGTGTCAGCTGGGCTCCACGAAACAGAAGCACCTYCAGTCTGCGTTGGGATCCTGCCAGTGTCCTCTTTTTGTTTTACAAATAGTTCCCTATTTCTTGTGAGCCTTTGCCTCTCTCCAAATTTCTTTCTAGTTTACTGATTGACTTTGTATTTGCTGTTAATTACYGTTCTTTGTGCTGGCTTTAAGAGGGTTAAATTTCTAGTGCTCAAGTTTTGGTAGGGCCGTTAATAGGTGGGATAGGAACRTTACAGACACATCTTTGCATTTCAGAAGCCCAGATATAAAGGCACATGTGCAAATATGATAGCAGCCTATTGTCCAGCTAAAATATGTTGTTTATTGGAATATATTAATCATTGAATATTTTATAGACTATTCTGTGGGACCTGTGGCCACAGGATCCCTGCTTGGATTGAGAARATACCTGGCAGGATCTCTCCTGCCTAACAAAAACATCAGAATTATGCACCAAATAAGATGATCAGAAAACTAACACCTGCCAAAGATTTCTAAGCATGTGGCTTGATGACCGCTGAAGTCAGGAAGAGTCGGGCTAGGAGACCTTGACTCCACGCAACCCGACCTGCAGATCCATCATCTCCTTTGGGCCAGATCTGCAAGTTCAGGGAGGTGGTTGGGTGGAAAAYGATCTTGGAAAAATAACTGGAAAACCTTGCTTTCCATTTAGGTTGGTTTAAGCTGCACTCAGTTCCTTAGATAGGYCCGAAACAGATGCTTTGAAAACCTTCAGAGGGAAAGCCTGCCAGTCTACACGTTTCTAAAAATGTAATACTGTGTGGCCTTTTTTGCTGCTTCAAAGCAGCAAAACTGGGATTGCTTTAAACTTGGAATTACCTTTTTTTCCTTTTTCTTTTCTCCACCCCACCCCTCCCAGACAAGCAGGATTTTTCTGCTTGTGCTGATGGGATGAGGTGTTGATGCCAAGATCAGCCCACACACGCACATCTTGCTAAACAAGAGGTGTACGGTGTACGTGCTGCAGGTAATTATGAGTGTTGCTTTCAGGTTTATTGCCCCCGCAGAGTTTTGCCTCAGGCATTTTTTTGCAGTGAGCTGACAGTGCTCTTTCTAAGCACTTTGGTCGTCATATTCTCCCTCTGTCAGGATCCTTGTGTGGGTGAGAAGGGGTGGAAACGAAGCCAAAGCTTTTGATGAGGAGTGTTTGCAAAAGAACCTAAAGCTTCACATGGCCCTATCTTGGGTGGGGTTTTGAGCTGGGCCTTGAGCTAGTGACAACAGCAAGAAGATTTATCTCAATACCTGGATGATGTTACTGTGTGAGTTGCCAGTTTCCAGTGTAACAAGATCCCATGTGGGTAAGTGATTTTGAAGTCAGTTCTGTTCCCCATGCAGCCACGTGATGTGATGAACACATTGCTTAGCAGTGGCTGGAGCAAGCAGGGTTGCAGAAATTCATCCCTCCAAGACAAGAACGGCATTTTCTCCAGGAAGTGTACACAGGCAGTGCAATGAAACTTTTTTTTTTTTCCTTTTTTTAACCTATTCACTAAGGCTAACAGTCACTAAGATACTTGATTCACTCTGTTCCTAGCCTTCATGGATTCTCTAACTTTTGGTGAGCTGCGAAACCACGATTCCCAGGCTAATGAGTCTTCTCTCCTGTGGTGACTTCTCCAGCACATGAAGCTGTTCTGGGGGGTCTGTCTGACCGTGATCCTACTTCTTTTCTGCGGAGTACAGCGGCTGGAGAGGAAACKCGCACCCGCCCTCCATATCAGCGCAGCCTCCTGTTTTTGAGGAGGGCTGCGGTTCCCACCCTGTGCCCTATTCCTGTTTCTCTGTGCTTTACCATGACCTTTTGCTGAATATACAGCRACTCGTTCTCAGCCTTGAGATCTTCGTTCCCCTCTTCTGATTTCTCCAGCCCTACCRTCAACGCTTGCCAACGTCACCTGCAAAAGGTGAGGATAACTCCTGCAGTGGGATCTACACCCATGGCKGTGCCTTCGGTGGGGAAGCACTTTTGAGGAACTCTAGAGGGTTAAAACCACGTTTCTGAAACCAGCCTAGAGGAGAAGTCACATGCACAAGGGAAATTTTGCAAGTTGGTGCTTGCAGCTCGGGGTAATGAGAGGGAGTGTGGGGGCGAGGGCTTCTTGCCTTGGGTGAGCTGTGTCTGGTCTGTGGTCCCTGGGAGAGGCAGGGAAAAGAGCGACCTTCCCTGGCACAGGCTGGGGCTGAGGGACCGGGGCCCTCCCCGCTCAGCGGTGGGACAGCGTGGCGCCTGGGCAGTGCAGGTGGCAGATAAAGGACAGTGAGGAGGAGGAGGAGGGAGCTGAGCCAGCTCCCCAGGTGCAGGAGGTGAGCTGGACCAGGTAAGCCTCTGCCRACCGCTCTGGAAATGAAGCAGAAGGACTTGTTGAATGTTTCTCTGCTGTTTAGYTAGGGCTTGGAGGTGTCCTAAAAAGAAGGTCCATAGCCTGAAGGAGGCAAAGTCACCAGAGAGACRTTGGCATTGCATAAAGAATAAGAAGAGATGTAGCGAGACGTGGAGCCCGGGGAGTGCAGGAGATGAGAGGATGCCCCTCGCATTAGCACAGGAGRTGGCAGAGGAAGATTTGGGGGGCACCCATCTCCAAAAACGGGCAGTTGTTCTGCAGTAAAAGGCAACGGAGCCAAACAAGGTCCATGCTGCATGAAGAGGTAAAAGCAAAGCTGCTTTTTCCGATGAGCTCATCCCGGCTGGGGAAGGCTGTTTCCCTGCTGCAGCTCCCCGACGGGCTGGGGAAGGCTGAGCTGCCCTCACTCTGCTGCACCGTTTGCTGTCGTCTCCTGGGGACTGTCCTCCAGAGACCCAAAATTCTCGACATCTAAACCAGAGAGCCTTGATTCATCTCTAACTTAATGTGACARCAGCAACAACAGGGTGGTAGGTTTTAATTATGTTTTCCTTTTGTTTCCTCTGYTTGCTTTGCTGCTGTTTTGTGGGGGTTTTTCTGTCTTGTTTTTCATTTTCCCTTCTGTTTGATGCTAACCTGAAGGGATTAAAGGCAAAAGGGGGAAAGGACTGAGAAAATTCATTGTCTGAATCCACCTTTTGTGCTCTGTAACAYGTGGCCGCCCATGCTCCGCAAGTAAATCGCACTGGAGAGCTGCGCTCGACGTACAGCAGAATCGCTCCTCGCCTGCGCTGGTGGAGAGCGGGCGCTGTGCCCACCCCGTGTACACACACACACTGCACACCTCTTGTGCAATGTGTACCACGGCTCGATTCCTTTACGTGTGAGTTTCCAGCCTTCTGCAGGTTTTTTCTGCAATCAGAAGAACCTTTCGTGTTGTTTCTCTTGCCTCGATTTCCTTTCCGACAGTCCTTCAACCGGTGACTATCCTGGCTTTGTGCAAGGGGGTAATTGCAGCCACAACCACCGGTCAAAAATAACGCAATCCTCTTTGGAAGGAGAGCGGATGAGCTCCCTGAGGGACCCTTACACCAAGAGACAGCAACAGGCTCCTAGTTTAAGACAGAGCAGAGGTTAAAAAGTAAATGATAGTTTTGGAGAGCCAGTGCGGATGCAGCTGAGCCACGTGAGTGGAAGATAATTGCAAAGTAAACTTCAGTCTTCCAAGCATTTGCTTTAATAACCACCCACAGGCCCTGGCAGTAGGTTAGAGACCGACGTCAGCAGCATTTGCCTGGAAAACCCGTGGGCACGGTGCCTGCTGTGGGGACGTGCCCCGTTGACTTCTGGCACTGCCCGCGGCAGGGAGGAGAGGGGAAAGGAAAGCGGAGACCATCAGAGGCTTTGCTGCTGCTGGGTGAGAGCTCTGCTTGCCTCTGCCTTYGGTGGATGCATTTTTCTTCCTTTTCTGCACTGCTTCCTTCACGTGGTGGGGAATTATCCACTGCATCAGAGAGCAGGCTGCATTGCTTCCAGGGAAGGGCATTTACACCGGCTCCACTTTCTTCTGAAAGTGCCCGTTGAAAGCAATAGCGAAAAGCTTGTTGGCTTCGCGAGGAGAAATCCTGCCTATTCCTTGACTAATTGTTTACAAAATAAGAATATTTAAGGCTGTTGGGACAATTTAAGGAATATTTAAGGATAATTTTTCCACCTATTAAAAAAAAAAAAAGTAATTGCAGCAAAAGGCAAGCCTCTGCGTACTGCACTCGTTGCTGGCTAACACCTACCTGGTGATAACATCTTCAGGGAGCGGCGTCCAAAGAGCAGAATACACCCAAGTGTTTTGTGCTGTTACCCTCTCTTTGCTGTCTCTGCAAGATTTGGGATTTTCTTTTCCTCTTTTCAGGGCTAGAAAATGCCTCCTTGCTCATGGAAAGCAAGATCTCGAGGAAGTCKTCAGTGGGAGTGTGAATGAAGATTTCACAATCTGGTCCCTAACGAGGAGAGCAAGCCGGCTGCCTGCTGCCTTGGGGCTGAATCGGTGTTTCTTAACAGTGGAAGATAAGGCGGATATACGAAGTGCTGAATTTCTGACAATACAATATCGAGCCCCTCAAGGAGAAGCACCTTCAGCATGGCCCATAAAAGCCAAGCTGGTGGAATTGAGAAAAATGGGTCACTTTCCTCCATCCTCTATTGTAAGAGTGATGTAAAGGAAGGATCCCTGCAGTGGGTGAAAGGTAAGTGAGCAACTTGTTGATGATAAGGAGAAAGGCAGTACTGAGCACCCTTAAAATAACAGAAGACAGATTTTTCAAAGATGCTCATTAACAGCATCTCATTTGCAAAAGTAACTAAAGATTATGGATGTTTCAGCATTTTGGGGAGGGATGGACACACTTTGACTTTTTTGGAAAGCCTGATATATAGGAATGAATGGGTATCAACCTATTGAAAATCAGGACCCTGGAAGCCCCCTTCTCTTAGCCTTCAAAAGTCAAGGAATATTTGGGAACCTTGACCTGTGCTTTCCAAGTGACTCCCTTCCCCGGTAACAGTTTGCTCCCTCTCTGCAGCACTACTTCAGAAACTGCCTGTACAGAGGCAGMAGGCAGTGCCATGGATGGCTGTTTGCACCAAGACCTCCACATACCATTCAGCAGGGCACCATTTTCGCTTGCTCGGTTCATGGCACCTCCTTAGTACTCAGTTCCTGCAGGGGCGAAGCAGCTCTTGTCGCTCTCGCAGAGGTCAAGGAGCTGAGCCCCTCTRCAAATCTCAGGTATCTGAGCTTGGCACCCAACTTGCTAGACTTTGTGCTAGGAACTTGACCATGGAGAACAGGACAGCCGAGCCCAAGGCTGAGGCCATGTGTTTTTATTCTTGCTTTATACTCACCGCCTCCACTGCTCTGTGTCAGGAGGAGATTAGCCTCAGCAAACAAACAGGAGTTGGAGGTTTGTTATCCTGGAGGTTTCAGATGCATCTACTCTTCCCGTTTTGACTTGATGCAGTCACGCCCTATTGTAATATAATTGCCTCCTTTCACTTGGCATCTCCTGTTCCTGAGCAGTGAAGAGATGATGAGGATGGAGGACATGAGTGGGAGAGAAGGGAAAGGTGAGTGCACACTGTTTCAGCCAGCACAGGAGTCTGGGAGAGCGTTGAGCAGGCAGTGTCAGCAGGAGCAGACCCAGGGGACACCTGACTGACCCCGGATCTGCAAAGGAGAAGGAAAACTGGTGAAACGTTTCAGTGAAACAGGATCTCATCTGAACATGCCGCTTCCTTAGACCCGATCTCTTCCTTGTGACGTAAAACAGCTTGTGTAAACTCTAGGTGAATGCCAGATGGGATGTTTGGAGATCACAGCTCTCCTGTGCCACTCCAAGGCTGCTCTGCCTCAGCTCCGAGCAGCCTGCTCCTCAAATCTAGGGCAGGCTGTCCTCACGCTTTCTGGGCTCCTGACTGCAACTTGGGTCTCTATATTACGACTCTGATCCTAGCCCTAGCTGAAACTGGGAAGCTGAGAGCCTTGAGCAGAGCTGTGCTGCCCAGGAGCACCATGAGAGCGGGGGCCTGGATGCTGGAGGACCTATGGAGCTCATGCTCCAGGGCAGCCCTGCCACATCCCAGGCAATGTGGTTATTGGAAAGCACTTTGATTTGACTGCTCAAGCTTTTTCTTGTGGTGGGTGGGATGGGTAGGCAATGGGGGATCTCTCTAAGAGATAGATAGCCTTAGCAACACCGAGCAGCTTGAGTCCATTGTCCTTTCAGTTAGGGATCAGTGAGGCAAGACATTGTCCTGCTGAAGATCAGAGCATCGTGTGTTTGGGGTTTCCTCCCTTTTTGTGGATTGTTTCCTTGCAGGGGACATCAGGCTGCTGTGCTGCTTCCAAAGCTCTTTGTGATGTTCTTAGAAATGTCCAAGAGGGGGTTCGAGATCCATTTAAAATACGTCAAGGTGGTCTGCGCTCCTCAGCCTTCCCTTTGCCATGTGCTCCTTAGCTGCTGGGAGAAGAAACCATGCCAAAACCATGCTCATGACTCCTTTGGGCTCTTGCAGAACCCCTGAATGGCCAGGTGCTCATGGTGCTCAGCATGGACAATAACTGCTCAGCCACCTCCTTTGACATGGAGCTTTGTGCAGAGAAACTGAAGTGCCTTGGGGTTCAGGTAAGCTCATCATGCGTAATCATCTCCCCTGGGGACACTGTAGGAGTGAATGCTAGCTGGATTAGCGTGATTTGCATTTGCACCCACATCACAGACAGCTTTTCTCTTTTTTGGTTTGAGTCACTTGTTTCAGTTCAACTTCAGTCTATTCCCCGTGGACTGCAAGTCAACTGTAATGATCTTGGCTTAAACCTCCACGAAGAAACCCATTCAGCATAGGTTCTAGTGAATTGCTTGAAAGTCACTCTGATGGGATGGAGCATCCCTGGGACCATCTGTCTTGCCTTCTCCTTTGTCATAAAAGGATTTTTTTCACTTGTGACTTTCTCTGCACTTTCCAGGGAGATATTACTCACTGCAAATGAGGCAAGAACACAAGTTTTTAGTTTGTGACAGCTGTATGGATGAGATTGGAGGTGCGCTCTGTGGGAGGGTGCTCTGGGACACAGCTTTCAGTTGAAGAGCCAGCCTGGCCCCACGATGACTGCCCAAGCTAGTTCTGATGGGACTAGGACCCCGAAACTGGCGGGTGGCCCCAGTTTGCTGTTTGGTCCCTGAGCAGGTGGCAGCGGATCAGTGGAGGAGGTTAATCCAGGATGCTGTCCTGAAGCCTGAAGTGAGACGGTACATGTTCTACAACTCCAGGGCGTTCCAGATAGCCATTGCCGTGGTAAGGATGGTGGGGTCTCTCACAGGCTTGCCATAGACATGCACTTGCCGAGATGCTTCAAGATCTACACCTGAGGTTCTTGTGCCCAGGGAGGGAGAGAGGTTTGGGTGGGGAAGAGACACTGGTTCTCACACATCCTAGTGGGCTCCTTTGGAAATCCCAGTTCACAGACTTTCTGTAGATGGAGGGCAAGGCACCTTCTCCAACCCCTTGCTGGTAGTCCCAGTGAAGCAGGCTGTCCGTTGCTGGATACTCAGCATTTGCTGAGGTAGTAGTACCTACATAAGTTKTTTTTTTTTTTAACTTTATTTTTAAAACCTGAAGATGTTTCAGTTCTGACGTTAATTCAGACCAATGACCAGTCAACTTTGGGTTCTGAGTTGCTTGTGTAGTCTTGCTTGGCTTCTTCTGGTGAGAAAAGCTCCTCTGGAGACCCCAACCATTAGCATCTACTGTAAGGCTGCTACTTTGCAGCATGCTGAGGGTGTGATTAAAAACAGACTCCTTTGTCTTAATTGCATTTATTTTTTTTGAATAGCCATTATACATGTGTTCTCCTTCTTTCACTAATATTGCAGGAATGGGTGCTCAGTGTTTTCAGGGTTTTGGTGTCTGGTTAGTGCAAATGAGTTATATTATTGCAAGTTGATGCTGTGACACGCTTTGCTTCTAGGCAATCTCCTGCCCAAATGCATGCTATGTGAAATAAAGGCCAAATGAATTCAGTTTTGCCTGTCTTTATGCAAAGGCCAAGTTTGTCAGTCCTTAGCATAGTCCTTGAGCCCGGTGTCAGTGTCCACCATTTGAGCRTTATTGTAATTGAGTAGTCTCTGCACCACCTTGAGTGCTTTGACACAGGAGCTTTCTAAATACAGGGACTATTATCAATGTGCCTCAGTGGATACATTTCTTATCTAAATGGAAGAACTCGGTTGAAATCCTTCCTAGGTATGAATCATGATTAATAATTCACTTTCTCTCTTTGACTGGTAATTATTTATAATAAACTAGGGCTCACTCAGTCCTTCTAGTCCTTTCTTTCCCCTATTTATTATTGGAAAGAACTTCTGTCCTTTCTCACCCTCTGAAAATCTTGTGTGACTTAATTTATGATAAGGTATTGCCCTGGAAGAAGGGACTGGTAGTTTTCTTCTTCTCTTGACTTTTCTCACTTTCATAGTTTTGTGAGTATCATCAGTCTCTCTGGGTTTTTATAGGTTTTCTACATGTCCCTCTGGACAAACATTTACTCCACAGTCCAGCTGTGTTCCTTCGGACGCTACTGGGAGGCCAGCGTGCTGGTGACCCTGGCTGCCGTGGCAGTCACTGTGGCTGTGATACTGGTTATCGACCGCCGCCAGAGGAAGGTAGGAGGAGGCTGCTGGTGTGCGGGCACGCCGCGTGCGGGGAGCGGGGCTCCCACCGAAGTGCTGGGACCCAGGTCATCTCCTAAATGCGTACGAAGAACATAATTATCTGGGGAGGAAGGAGTATTTTTACAGCAGGCTCGGAGATCAGGTTCAGGCAAGGGATGTTTTACAGSCAAGTTAGGTGTCGTAATGCCTAAAAAGTAGGTGTTGGAGCCTGGCAGGCTGGCTCAAAGCGCCTGCTGACGCTGGAGATAAAGTAACCGTTGCAGAATGCGGTTCGCACTCCCACGGCTGGTGGGAAGCCAGCAGAGCCGGCTCCTGCCCTGCTTCTGATGACGGTCCTTGCAGTCTCAGCTGCGTGCAGCCATTGGTAGCATCCTTTACTGGTGTCGCTGTGGTGCTCTGCACCTTGCAACAGGTCTAGAGCAAAAAGGCAGCTCCTAACCCATAGAAGGTGCAATAAAATTACAAAACCGAGGTAGACTGGGCAGTAGAAGGAAAGAGGGAGAATGACGTTAGCAGGAGAGGCAACCAGCCTGCAGCATCCACTGCTTGGTTGTTGTCAACTTTTGTTTGTAGGCATCACAGGAGTATGGAAATTTCGAAGGGGTGATCTGAAGAATAATATTGGAAAGGCTTGATTCAAAATCCAGAGGGGTCTTTGCACTGATTTTAACGGATTTTGGAGCAAGCCTCCAATGACAGCTGTGCAATGATTMTTCCAAAGGGAAACGTGGCAAATGTGCAGGTGCACAGAGGTTCAGGAAAGGAGTCCTTCACCCAGGGACTGCTGGGGAAGGAAGAGAGAACATRATACTGGAGGTCGATTCCACTTCAGACATCTTGTCTGTAAGAAAAATAATCCTTAGTGAGATTTCTGGCTGCACAGACATCCGCTAGCGGTGGCTAGGCCAATACTGATGGCTGGTGACAACCCTGCCTGACTGCAGACTGCTCTTGTCACCGCTTTCCTTTCAGAGACACGGTATTTGGGATCATCCAGCTGCAGTTTGTAGCTGTAGGCTGGCCCAGCTTTTGCTGTAGAGTGTGTTAGTTTTTCCTGCATTCTTTAATAGATAAATATGAATACGGATGTGAGGCTGGCAGCTGTCAATGAAATCTTTATCAAACACAGTTTAATACTGGGGATTACAGATGCCCTGGATGGGCCACACAACATCCTACAAGTATCCTTTCTGTAGGGAATCACTTGTGGAGGTATTTACTGATGTTATGATCTATGAGGATTTCCATGATGTTATGATCCAGCGGGTGGGATTTCTGGGATTTGTTTTTTTCTCCTATTGGATGACATGAGGGATTGGRTATTTTTCCTTCTCCTTTAAGTGGGGATTGAGATCTGCCCAAAGGCAATTGGAAATAATGAGTCTAAAAGATTGAAGTGGGATTAGTCCTTTGGGCAAGCAATTATTCCCGAAAGTGTAWTATACTTTCATGACAGTGATGGTTCTTATTAGGAGCAGAGTGACAGCAATGTGCCTATGGTAAAAAAAACCAACCTGAACACGGAGAAAACCAGAGTCCCCATCCCTGGGAGCTCATGTTCTGCCTTGCAGAGACAAACTAAGCATCCAAGTGCCTCTGCTCTCCCGGTGATTTGTAGCCCTGGGCTCCATCCTTCAGGCACATTAGAGAACTTGATTTCATGGGGCTCRTGCCTGGCAGCCAGGTCTGTAGCTSCCAAGCACTTCTGACCTYCGTGGCTTTTTAAAAATGCAGATTGAAGAAACTAGGTAGGGGGAGGCTCATATGCTACTTTTTAGAGGTACCTTTTCTGGACTAGACAAAGATTTAGGGGAAAGAAGAGACTTTTAAAACAGCACGAAAGTGTTAAAGGAAGGTGARAGAGATGGTCTCCCAGATTTGCTGGTGGACCTCACCCCCCCTACATATACAGAGAGGTATGAAATGGAAATGGAGAGGGAACCAAGGCTGAAACACAGGRTCAGAGAAGGGGGCAGGGGTGAAGTCATGCAGAATGAGGAGGAAACACTTAAGAACCTGAATTACGTGTTTGTTCAGACCAGCATAGTTTTGCACYTCAATAAGTGAGGACTAATCCAAGGAGCCTCCACCTCTACCTACGTGTCCCAGAACTGCCTGAGAGCAGAAAACCACCCAAGGATTTACGATTTCTCAGTCTGCTCCAATGTCAGATCCATTTTAACCCTCTAGCTTTTATGCTGTTCCTGAATCCCGTTGATGATGGCAGCTTGAGTAGATACACAAGGGCAGACCTTTGGCTGCCTTCTGGGGGGCTGCTGCTCTCAAAGCTGGCAGGACTCACATCCCCAACACGTTGCTCTTGGTAGACTCTTCACAAACAGTGCCTCTGTCCAAAGACAAACACCAAGTACAGTAAATTTTTTAAAAAATAAATGGAATGAATCCCTAGAAAAGAAAGAAAGCAGAAAGGAGGGGAGCCAAGTCAAGGTGACCCACCAGTTTATTTAGATGTAAGGCCACTGAGATGARTGATGGACAATGCCCCTGGGTTATCCCAGTTTTCACCCTCCCCGGGCTGCAGGAGGTGTGCGAGGAGGACTGGCTGCCCYCTGGGGCAACGTCCCTCTTCCCTGCCACCCCTCTTCTCTTCCCCTTTACCTTGAGGTTTTGCCTTAGCCCAGACTTCTTGGCTTAAAATGAGCCCTGCGATGTGTTATTTGGTTYCTGTGTCCTGAGCATCCCATGGGCACCACCTGCCTTTGCTCCGCTTCCTGCGAGGTGTGTACCATGATCTGCACCGAGGCGGAGGGCTGTGGAGGGGGAAGCRTGGAAAGATCCCTTCCTTAACCCTGCCCATCCCAGCTGTGGTTCGTGCACTTCAGCCCGGAGCGCTGCCTCCAGTCCTTGTCAGCCCACATCATGGACCTGCAGAGGACACGAGAGGTAAGTGACAGCAGATGCAGCCCGAGCTCCCRCGGTGACACATGTAGATCCACCCCTATGGCCCCATCTTTGGTGGGATGGAGGTGGGCAAGGAGAACCGAGTGTTTGMGTGTCCTCCTGGGCATCCCCTGCTGTGAACTGGGAGCTGGACAGACTGGGAGGTGGATAAACTGCATCTGCCGGTGCCCAGTTCAGCAGGAATTTGTTTAGGCCCTGTAGTATGTGCATGTCTGCATAATTAACTGTACAACTTTAATAGAGGAAAGTCATCAAGAATCAAGGGCAAATTTTGAAAGCATGTGTCAYGACTTGAGATAGCTGACAGCTTGAGCTGTCCTCCTGAAATAAATGGGATAGCCTGAGGAATAAGTAAACACTGTACTGGGTTAACTGTATAAAAATTTTATCCTCTTGGCCTTCAGAAAACGTTTTCCTCTATGCGGGTGTATAATATACAAACGCTGCGCTCTCCTGCACTGAATTGCCCTTGTTGACCACGGCTGAGGAATGAGAGGTGAGGGGTACAACCCTCCAAAAATCTGAAGGCTGCTCATCTCCCTGAATGAACCGACAGACACGGATCGGGAGATGGACAGCAACAAACCACCTCACATATTGGCTGATTTTAAAGACAAGATTCTCAGTGCCTGTGGAGAAGATGGCTGTGACCATCATGCTGGGAGCAGTTGCCGGCACAAGAGGCAGCTGATGGCAGCGGGGCTGTGGGATGAAGACACTCAGCTCCAAGTGCTGGCCACGGCTTTTGGCCAGCGCTGATTTTTACTCTTGGGATGATAACTCCCAGAAGTATAAAATGTGCAGGAAGAAATCATACCCTTCAAAGGCTGTCCTCAGGACAGCACTCCTGCCTGCCTTTGGACATCCCCAAAATCTCTTTCTCTTCCAGTCAGGCTTGCGGCACAGCCTGGACCAGCTCTGTGTGGTTATGGAGGCAGCGGTTCAACCCGACCCGGGAACGGAGGAGGAGGAGGCTTCRCGTGAAGAGTCCCCTCTTTTATCCAGCAGGGTGAACCTGGATAAAGAGCCTGTGACATGCAACGAGCTGCTCCGCCTCGTGCCCGAGGGTCCACCAGAGGTAATGGGAAATATCCCTCCCCGATGGACAGAGGTGCCAAATCACCTCCCCAGGCACCTCAACTCCAAAACCTGTCCTAGCAGCTGCCAACCATGGAGACACCTCCTTTTTCACCAGTAGGAGCCCGGAGGTCATAGAATCATTAAGGTTGGAAAAGACCTCTAAGATCATCAAGTCCAACCATCAACCCARCACCACCATGCCCACTAAACCGTGTCCCGAAGTGCCACGTCTACACGTTTTTTGAAAGCTTCCAGGGATGGTGACTCCACCACTTCCCTGGRCAGCCTGTTCCAATGCCTGACTACCCTTTTGGTGAAGAAATTTTTCCTAATGTCCAATCCAAACCTACCCTGGTGCAACTTGAGGCCATTTCCTCTCGTCCTATC
>JASVER010000051.1:2064966-2133974 GCA_030449065.1 Oceanodroma leucorhoa
GAGCGTTGCCTGGGGTTGTTGTGACCCAAGTGCAGGACCCGGCACTTGGCCTTGTTGAACCTCATGCAATTGGCCTCGTCCCATCGATCCAGCCTGTCCAGACCCCTCTGCAGAGCCTTCCTACCCTCAGGCAGATCAACACTCCACCCAACTTGGTGTCATCTGCAAACTTACTGAGGGTGCACTCGATCCCCTCGTCCAGATCATTGATAAAGCTATTAAACAAGACCGGCCCCAAAACTGAACCCTGGGGAACACCGCTCGTGACCGGCCGCCAACCGGATTTAACACACACACCTTCTCCAGCCCTGGCACTGCTGAGCAATTAATGCTTACTGAGCAGCTAATGCTTAATCCTTGAGGAATYCATTGATTAGGCTTTTCCTTGCTGGTGGCCGGGGGTCCCCATTTGGAAGCTAACCTCTCCCCAGGGTCTGTGCAGGGACCCAGCACCGGTCTCCGGGCTGGGGATGAGGCATGGCCATGCTCAGCCTTTGTCTCCTCTGTGGACCGTGCCTTCAAAGACTTGTGCCRTGCTGAGCAACAAATGTGTCCTCGTTCCTGCTCAGCAAGAAGCTTCAAAAGAGATGATTTTGATTTATTTTAGTTTTCTGCTCGCTGTTACTAAGCAAATTCGGTGCGGGTGACATCCCTGCAGATTGAAGCGCTCTGGCTGTCTACAGGCAAAAAAAAAAGCACCAGGAGGCAGTGACAGAGCAGGCAGGTCCCCAAGCAGCCTGGCTCCCCGGCCACCCACCGGCGAGTGGTCATTCCATGTCACTCCCCCGTGGGGACAGCGTGCCAGCACTGCTGACCAGAAGGGTATATCTGGGACAGTTATATATGCCATTGGCTCCTGTCCTGTTTCTTTCAGATGAGGACAGTCCTTGAATGAGGGAGCAAATGGTATTTATTATATCATCCACTCTTCCTGCAGGTAGATGCTCTGCTCTGACACCTCTTGTGCTCGTTCCAGGTGATGGCCCAGCAGCTCCTGGTGATCTTCAGTGGATGCTACGTCCGGCTCCTGGTCACTGGCCGGCTCCCTCGGGCCGTGGCAGGGGGTCACCTGGAGCACAGCAGCGTGCCCTGTCTATGCCAGTTCATCAAGACCACCGCGCTCAACACACACCAGCGCTGGTTCACGGGCAGGTGACCGGAGGGGGCTGGAAAATGCTGAAATAAAAGCTGTCCRTACTCAACAGTGTGAAGAAGCCATGGGGCAGAGGAGAGGGCTGTAATCGCTCATCCTGGACTTATCTGGATGAACAAGTGGAAATATGACTCTAATAAAACATGCAAGACACTCACCAGAAAGCTGCTTATCTTTGAGACCTTCTGCCTACCCACTGGCTTGGTGTGGGAAGGAGCTGCTCTGGGGGCAGAAACAATCCAGGGAAGCCTGGAGCTCCCTTGGGAATTTTCCCACTGCTCTTACCTGGGGGCCTTGGAGAGCTGCAGGGAATACCTGCAGGTGCCAGCTCCACGCCTTCAAAATGAAGTACGTGGGGTTTTTTTTAGTACAAGGAAGRCAGGGAAAATCTGTGCATAGCAGTGTTCTAAATGTGATGTTTGCTCTGGATGATGTTTGTGTCACGTAGTTGTCAGTGACAGTGAACTTTGTCCAGTGACAGGCATGGACAACGTCTCAGCTGATAACTTGGCAAACTTTCCATTTAAGAACCAGCTCGGGACGGTGCTCGGTACCTGCTGCTTCTGCTGCCTCCCTGGTAGGAGGGTGATGGACATCTTGATGATCCATGGGATGAGGCCTTCAAGAAGGCACTGTACACTGTGTAGGGCATCCTGGAGCATGGCTCTTTTTAGACTCCCCTTTCTGCTCCATTTTGGGACAGGCTGATTTCCTTTGGTTTTCCTTTCCTCCTTTCCCCCATTGCGTTTGCACACAGCATGTAGGAAGAGCCAGGGGTGAGCAGGAGACCTCCACATTTGCTTGGAGTCCATAGAGGAATGGGAAATGAAGTGCTGTAAGCCTACAAGGGGTTGTGTGCTCAGGTAGTGCCCATGAATGGAGAACTGCTGTATGGTCCAGGTACCGCTGGTGTCCTCCTCTGTCCCCAGAGCCAGGCATTTCCATTAAATTCAGGTGACTGCATGCACTGACGTTTACCTGACCACCTAACCACATGGTTTGGGGGTGATAGCTGTCCTAGGAAGTGGCAATGGTCCGAATAGACTGTCCTAAGGTCTGTGTTTTCCAGCCTTGCTGTGGCTGAGTGTGCAAGGGAGATTCAGGTCTGTTCTGCCCCTTCCAGCCTGCCCACCCTCCCACCCTCCCCATCTCCCGCAGAGCCCCGCAGCCTCCCGGGCAGGGCTTGTGCCTCTCCCACTGAACAAAGCTCTGCACAGGACGCCTGCCCTGCACAAAGCCAGGAGGGTTTTAAAATCAAGGGCCCTAGTTTGTGTGCATTCCTCAATTGTGTACGTCCCATCCTGCCACGGAGCATCTCCTCCCCATGYGATATTGTACCAGAAAAATCTACGGCACCGAAGGCCAAACCATCGCTCAGGGTGGCAGCAAGAGAGCTGAACCCTGGAGACCSGGGAGCTTGGTGCCAGCTCTGCCCAGGGGTGCAGGATGACTCTGCTCCCTCCCCTGTTGTTTCTGTCATCACAAGCAATGGTGAGACAAGATCCATCTCTTCCTACGCGAGCAGGAAGGCACAAGCCTCTGCAGCAAGCCCTGGTGCTGCCAACGTACAATCCCGAGCATCGGTCTGTTCAAACACTGTAATGACAGCAAACCCCTCCCAGGAGAAAAACCACCGTGCTCCCAAATCTTTTCATTCATCTTTATTTCTGGTTCAGCTTGGACTGTCACAGGCTGGGGTCGGGCAGATTCCTCCCCGCACAGGCGGAGTTTGTGATTCTGCTGTCATTGCTCTCTGTGACGGCGTGGGGTTTGCTAGAGGGGGGATCCATCTGCGGTCCCTGCAGCCCCTCTGCTCTCTGGGTGCTGCACATCACACCGGGGTGCTGGCTGCCCAGTAACGACAGCTTCACCAGCTTGCTGGGCATGGGGAGGGGGGTTGTACAAAACATCGTGGGACTTCCACAAACCTAAGCTCTAGGACTCCTTACTCCAGCTTACGAGCTGATTTTGCCTTCATGGAAATAGTCTGAGTGTATACCAATATGATAAGGAGCACAATTTGGTTTCACAGTATAAAAATCCAGTTTGCTACTAGGATACAATGGCTCTTTCCCTGGTGCCAGGAGCATCTGATACACATTCGCAATCTTTTTTTTCTGTCAGCTAGAAAATTCTGGTAAGGAGACCGATAAGGACATTTTCTATYGTTGTGCTTCTATGTTGAAAGCAGATACAGGAGGGATTTGCTGATATTTTCCAATCCCTGGGCTGCAGGATTCCCAGAAAATGGATTCCCTGGGGAAACCGTGGGAAGAAAGCTCGTGGTCTTCAGCGGAGGACCACGAGGGCTTTTACCCTCAGGACCTGCAGGGCTGGTCTTGGATGGGGTCGCTGCTCCTGGGAAGCGAGGCTCTTGCTTGGGGGGCTGCTGRTACCTCTGCCTTTACATCTGCAAATGCACAGGCATCAGAAAAAAGAGAGAGATTCAGGATTAGCCAAGGGGAAAGATTATTGTTGAAGGGCAAGGATGGTGTGTGAACTGGCAAGGTGCTTGGAAAACCTCCTGATGGGAACCGTAAGCAACATTAGGCAAGTGCGAGGGAGTCAGGCCAGATTTACGACACAGAGAGCTCTCCAGCAGAGCCTACCTTGCTGCAAGGAGGGGACAAAGCTCWGCAGTTTCCAAACTGTGACCTGGACACCACTGGTGCCTCCAGATCATCCACATTTCCCAGCTGGATCTGTGCTCTGCTGAGCTGTACGCTCCTCACGCCCTGTCCTGGGCCAGCTTTCCCCGGGGTGCCGCAGAGCTCGCAGCCGTGGGCTGCTCCGTGCTAAAGAGAGGTGCAGACCTCCACTGCCTTTGGCACGGAGCAGCCCTCCGCACCCACAGCAGCTGAGGGCCGCAGTGCCCGACCGGCCAGAAAGGCACCGGGCCAGACCTGCTAGTGCCAACTGGGGCAGCTCCCCAGATTGCGATAAGCACCCGGCAATTAACCGCAGAGAAGGAGCTTAACTTCTCTGCTCAAAGGAGAATTTTGATTCCTCACACTAACACACCCAAGTGCCTGCCCTGCTCTTCCCACCCGGGACCTCGGTAAAGTCCTGGCTCCCGTTGCAGGCCAGATGACTAATGCTCTGTTTTTCCTGCATATGCACTTAATTAAGGCATTAGTGAAGGGAGACATCCTTTTTCCCCCACCTCCTCCTCCCATTAAGGATCCAGCTGTTTTTTTAGGGGAAAGGTGATACTCTGGAGATTTTCTAGGACCCCCCTAGGCATGCAGTTCCCTTTCCCCCCCTTGCACACAGCACATGGGAACAGCAGAAAGGGAATGGCTGAGCCCTACATCTTCTCTCCAAGTCTCCTGAGACAGCCCTAAGCTCCTGGCAGAGGTAGGAGACCACGGGGCATGACCTGACCGCCGTGGCAGCTGCCTGGGAGCGTGCCCGTGCCCGGGTGCAGCTCTGGGCATGTTTGCACAAGAGCAATGAGGAGTGACTCAGCTGAACCAGCGAAACTGGTATTGGTGGGGCAGATCTTTCCCATGCTGAGATTCCTCTGTCTGCTGTTCAAAAATGATTTCATTTTGACAGYGAGGTTCAATGCCCGAGCAGCATGGCCGGGCGATGCGGGAGCAGCTCCCCCGGTGAGCAGCCCCCACGGCTGGGGCAGGGACGAGGAGCCAGGAAGGTCCTTGCTGTACGCGCCGTGCCGAATCGGGGGCAGCCAAGGAGGAGCAGCTGCTCTCGGGGGCATCACATGAGTGATCTGCAAAGTCATAGTGATTTGTGTGTTTTAAATGGGCCAGGAAGGTGCTGGGGAAGATTGGCAGCAAGGACAGAAATCTCTCACTGCCAGCTGGGGTGCGTGGTGATGCATTTTGGTATTTAGCAGGGTGCCTGAAATAACAAAGATTGCTTCAGGGAGACTTAGGTCTGGGGAAGCGGTGCTTCAGCAGGTTACATCCACTCACCCCTCTGATTACCCCCAGAGTAAGTCTGTCCTCCCTTCCAAAGGCTGCTATTTGCTCACCCTCTCTGTCAGGGGCTGGGATGCAGCCATGACATTTAAAGGCAAAACCCAGCGAGGGAAGATAAAGCAGGAAAGAAAACAAACTTTTGCAACTTCTACCTGTTACGATTCTTCCTCAGCCAAAGTGCTTGGCTCTGAGGAAGACTATCGTCACTGGAGCACAGGCAGGGAGGGATGGGGACCCAGCGCATCTCCTCTGTAGGCAGGGCAGCAGCTGGCCCGAGACAGCGGGCAGCAACAGGAGGTGCCCCCCCCCCAGCCTGTGAGCCCAGGCAAGCCCTTGCCCCTCCATCCCCAGCGTGGTGGGGGCTGAGGCGTGTGGATGTCCCCATCCCCATCGAGCTGCAGACTTACTTCGGGGGTGGCTGCGGGGGGCTGCCTGCGCCGGGCAGGGTGGTGGCTCCTGGTGCTCCCGGCTGCACAGGGTCCCCATCTTCCTGGCCACATAGCGGCAGGCTGGTGGGAAAGGGGAGACCTGTCTGCTCGCTGCGGCAATGCAAAACACCAGCTACCCCAAAAGACCCTCCCCAGAGAGCCCAGAGCGGGACCACTTCGTGAGCTGGGGATCCTCACAGAGGAGGATCGACTGGGGGTTGCACTGGCCCCATGGCAGGTTATGGCCAAAAGTAACAGAGGAAATGGAGGGGACTGGAATTAATGGGCTAAAAGGGAGTTACCGTGTCTGGCGTCTTGGCAGTGTTTCAAACCACTCCAGCACCAGCCTTTCTCCCCCCACAAGCCAAGGCCATAAAATATGCAGAGTATTTACCGTGCAGAAATCCCTCTTGCCTCAAACGAGAGTTTTCCTTACCGTTGATAATTACTCAAACCATTTTCTCCTGGGCTCAGCAAAACTGTCCTTTCCAGCCAGCCTGTCTCTTCCTCTCCCTCGCAGTCAGCTCTGCAGTGGTTTTATTTCTTTACAGCCCGGCTTCCTCCTTCCTTCCCTCCCGCGGGGGTGTTGCTCCAGTAACACCCGGTCACGCGCGGGGAGGCAGGCTCAGCCCGCGCTGCCTCCGGGCAGGGCTGCACCGTGCCGGCGTGGGATCCCTGCACCTCCCGGCACGGAGAAAGCACTCGGGGCATCGGCTGCGGGCAGCGGCACCGAGGTTTGAGCCGACCATGCCGGAAGGGTGGCTTGGCCTTGGCTGGAGGAGCTGCCGTTGGTGCGTCGTGGGTGATGGAGGACCTGGGTTTGAGATGGGGGGAGGTAAATCTTGCGCTGCCAACCCTAAGCTGAGCTGGAGGGGAGCGCTGCAGCGTGCACTTTGCTTGTATGGAGCAGGGGCAAAGAAAGGGACGTTTCCTCTTCTTTCCTGCTCCTGTCTGAACACCGCATGGATGTGAATGTCCTGCCCTCCCCCAGCCAGACCTTCAAACCCCCTTATACCACGTCCCGTTGTACACAGGGGAAGGTAAGGGTGACACCCCTAGCAGACAAGATGTAGGCAGTAGCATTGGCTTTGGTTTCTCCAGGGTCCTTCCCACCTACCACCTCCAGAACACTGCTTGATTTTTGTCCTCGGGGTCACTGCAATTACCTACTAAAGAAATGCAGGTTTTGTGTATCCTTTGCAAAACTTTGCTGTTGTTCATGTTTGGTACTTATTCCTTAATCTCGAAGTCAGGTGAATTCTGAAAGCTTCTGCTTTGCCCTTTGGCCAGGGCAACATGCTCCCTGTCTCCAAACCAAGCACTCACTGATTCAGGCAGGTCAGACTTTGGTTTTGATGTCCTTGCCTTGGGATTATATAAGGTTGGCCAGAGACGTGGTTGATGGAGTGCAGGTATTGCATCACACGGCACTGCAAGTCAGCAGTCTGGGCTGCTGCAGAAGTACAAGATCAGTGTGTGAGATAGAGAGGAGCTAACGTCACTCCACCCCACCCTCCGTCTTCTTCTGGTGTTTCATGTCGGGAGATTTGAGTAAGCTCTGATGCACTGGGCTGAAAACCAGCACAGAAACCTTTAGTTCAGCTGGTGTCCTGTCATGCTGCTGGGAGGTGTTAGTGAAAGGCAAAGGCTTGAACAGACGTGAAGAACGACCTCTACTCTGAACCATAGAGGACTTCCCATCACATCATCAGATGTCGTTGAAGCCTGCAGGAGTATGTGATGCAAGATCTGTAAGTGTTCTWAAAAAAAAAAAAAAAATTTCAAGAAAAAAACCCCAAACCCTGAACAGCCCCCTCCAGACCTCTGCCCCTAAACCCCCCACAACCTCCAACCCTCTCTGGAGGATCCATCTTTCCTTTTCACAGAAGAGCTCACCAGGACAAGGGGAATGATTGCAGCGCAGCCATGTGCTTTAACAAATAGTGAAGGCAGCTGGAGGAGTAAACTGCTCTTTTGAGGCTTTGCTTTCAGCTGTTTGGTTTCCCCTGACTCCAAACCCAATGTGTTTCAGATGGGTGTTATCCTGTGCCAAATGTGCACTGTAGAGCTGACGCCTTGGGTTTGCAGATGCATCCCTCTAGATGGTGCTAAGCTAAAGAGAAAAGGCGAGTGGCAAGAGGCCTTGGAGGAGAGGTTGTCCTGCGGTGCACTGCCTCTGCACATCTGGTGCTGCCTGAGGTCTCCTGGGCTAGGAGAACATCTCAGCTCTCTGCTTGCTCCCGGTGAGGTGTCCACGCCTTTGTACAGGTGCTCTGCTATGGCGCTCATCGTGTCTATTTGCAGCAAATACTTCTCAGGCYCTTCTGCCACTTCGTATTTCCCTTGCTGATGTCTGAGACTCCACAAATGCATCATGATTTTAATCAGTGCATCTGCTCCTATCAGCGCACTAAATCAGACAAGTTGATTTTTAATGGCAAAAATCCATCTTAGCTATTTTTTCTACTTCAACCAGTTTTACTGAGCAGCACGACGAAGACTACATCAGCTGAGTCCTCTTCTATCTCATGCATCATTAGCCCGAATTTTAACCAAATTCAAGCATAGATAATGTATGATTTATTGATGTGGGCAATTGAGAGAGAATTCAGCCTGGCTGCCAGAGAACAGCAAGGATCATTGAGGATTAGCTGGGAAGGGCAAGTCTTTTAGATCAACAGCTGAACAGATTTTACTTTGGAGTCACAGATGGACAGTAAACAAGCTATTGAAAGAGAGCTATTGTTAGAAGAGACTTCTAAAAAAGAATAGCTACATTTAGGTCTGTTTTTCTTCCCACTAAGTATAAATAAGGGAAGAACAACTTTATTGACCTCAATAGCACTGTATGGGTGTAATGCTGCTGGGAGAGGGGAACTGAGCTCACCTCCCCGAGCAGAGGGAAATATGTTCGTACGCAGTGATGGTATCAATGCACAAGCTGCTGTTTTCGGTAGGACTGCAGAAGACAGCTCTTTGGCACAAGCAGGCTTAGCTCGGCTGGAGCCAAGGAGYGTTCAGCTCCCATCCAGGTGTGTGGCATACAGAGCAACCCGAGAAGTGAGTTTTGGTGTCGGTCCTGTTCCTGTGCAATTAGCTCTGGCTGCTGCCCCGATATCACTGCTTCCCTCAGTCATGGAGAGAGGCTGTTACAGGTTTTAATTACTCCCCAATCTAGATTTGTTGGCCTGAGCTTTGAATGTGATTTCTACTGATATAGTGGAGAAAGACTGCTTTTGCCAAGTTTTCCTTCCAAGAATGTCTCAGCTCCATTYGTGATGAGACCATAAACTGGATTAAGAGCTCAGGGACAGATTTTCAAGTATTTGAAACCCATAATCTGGGCTGGGCTTTCAGAACAGCTCAATCCTCTTGTAAGTAGCAAATTATGGTCATAAGTGCTCAGCACTTTGCAGTTTATMTCAGGCTACTCAAGGCCATGTTTTCTGTAAAGCACAGCACCCAGTGCTCCAGGATTCAGGGAAAAGCAGGGCAGTTAACTGCTGACTTTTCTGAAGATGAGATTCCTCAACCTCTTGATTCTTCTTCTCAAGAAATGCATGCACCTCTGAAAAAATTAGTCCTCGAATTAATCCATGGACTTCAGGCTACCTATCATCCATTAAAACCTCTGATATTKCCACAGACCACAGAACATTAACTTGTGAAGTTAATGAGGGACCTCATCTCCAGCCATCAGTCTGACTCCGTTTCAGAGCATCTCTGCTGTAGCCACCTCTGTGACCTGTGGGTTCTGCGGATAGACCTGAAGATACTTTTAGCATGAATGAAACCAGAGCTGCTACAAGGAGCAATGTGGCCACAGCTAAATGCCCACTATTTTCCCAATTTTGTTGGTGGATTTTACCCTCAGCTTTGCTACACCTGCCTTTCTCCCAGTACTTCAGCTTAGCTCCATAGTCGCACCTTTCTTTGAATACCTGCTTGCTTAGGAGGAACTAAGCTGGACGAGATGGGTTTAGGGGTCTGCTCCAGCTGAGAAGAAAGGAAGGGTGACATTTAGCACCAGGGGGCCAGGTCACTGCAAGTCAGCCAAGCATCACGGCTGCTGCTCCGGAGCAGCTCAGCGGGCTGCGGGGCAGCAAGGAGGCAAAATGGGTTTCTGTAAACGTGGTGCTGCTGATGTTTACTTAAGTGCTGAAAAACAACCACAGGCAGGCTGATGCACTGTGTCAGAAAACCTCACTGGCGTCAGGAGGAGTCAAGGCATAAGCAAAATGTCAGCAAGTCCAAACAAGGCTTTCCTCCAGAGGTCCGGCATGCGGGGTCGGAGGTGTCTTGGTGCACAGGAGCTGGTGAGACTCTTGCGATGGCAATTATTTGTGACTATGGGTAACAAGACAGGGGAAAGCTTAAAGCTTTTTTGGAGCCAAAGTAGGCATCGTGTTTTTCCAGATGCCTTGTTTTTGGCATCCCTGGTGGGGAATTCCTGTTGAATCAAACATTCCTCAGGTGGGATTGGCTCTCGTCACCTTAGTGACTTCTTTGCTGTGGCATGGTGCTCATTTCTGCTGGCAGGCCCATGCCCCTGGCCTAGCCCAGCTCTTCCTCTCCGGCCCTGATGCAGTCATTGCAAAAAGCATATTTCTGCATAATTCTGTCATATTTCTGGCATTTGCAAGTCTGATGAGAGATGAAAGTGACTGCAAGACTTCCATGGCAAAACACCCCCAAAATTGTTTACCTGTGCCTTTCCCAGGCCTTGGCAAGGTGACATCCTTGCTGTGAGGGAGAAGAGACACCAACACAACTCAGAAATCAATAACCATGACGTGGAAAGTGCCCAGCCATCGTGGGGAGGGTTTCAGGAGGGTGGAGGGCTTGTAAGAGCCCCAGGTGTCCCTGGTGGGTTTGCTTGTCCCCCATGGAGCAAAGGCAGACGGGTGGCAGCGATGCCAGCCCAACTTGGCTCATCCTCGGGCACTCGGAGCAAACACCAGCAGCAGAGCCAACGGAGGAGATCCCTCGGGCTGTATTTCATCTCCTGCTGTTTGCTAATCATTTTAATGGCATGGGAGCCATCACCCGGCCTGGCCTTGCTGCKGTTGTCATTCTTGGCTGGGCATTTCTAGCAATTACTGGCAACCTCTGAAGGAACAGTACTTTGAGATGATTTGCCCACAAAGCACAAGGTAAAGATCACTGTCCCCTGCCTCTTCTCTCGATGAGAATGAGTGAACATGCAAGTCAGAGCTGCAAGGACTTGTGYGTGTCTTCTTCAGCCGCCTGCTCTCATGTAGGGCAGCCTTAAAAACATATACAACGAGACATATGTGTAAAACAGTGCTCAAAGCCCTGCTGAAACTGGGTATATCTGGTTCCTTCTTACACACACAGCCAGATACCTGTCGGAAAGGCTGTTATGGGACCCAATTTTCTCTTGAGAAATGCTATTTGGTTGTCTCTTGCCATTGTGGTGTCCTCAGAGGGCTCATGTAGAGACTGTTCAGCCTTTTGATGTTGCATCTTCCTGACCATCTACCCTCCTCTTTTCTCTGCCTTTCTGGGTGATCGATGCATCTTTCCCCTTCCTCTGGCCCCCAGGTCACCACTGTCTTCAAGGAATTTTTGGGACGGCTGTTAGTGCTTCAGAGTCTTCAATACTACTGAATATTTGATGTAACTTTTTCATGTATACAGCCTTTATTTTGTGTTGTATTCCTGCCTCATTGCTAGGCAGCAGGTGAGAACTAAGTTTGTTTTTTTCTCTGAAGGCTGAATCAAGAAGGGCACCTAATACTGTAGCTTTCCCTGTGGCTCTCAGTGTTTGTTTTCTTCTCCTCTTAATTCTGATGAATGCAGAAAACCTTTTTTTGGTGTCTCTCCTAACCCTTCCTTTCTACATCTTAGTTTGCATCTCAGCATTTCAGTTTATCACTGAGTAGTCGTGCCACTCTCTCACACAGTATTTACCCATATATCCTAATTTGTAGGTGTTGTATT
Source organism: Oceanodroma leucorhoa (assembly GCA_030449065.1). Taxonomy (NCBI): domain Eukaryota; kingdom Metazoa; phylum Chordata; class Aves; order Procellariiformes; genus Oceanodroma; species Oceanodroma leucorhoa. Next base: position 2,076,456 of record JASVER010000051.1, read on the forward strand.
GCTCATTCTGACTTTCTGAAAGACATATTGTTGCAACTATGCTCGTTCTTCATAACACTCTCTTTTTCTGCATGGGGAGGGTTTGGTATTGTGCCTTTATTTTTCTTTTATGAGCTGCCCACTCTTCTGCTTCTCTGATTACTTTCCGGTTTCAGGTTCTCAGTCAGTTCATGTTATGAACTAAAACTAAAACTGACTGTTCACACGATCTGAAAGAATTTAGAAGCATAAATCTGCCTTSTCTCTAAAAAGCTGTGGTTGTGTTTTCACCTGGTGTGGGCATCAGTGCAACCACACCAGTACGCACCAGTCCCCAGGCTGGATTTAGCGGGACATGGGCGAGCGAGGGAGCCGGCTGTCCCTCCGCCAGCCGGGTCCGCAGGCGCTGCCTGGAGCACGCCGGGGCAGAGGGTGATGCAGACGCTCTTCCTCCCTCCCTGCCGGCATCCGGCTTCACCTATCACCAAGAACGAGAGCTCCTGACTTCAAGAGATGAACTATCCCGAAGCCAAAAGCATCGGGATCCTTAAATATTCAAGCAGAAAGTATTTATCCACAATCCTTGGATATTACTGCTATGTTTGTAATGAGTCTCGTGTGATGCAGATTTTTATTAGGAAGGAATTGCATCTGCGGTTAGATCATGTTACAATGCTGTAGGGCAGCCAAATGAGCAAAGGAAGCTTGGCTCATGACTGAGTATTCTGACTTTTGGTTTTTTTGTGACCCCAGATTAATTTCCAATRGTAAACCATGGCTTATAATGCAGAGCAGAGCTTCCAGTAATAAAAAGGAGACTACAGYATCAGGATGGAAAGGGAAGCGTCTCAGCTGATGACACTGAATGCTGTTACGTGGTTGGACCACAGATTTTTTTTTTTTCAGGCTGAAACAATGAGAAAGCTGCATCAGGAGTCATCAGTGGTAGCAGTAATGAATGGCTGCACTTTTCCTTTGAGCATTTGAAGCTCCTGGATTATTTTTACACCCAGGGCCATGCGGTCTGGTGGTTAGGGCACAGGGCAGGTGAGACAGGAGTTGAGGATCCTCTGGGCTGCAAATAGGAAATGCCAGGGCATTCTTGCCGAGGCAAGAAATTCCCTCTGGGCTGTCATGTTTAAATAGCCAGTTATTATTTACATGAAATGGTATTTAATTCCTCTTTCTCACCTGAGAGATTGCTTTGGGTATTAGTCAGSTTTGGGACATGGTTAGTCAGGGACTGGGGAAAGTTTAAGTGGTGTGGGGTGAACTGCGCCTCGCTGAGCCCTGCTTCACCCTGCCCCGGAATCCCCGAGCCCCCCGGGCTCCCTCCACCATCACAAGGTGCCGCGGGGAAATCGGTGCCAAAGGATTTATTAAGTGCAGGATGGACCAGGGCTGTGCTTGGCTGTGGGCTCTGTTGCTGGTTTTAGATCGGGGAAAAAAAGGCCACTCTCTTCCTATTAATAAGCCGCATTGTTTGGTGAATATTTCTGAGCATACCTGGTGTGCTGGGCATAACRCAGGGATGGATGCATCAGCTTCAGGGTGCGTTTTACTTAAAAATCTTTCTCATGGTGGAATAATACTAGAAAGCCTCAAAAGTCATTTGTTGAAGGAGAAAATAACCCACCAAAATTCATCCTCATGGGGAATTTTCCATTAGGGGAAGTTTAGATGAAAAATCGAGGGAGAAGTCATAGCACTGAGGTCTTTGGTATTTTATGATCAGATTTTGTTCAGTACCTTGAAAGGGGATGACGCAAAAACTTGATCCTTAGCCAGGGCACTAACTACACTCCTGCTAGTGACAGTAGTAAATGTGATTGACTTCAAGGGAACTACATCAGCTTACAACMACTGATGGTGTGGTCTGTCAGCTTTGGGAGCAAATTAAACAAGAATGGTTGTTACTAACTTAGACAGAGGTGAGGTTTTTAGAGCAATCCAGGGATTTAGCTGTTAACATTAATGGAACATTTATAGAAAAATTTCTCTGGGCTGCTTTACAAATCAGGCTGTAGGCCAGGCTGTTGACTGCATAGACCTGATGTGACTTTTACTCATAGTAGTTTTAAGTCTCCAGCGTCAGCTCCCTTGACTTTAATATGGTTAGCCGGGATTTACAGCACTGTAAGTGGGGCTGAAATCAAGTTTTCTGTGCTTATTAGAGGGTGAAATTGATGTCTTTGCAAAGAGCCCAGCCAGCCAAAGCTTCTGCGATACTGAAATCTCAGAGTGGACAGAGAGTGGGATTTTCAGAACCACCTGACAGACTTCCAGTGGGACTCATGTTGTGGGTTGTGAGGCTTTGAAAATCCCAGCAAAGGTCTGGCTAACCCCTCTAAGGCAAGCTGCTTTCAAGTGACTCATTAGCCTTAGCACAGGGAGGTTAAGTCGATTAAACCACTTTCTAAATTAGGTTGGCTAAATCAACATCTCTTTTCGCACAGGGACGTGGCAGTAGGAGGCGGGTCCATGAGCAAAGCCGTGGGGCAGAAGCTGATCCCACCCAGATGCAGGTTCAGCATGTGGCACCACGGAGGGGACCYGGGGCACAGGAGCGCCCTCAGCCCCAGCATCCCCATCACTGGGGATCCCGCGGTGCTGGAAACCAAGAGGCTGACTGCAGGAAAGCTGCTTCTCATCAGATGTTCTGCCTGGCCAGAAYTGGGAAGTGCTGAAAATTCGCTAAAAATGTCACAACTCGGGGGCTTTGTGGAGATTTCAGGTAGACCCCAGATAAGCAGCAATGGTGCCGAGTGTGGCCGTGGAGATGAGACCTGATGCTTGCCTCTYGGTGCTCTGTGCAGTCACTCACCTCTTTGCAAATGCTAAGAGTGCAATGCTGCACATGGAGGTGCACAGGGGTGGTCAAAATGACTTGCGATGCCCGAGAAAACAGGACTTCTTATTGCTATGTGAGAAAAGTTGGGCTGAGCAAGAGTCATGCTCTGCTTATCGGAGCCAGGGCARGAAATCGGGATTAAGTGAGACCCTAAGGCATGAATTGGTCATGCTTGGTCGCGAATACAGTACACAGTGCTGCTGCTCCRCGTCACTGAGGAGCAGCTGCTGAATCAAAACTGCTGGTGCATGGGCCAGCTTGAGTCTGCTCTTGCTCTCCCTGTTGCATGGCAGGAAAAGTTCCTCTGCAGGTAACAGCAGTCGATGATGCCTGTCTCGCCTCTGTGGCWGTTTCTGTGCTGGGGTGATAGAGCCAGGACTTTCTGCCTGATCCTGAAATCCAGTGTCCYTGAGTAAAGTGTTCTTAGAAGAAACGAATTAATAACTATCAAGAAGTAATGAGAAGAAATCAAGCAGAGATTCCCACGCTGGACAGCAGATGTGGTCTCCATAGGTCCAATCCAGCGAAATGTCTAATATAGTAGAAATGTCACCACTAGAGTTAATTGTGGCAAGATGAGTGAAAAGACTGAGGTCTGTTTTGTAAGATGTGCCTCTGCCATCCTGTTTGAGGCTAGGCTGCACCCGGTCTGTCCCAGGTCTGTGCTTTATCACCACGGGATAACGCCTCTTGCTGCCTGCACATTCAGCCTCCCAAGCAAAGCTTTTCATCCAGCCTCTCCTCTCTGCTGTCTGATTTCCGTGTCAAAGATAATTTCCTCAGAACCAACTTCCCAGGACAGGAAAGAGGGAGTTCAGGGATAAAAGATCTTCAGGAGTCACCCCTGTAAGGGACAGATGATGTCTTATGGGGTAAAGAAATGCCAAAAGGCCTCTGCCACCTGGCACGGTCTGGCGATGCACAAGTCGGTGCAGGACCGGGGCTCCGCGGGTAACCTGAGGCCGTCCTGCCAACCGTGCTCCGCCACGCCGCACCCCGCAGAGCCGACCTTCCTCTTTAATCCTCCTCTTCTCCTTCACCGTGAGACAAGCCAGACACGGAGGATGTGACAAATCATGTGGGAGGTTTCCTAAATGGGCACAACGGTTGGGTGCCCGGGGTAGGACAGGAGATGCCAGCTCCGCTCCTGGCTCTGTTCTCACTGCGCTCTTATGCAAGCGGCTTCATTTCTCCATTTCCTTCACATCCGATTAGCTACGGCATTTTTCTGGGCAGGCACCATGCTTTGTTTTGCTTGGGCAAAGCACCCCCTGTGAGAGAGGCTGGAGGAAGCTGGTGAGRGAAAATAAGGCAGCATGTCGCAGGTCTCGCCCGGGGCAGCTGTGCAAGGAGAGGCTCGCTCCCAGGGCAGGTGGCCTCGCGCTGCCCTGCGGCACGGACCCCGCCGCGGGTCTTCATCCCTGCCGCTGCAGGGTCCCCAGCACCAGGGTCTCGGCGGCCCTGGGGTGCTGCTGCTGCTCCTCGCGCATCCCTGCAACCCCCTCCCTGCGTCCTGGGTGCTAGCAAGAGGCAACGGGTAGGGCCGGACTCAGGTGGGAGAGGGAAAGAGGACACAGCTGGGAGTTAAATGGCTGTTGCGGCTCGGGCTGTTATAGGTTTTGTCAAAAGAGAGGTCTCAAAAAATTACTAACATCATTTTTTTTTTAACATACTAGTAAAGATGCATTGATTCTGGGAAAATGTTATTTCCTGCCTGGTATAAATCTTAATAAGTAATTCCCTACAAATGCAATTAATCATCTCCTTCCAGACTTTGGATTATTAAATATATACCTATTAAGAATTATGGTCTCATCTGCTTTCACTATACGTTCAAGCCCATTACTATGGCTGTTCATAGAAATAACCMCAGCTAGCTCATATTTTCCCTGGCCACCTTACACTATTATTGTTCTTATYCTTCTTTGGTAATAGCCTCACCAAAAAAAAATTGAGAAATGGGATACAAAAATGACAAAGTACCGAGGACATTAAATGTTTTTCTGACGAATTTTGCCAACACTCTAATTTCCTGGAGGATGCTTCAGAATTCATTTCCTATGATAGGCTGCTAGACAGAGGATTTTTTTTTAATTTGCATTCATCCATATTTCTATTGGTAAAAAGCTCTGTACATAATCCATTCCAGCAGCTCTGCTGTATCACGTCCATTGGCACTAGAGACAGGSTTGCATTAATTCCTAGATAGTATTGAAAATCTGTATTACAAATTACTGTAGCAAGAAGCGACTGCAACATGCTTKAAAGGCAGAGAAAGCTCATCAGTGTGGTTTCCCTCTGCAGATCCGAAGCGGCTGATGTCGGGGAGTGCGGAGTCCTGTGGCCACAGGGGTTTGGGCAATTTGGGCTCCATCCAGGCTTTATCACAGGCTTTCTCCGTGATTGGGAGCCAGTCGCTCTGAAAACCCTCCCTGCATTCTGGGACTGTGTGGGAGCTGGGGGCTTTGGTATTCTGCCCATGGTGATTGCAGGGACACGGCTACAATTTCTTCTTCTCGATCTGCTGTTTCTGAAGTGGAAGCATGCCCGCTGCCTCCCCCGCTGTATCCCGCCCGCGAAGCATTTAAGGCAGTGACTCCCTTTTTTAACTACTTCTCTGTGCAACCCCTTGCCAAAAGCTGGTCGTGGCTGGGCTGGGAGATGCCAGTTCAAAGAATGAACAGGGAGAGGCTGGTCCTTGAGAAGCGCAGATAATTTGTTCCAGAAGGAGTAGAACCAAACCAGCGACGGATGCTGCGTGCCTTCTGCAAGGAGCAGAGCTGCTTTCATCCCCAGACCTTAATCCTGGCATAGGTGACCCAGGAGCACCCGRCTGCTGCTGATACAAACCCACCCGGGGCAGGGTGGGAGCTCTGGGGAGGCGTAGGAGAAGGCTGGTGCAGACGTGCTTGGTGGCTGCCCGTCAGACGTGCCCAGAGCATGCATGATGTGGTGGTTTCCCATGATGTGCTCCAGAAAACAGCTTTTTTGAAGGATGCTGCTGGGTGGATGTAGCCCCGTGGAGATTTTTCCCTGGTTGCCAGCTGGCAGCATCCTTGTTTACTCTAATTTTGGAAAAGGGAAACAAAYCCTCTGAGCAGCCACGCTTGCTGAAATAGCCAGGCCTTTTGGGAAGCTGATGAAATTTGGCAATTCTCTTGTAGCTGTTGGTCCCATGCTCATGTAATATTTTCTTCTCTACGCTTTGCTTTAGCTTTTGGATCTTATTTTCTYCCACCATCCTTTTCTCTGTGTATCCCTCATCCGGGGGAGGCAGGGTGTTTTAGCACCCAGAGGTGCCCAGTCCCTCTCATTGGGATATTGGGAAASCAAAAAGAAGCTTGCAGCAGAAATGGAGCAGACTGGTGTAAGCATGGGCCTTTTCTTCCCAAAGTGGGTGCCAAGCTACATGGAGGATGAGTTTCCAAGCCTCTTTTTGGTCTGGGTAAGACATTTTTTCCTTATAAACAGGTGACCTGGTCATAGCCGGGTTGCTTACGGTGAGCAAAGCCAAGCGGCAGAGCGGATGGTCACGTTAGCCGTGACGTTCGGGTCCTTCCTCCCGACTGCCTGCTTGTCCGGGTGCCAAGAGCGAGGGCTGTAGGCAGATAGCTGGAACCAGGRATCTCAAACTGGTTTATTTTCACAGCCTGCTAGACTCATTTCTATTTATATCCTGGATCCAGCAGCGAGTTCCTGGGCTGGCGTGAAAATTTAGCTGCATTAAATAAAACAGAGACTTAAAAACAGCTGGGGCTACCGGATCTGAGCTCAGCGCTCTGTAATARCTTATTCAAGAGCTTTACGTTTTCAGATAAGCACCTTACTGTTCAAATAGCAGCTTTCTCTTGGCTATCAAAACAGCAATCTGGGAAATGAGGTTTATTTATTAAGTTGAAAAGCAAACAAGCTGGGTTTCATGTAGCTCTTGTGCGGAAATCCCAGATTAACAATGCAGGCAGGGCAGAGGGCTGAAGGCAAAACAAGGGCTGCGGGAGCAGAGGTCTGTTCCAGATCTGCCCGTGTAAGCAGGCTGCGTGCCCTGATGGGGCATCAGAGATGGGGCACCTGCCTTTCAGCACGCCAAGGGCAAAGCCGTCCTTTTTAACATTGTTTTCCTTTCCTTGGCCCTGAGGGATGATTGGAAATGTGCCTCTAGGGATCGGTGATTCTTCACTGGGCATAATGCTCAGGGGTGCTCTCAGCGAGTCACAGGGATGCTTTTAAAAAAGTAAAAGTTGCCGTGCGGAGTCACTCCTCAAACACAGAGAGCTACATGGGTGGTGGGGGTGATGCACGTGGGACTTCCAGCACACACCAGGTTTATCTGTGTTTCAGGTCCTTATCTGTAGGAAATGGGTGATAAACGCATCCCTGTGCGTTTAGCCTGTGGGGGATCTATTATTAGTCTTATTGTCAGAGCACTGAGTGTTGCTGACGCATTTGTGTCTGGGTGTATTATACAGGTCAGGACTACTGTCAGACAGTGCTGATAAGGCTGTGCCGTCAGGAGGCTGGAGAGAGGGAAAAAACCCTTCTCCACAAGGTCTATAGCACTYGTCCAGAGGAGCTGGGTACGTAAAAAATCAGCCTATTTGGGAAAGGATGGGGCAGGGGAGAATGCAGGGAAAGCAGGGGAAAGACGAGTACTGTGGGAAACGGGTGCAAGCGGGAGAATGGCGTGTCAGCTCTGTGMAAAGGTGTCACACAATATATCACTGGTACGTGGTGCCAGCGGATCCTATCAAACCTTTGCAAGTCACCTTTGTGAACACTGCCAGACGTGTATCTGCAAGGGCACAGTTAAGAGCAGAGATGTGCAGCCATCCCAGAGGGTTAGCTTTGAATTTTAGCACAAAGGCTGCTCAGTGGTGCTGGTGATATTTATTTCCTAACATGACTGAGAGTGGGGTGAGGAGAGAGACCAGCACTTCTGAATAGACTGTTTGACACCTTTAAAATCCAAAAGATATGCAGTTTCTTCAATTTGTTATGTGCAGCTCCTGGCATGTACTCCAAGCACAGAAAGGCTTTTTGCCTGGAGGCACTGCCATGTCTCCAGATCTTCTGGGAGCACCGGGTGCCCCGGTCCGGGGTCCTGGTTCCAGAGGCATCGTAGCTCCCGCAAGCTAGTTTGGTGATGCTGACTCCAGTTAAAACTCAGCCTGCTCTCTTTGCACACAAGCCAATCAACTTCAATTAGCCACCCTACAATATTAACGAGGTCTTTCCTTTGAGCTGATTGCCTTCCCATTTCCACAGCCCTGAACTCTTAGCACTGTCATCAGGGAAGTCGAAGGCAGGACTGTAGGGCTCCCRGGGTGCAGGGCAGAGCGAGGGGTGATTCGGGTCCTCTGCAACCCCATTCACCTGCCGGAGGTGGCGAGAGTCCCTATGAATTGGGAGGGAGAGCGGGCAACCGTGCTCCCATCGCAGGCACGTAGGTYGCAGGCTGGGTTGGATGAGTCTGTGGTGCCCCGTCAGCAAGCAGAGGTCCCTGCCCCAAGAGGATTCATCACATGTGAATCACCAAAGTGAGAAAAACGCGTCATCTCCTTCTCACAGCTATGTGTGAAGCAAGGTGTACCAAGAGCAAGCGCCTGGTTTATGCTCACAGAGGAAATCAGTGACGAAGGCAGGAGTTCAGTCCTGGTCCTCAGTGAGAGGTAGTGTTTTAGAGCTACTGTGCTCTTCAGGCAGCAGGTTTCCTGCGGGCAAACAAGTGGTGCCTGGGTGTTAATGCAGGTCCTGCATGATATGGCAGTATTTGGGGATGGGGAAAAGACCAAAATGGACAGGAAAGGAAGGGCGGTCATAAAGTTTCTCAAAACTTACAAGAGATGCAGAACAATAAAGGCAAATGGATGGAAAAATGTTCCATTTCCTTGGGTGGAATTATCAGGGAATTATCCCTGATTTATACCAGCTAGAGGTTTAAAAGCTCTACCCAAGTTCATGCCAGATGAATGGTCTTGCRTATCAGCATGTCAGACAAGTCACATTCACACCAATACCTAATTATAATAAAAAAGAAAGTTATTTATGAGCATTATTAGCATAATTGATCTGCTGATGAATGGAGTTGCCACTGTCAAGTAACAAAGCACACACATGATTTATATCTTGCAGTTGAGATCAGTAATTGCCTGTGTATCAACCTTTCAGATATCTCACATGCAAACATTCAGACACCTCTGGCTCGTGTGAAAGCAGGCAGTTGATTAGAGAATCTGAGCCASCACCGAGACCCAAACAAAAAATATATCAACTTCGTTGGGGTGGTTCCAAACCTCAGCAGAATTAGGAAAATCTTGTGGCTSATGAGGTAAACTGACTAAGTCACCCTGACCAGCCCTTTCTACCTGCAAAACTGTATTACTGGAGAAGAGGGAAGAGAGCACAAGGTTTTGGTGGCTGCTGCTGAGCTTGGATGGGCAGATTTTGTGCAGGTCCCTCCCTGCAGCCTTGACGCTYGAGGAAAGTCAAGGTTCAAGGCAGATTTAATCTATTTGGTGCAAGCTGATAGGGTTTTTGTGTGATATAAATGCCAACGGGGTGATAACATGGAGCAGGGATGGAGCTGAAATACTTAGTAGGAAATAGGTATTTCCCCCACCATGGGGAAGGTGTGGGGCAGGGGCCTCCTCCAGGCAGCCCTGCATAGGCGAGGGAGCGGGAAGGGCTGGTGGAGAGGGGTCTGCAGAGCTCTTCAGGGTATGCATTCCCCCAGAGATGCTGTTTTGGGAGACAGGATGTCTCTCTTGGGCTCAGCGCTGAATTCAGACAATTTCTTTAAGAGCTTAAAAGTTGAGTGAGAGGAAAATTGAGGGCTGCAGGACTCTTACTGCAGTGCAGTGCTGGCTCAAGGGCAGCATAAATTAATTATGGGTTTGTACATAATTTTACCAAGAGGTTACCATGGGGCACCTGCAGGAGCACAACTTTTTGGGYACATCTTCAAAAACACATTTCAACCTTTTTAAAACCCTTCCAGCAGGAGGCTCAGTCACAGCAGAGCAGTGACAGGAGGGAAAACAAGAACCCAAAGAAAAGGTTCAGGCCTGCCGTTTTTGAAGGGATAAGAATCATTTAATGAAGCCATCACGGTTGGTTGGTTGGAAACTATAGCTCAGCTTCCTGGAACAAAGATGCCCGCTGGAAGCATCCCAKGGCTGAACACTGGCCATGTGGAAGGGAGGTGTCAGGAGAAGGGCTTTAAGGATGGGCCAGCGGAGCACTGAATGTGCCAGAGCAAGGGACGGCACTGGGGGCTCCGGCGGTGGGGGAGCTCGGTGGCAGGAGCCTTCCTCTTTGTCCCCGGCACGCAGGAGATATCTGTGCCATGAAGCTCTGCGGCTCCCAGTGGCGTGAGAGCAACATCCGTGTCAAAATCCAGATGTGCCCAACAGCTGGGAACTCACTTCAGGCTGCGGCGGGGGAGCCTCCCCGCAGTGTCCTGGTAGGTGCCAGGTGAGATCCATGAAGTGGTTTTGGGTCAATGCCAAGGATGGGCTGGGTGGGATGTCTGGTAAAAGGCTCATTCCTGCTCTTGGACCCCACTCCCCTGCCACTAAAGCCTTGTCTTCCTTTTCCATGTCAGAGAGATTTATGCTTTACAGAGRTGTGGAAGAGAAAAAAAATTATTAGCAGTTATTGCAAGACCTGTGGGTATTTTTCTGATCAGGTGGATTTCTGGGAAGGGGTGAATGGCAAGAGCTGCTAAGGATAGCCGGGAAAATAAAGCCTCTTTACAGGAATCCCCYGTATGAGCAAACACAGACTGGGATTCACAAAACTGTCCTGCAGAGTCTTGGGCTTAATCCTTTCTGTACCCAAGTGACTAACGTGTCCTTTGAGCAGAGCTCAGCACGACGGTGATGAAGATACGATGGGGCCTGACCCAGAGGTGCCTTCCAGTGTCACGCTGCAGAGAGAACGAGAAAGCGAAGAAACCAGAACCAGTGACAAAAAGTGAGTAATTTGCCCAGGAGGATGCTGCCTGAGTAAGCAGAGTCAGTCATTTCAGGATTCAGAGTGCTGAAAAGCCCTTTCTCGTGCGGTTATCTTGAAGGTCACAATGGCCCGATGTGCTGGGAAGCAGTCCCAAGGCTCGGTGATGAGCCTAACCTCAGAACAACAATCATGCATTGTTTGTTGAATTTCCCCTCTACCTAATTTTTTTATTTCCTGATTAAGCTTCAGCCCTGTACCTGTTCTCTGTGAACTTGCAACCGAGAGAGTCGAAAAAGGGATGAGGGACTTTTGCTGGGACCGCAAAGGTACAGATGACGTTTTAACTCATTGTTGTTTGCTTTTTTCTCAGCCAAAAATATGTTTATATATGTATATYTGACTGAATGGAAAGATGGGGTGGAATTTTTTTGTTGCTTAATATTTCCATGCTTTTTCTGAAATGATTTAATGGGTGGCTGCTGAAGTCATTTGCGGTAAAAGGGTAAGAGGCGTCAGACTCGGAAACTGCCCAATTATATGACTCTCCCAAGGTCCTGACACTATTGTTTTGGATGCATAAATTAAGTGTCCTTGCACTGATACCTCCGGTACCACCTATAAAGCCTTGCCCACTGTATGTGCACCGAGACGTCTGCTGGGAAGTGGGTACAAGACCAAATGCAAGAAATTCTGGGCCTGGCACAAACTCTCTGCTGTTGGTRTCAGCAAGTCTCGAAGCAGCAGCGGCACCGCTGCCGAAAGCAGCCGCGCAGCCTCCGCAGCCGGGGGAAGGACGGAGACCTCAGCCCTGCTGCCAGCGGGCCGGTGCAGGTACTTCCCAAAGGGCTGTAAAGTCAACCCGGCAGCAGAACGCTCTCAGTAAAACATAGGCAGGAGCCTGACTTGAGCTGCTTTGATTTTGGAAGCTTYCCAGCCTATTGTTTCAAATGATTGATTTTTTTAAAAACTTTTTTTTTTCCTCYCYGGCTCAGACCTGGTTAGAAAAATAAGTAAAATTTGGAGAAATTTCAGCATTGGCATGTCATTCTAACCTTATCTGATATTTTCTCTACCAGTGACYTGCRCGTCCTGTCCCAGGGGAATGCGCAGCTCSGTATTCACCCTGTCAGAAACACCATGATATATTGGAGAACCTTTTCTATTCGTCTGAGGCATGAAATATAATTACCTTTGCTAGACATTGCAAGGATTTAAGATTATCAGTTCTCATGAAATCTGTGCAAGGGGAGCTGAGCCTTATCTCCTTCCAGTGTGCTGACAACACAGTCCACGTAGACTTGTTCCCATTTATTTGTTAGGAATTTGCTTGTCACTTAATTGACTCAGTTCTCTCTCTCCTGTCACACAGTGCAGAGCAATAACCTCTCAGCAAAATGCTCATTAGAGAGTGAAAGTCCAATCCTGTTGGGTGCATCTCTCTTGTTTATGCTAATCTTGGAGCAGAAAGTCCACACCCAAAATAGAAACTATGGTACGCTCAGTCTGGTGGGACTACTCTTGTTTCTGAMCTTGACTGTGGCTTTGGGACCACGCAAACCATTAAACCTCTTGGCTGAAGCTCTGAGCCCCAATACCAGMATATTGGTGGTTCCACCTTATTTTAAACGCAGAGGGAAGGCAGGTGCCTCCACCAAGCTGGATAAGATTTAGGTTGCAGTTATTTAAGGTTTACAGCGATAGGTTGCCACTGGGTTAGAGACCTGAACAGCTGATTTCTTTTGCTGGACCAGGTCACGTTAGATATGTGCCCTTGGCCCCAGGAAAGGCTCACCACGCAGCTTCTGGGAACACAGCCAGGTCCACARGCAATTGCCTGAGCTGGCCCTGGGCAGTGCTGTGCTGATAAGGAGCAGCTGGGAAAGGGAAACCCAAACCCTCTCCACCTGGCTGAACCCATCCCTCACCTGGCGGTGGATGGAGAGGGTTGGTACAAAACAGGCCAAAACAAGCTGAAGGGGTACAATGCTAGCAGAGTTTTCTCTTTTGCAGTGCTCAGAGTTGTTTTTGTGAGCATGGTGGCGGTGGCTGTGGATGTCAAATGACGATGGAGTGGAGTGGCTTCTCCATGGGAGCATCTTCTACTGCATGCAGSAAGAGTATGAGGGTTCCCATCCCTTAGATGTACAGATACGTTGTTGAAGGATGGGGAGGCAGYGTGGGGGTAGGAAGGAGTTCACAGGGTGCTCCAAACGAAGAGCCATGCCCTGGCTCATGGCCATACCCAAGTGGTTCCTCAAAGGTACTTGACTCACCAGTTTCTAAAACCCCCAAGCTGGGACCTGTTCCCTTCTCCTCTTACATTGGTGATGCAGCCAGTTCTCAGCACAACAGAAACTCTCTTAGGAGATGCTTAAGGGCCTTCTGTAATGTACACAGCTGCCACAAGGAGCCAGTGGGGCAGCCAGCCTGTCCTTGTGCTGCTCGTGTTTTGYTCCCAGCAGAAGTTAGGTCTACTGGAGTTGAAAGACTCCWTTCCATCGATGTCTGCAGGACCTGCTGCAGCAAAATGGCCCTGTGCTGTGGGCTTTGCCCATTCCCCCCAAGCTCTGCTGAGGRAGACTCCTGGGATGTGTATCCTAGGTGCAAAAAAATGGGGGAGCTCGCTGTATCARAATGGAGAAATACCTGGGAAAAGAGCATCCAGCCAGAAGCCCTGTATCTTGGCTGGTATCCCCTGTTCCTAACTCCTAACGGCGCACTCACGATGGTCAGGAATACCATGAGTAGCATTAGCTCTGTTACACCCACAGCTGTAACCCTGCTGCAGGCAGAAACACATGCAATTTGTCTGGCAGGTCAATCAACACTGCCTCTCGCCCTTGGTGAAACAGGAGAGTTTCTTCCCCATCGCAGCGCATGCTGTATGGGAATTCCAGGAGAAATGAATCATCTCCAAGCAAACAAAACCAAAATAATATGCCAATTTTGTAGAAGACAAGGAAGGGCAAGGCTGTGGGACAGAGCCCTGCAAAAACAAGACAGCTTCAAACCACCTCAAGGTGCATCCAGCCCCTGCCTAAACACAAAGCCAGGACCTTATAGGAGTGGGATTGAACAGGGTCTTACCTTAGGTCTTTCAAACACACGTTGCTAATACCTGCCTTGCAGAGACCTGGCGTTGGTGCTGAGCAGGAGGAGATGGGGAGAGTTTCGGGGATGCGGAGACCTGCCGGTGAGGAGCACGGTGGAGCGGTGCTGGGGCCGGCCGGCTCCCCACTGGTTTCTGTTTCCCTGTTCTGGCTGTGACTAGAAGTTCSGCTGCTGAAAAGCAACATGGTAAGGGTCCATGCTCGCACACATTTAATTCTGCTAAGACAAGTGTGGTTGCAGCAGAAATGAGCCTGGCACAAGGTTTTATTTTATTTTTAGCCTGACTGGAAGTAGGAAGCAATAGAAATTCTGTAATTGAGCAATTTCCCGACTCGTTTTGCAAAATATAGAAGATTCTGCTGCTCAGGTAAACATGCAAAGTGCCCAAAACTTCACACCTCTTCATTATTTCCCATCACCTCTGTCTACCTTTAGCCACAGCAAATAGAGATGAAAGGCTAAGCCAGTCATTTGGGATTTAGGTGGCTGTCATGGAAATAATTAATTGGTCACAGCCTGAGTGAGGGGCCAAGTCCGGGCCCCAGTGTCCCTCCATCCCTCGGCTGCATCCTTGACAGAGGATGCAGGAACACCCTCAAATTGGGAAGGTCTCAGGTACTCTGGGAGTGGCAGCTGTGTAAATGCCAGCTATAAATAACTGTCATGCTTATGGTGTAAGCAAGACAAGTTTGAGCCTTTACAGTGAGCATGCGSCTGTGGCTTGACAGTAAAGCTGACGCATTGAGAAATAATTCTCCCTGTTACGTCAGAGCCAGGAAACTCTCTCAATTAGAGAAATATCCTTTCCATTACAAGATGCACCAACTGTTCACTTGACTCAGAACTCTCTTAATCCCTGTGGCTGTGCCTCACTTCGCAAACATTTGCTGAGGAAGGTTTAATTTTGGAGCTGAGTTGCCCAGAGGCTGTGGACAGTGAAACATCAGTTGTAGGCAGCAACAAGGCTGCTTTGGTCTTCTGTTGACTTCGGTGGTTTGCAACCAGATCTGGCAGTGACTAGCTTGGGCATTTGCTGCTTCAGTGAGCATCCCTGTCAACCACTGCCTCTTTGGYTGTGATGATCCAGGTGGTACCACATAGCAGAATGCAAAGAAAAAAGCCCATCCTAATAAGTCTCAGAACTTTTTATTAAGTTATTGAATTTTTCTTTTTCTTTTCTTTTTTTTTTTTTTTTTTTTTGAGATGTCCACCATGATTCAGAGCTTGTTGGTCTTCTGCTGCTTTTGCACCATGGACCTGCCCCTGATTTACATCAATACCAACAGAAGCAGAATCAAACCCGTAGTTCTCTTGGTTTCTTTCCTCACTAACTCCTTCAGCTACGTCTCTGCAAGAGTAACAGCTTCTTCCATCTTCTGTGCTAGACTGTCCTGGGGACACCCTCCTCCATAYGCTGGTAGGCCTGTCTGAGGGTGAGATGCTGCTTTCTTGCTCTACAGCTCCAAACTCACCAGTTTTGTTCCTGTGCTACCTCTGTGGTGGCCATCTGAAAGGGAACTGGGGCTGTGCTGGGATAAAGCTCCTAACCCAACATTCAGCTTCATTACTCTGAACTTTGGCTAAACTTTTTCTGACTGTTCCCCTTCTCGGCCTCCCCTTCAGCTGTAAAGCCCAGTGCTTCAGCCAACCAGTCCTACCTGTATTTTCTTCCCATATTTTAGCCACTTCTGCTTCCCCACATTCTGTAAGCCCTGCTGTTAGCTGATCGCTGCAGAGCCTGGGCAGAAGATGCTGAGGCCAGAGCCTCTCCCAGCCCGGASACAAGACCAAGGTTGTTTGCCGGTATCACCCTCGGTCGCACGGTGATGGGACCAGCCCAGTCCCGGTGAGAGCTGTGTGGTGCTGGTGCTGCCCTCTCTGCTGGGGTTGGCTTGGCCTCCCACACTTTCACAGCTTGCTCTGCCTGTTCCCGGTGAAGCTGGTTCGTTTATTCTTTTCTTTGTAAAAACAACCTCAAAGTCAGTCCAAAAAGTACAGTTGGTGGTAAGCTCTCTGCAGTCCTGGCAACTGAAAGCAAAGCTGCTGGTGTGGCCGCGCTCTGCAGGCAGTTGTGCACACGGAAGGTGGTAGCTTCGAAAAAGCAAGTGTGGGTGCCGCTGGCAAAGCTTTCCCTGCCTGTCTCAGGATGCTTCTGGTGATGTTTCATGTCGAGGATTTGCCACCCTACAGTTGATCCTCCCCTCCAGTTGGCACATGGAAAGCCATCAAGATTGAACCCCAATAGATGCAAGTATCTCAGATGGGCAAAGGGGATCTTAGCTATTGAGTGGAAACGGGCATTTGGAAATGCATTTTTGTAGTGTAAGCAAAGTRTAAAAATACAAATCCCTAGGCTGCATTGTCCAGCTTCCACAAGATTCCCTATTCTTACGGTTTCCATTTACTGGGATATTCCTATGTGTCTCCAAGGAAAGACATCTCTCTTTTTTTTTTTTTACTTACTGGGTGCTCTGTCTCTAGAAGATATAGAAATACACCTTCCAATTTTCTTCTGAAGGAAAGACAATCCCTTCAGATAGTTACACTGAATAGCTCGCACTTTGCAAACCCCACGCTGTAGAACAGGAGGATGGAGGGAAAGTTTGCTAATGCCTTCCCTTGAAATACACATTTCGGCACAGAGTAAAATGAAGTGAATTTCTCGGGTCCCACACCACTCTCCTTTCCATGCTTAGAAAGAACACGCAAGAATCTTGAACTGCACAAACTCTACCTGCCTTGTCAGAAATGAAAACACCAGTTTGCTGTGATAGGGCATATGGATTCCTGCAGTACAGCTGTGTGCTCCTACAGATTGGAAACGTTTTACAAATATTAGCACAAGTAACTGTTCTCTCATCTATTTCACTGTAGCTTTCTTACATGGTTTCAATCATCTATTCGGGGCACAGGAACACTTATCCACACAGCCATCCACACCACACAAATAGCAGGTCTCCGTTGGGAGCAACTAGACAAGTTTGGAGGTGACTTATTGATCCCAAAATGAAAATTAAGCCTGACTTCAACGCTTTGCCCGTCTGCCGTGAATGGTACCGGCAGAAAGTGAATGCAAAACACTCCCACCAGTGGAAGTGGGAAGCTCTGATTTGGTACCATTTCACGCTTGTTTTGCACAGATGCGTTTCTTCCAAAGGGTATGCAGCGGTGCAAAACCAGCCTCAGCTCTTGACAGTAAAAAGTTTAGCCAGCCCTACTTCCATAAAACCCATTAGATAAATGAGAACAGAAATACCACTACAGTCTCCTTACACAGTTTCCCCTGGTGCTGTGTAGACAGAGTGAAGCTCTTCAGGACTGGATCTCTGTTTCTGAATTCAACCCTTCAGCATCTTGCCTTCCTTTCTGAAGACATTTCTTCAGGCATTATCTCCAGTTCTGCCTCCAGGCTGGTAAACGAGCAGAGCTGTGTTCTCATAGCCCCGATCCTGGAGTGTTCCACCACCTTCTCACTCAATCAGCGGTGAACGAAGCCATGACAGGAAACTCAGCGAGGCTCTCAGCCGGCTTCGGGAGATCTTTGCAACGGTGGTTTCTCGCTCTGTGGTGAGGGTGGGTGCGGACATGGAGACTATTCCCACGGCAGCAGGTGCTGCATTGCATGGCCATTGCATGGTCGGTATGGTTAACTGCTTTGTTTTCCCTCCTCACCCACAAAAACAAGTGTAAGCGCAGATTCTTTCACTTTCAGGCTCAGTGGCTGGGTTGTCAGCTTGAACAAGAACAAGGTATGAAGCAGATTTTCTCAGGGTCTCAGGTCAGCGTTTCAGGCGTTCGGTGTCTGCAGGCTGGACTTTGCACTCCAAATTCTGGCTTCCTTTTACATTTTTACTGTTTAAAACCGAGCCAGACTGTTTTGATCCTCTAAGCAGAAGTAGAAAGGGTTTTATTCCACCAGGGAACTGGAGAGCTTAGCAAATAATGGCTTTTTTTTTTAAAAAAAGACTTTTAAGGTAAGGTTGTGAGAGGTGTCTGCCCATCTTGCTGTCATGCTGGAAACCTAATGTTAGTGTTAGGGCTGTCAAGACTAGAGAGATACCACTGCTGATAACAATGTGGAAGTTTTAATCATCAAGGACAAGGATTTACTCTCACACAAGCAGGTGGCAGTTAGCTGAGGTTATTCTCCTCCTTTATGACATGATGTTACCTATTTAATTTATAGTATAACTGAATAGAAAACCTAAAGCTAAGTTCCCCAAGGGGTCATTCAGGGAAACACTTTGAAAAAATCAGTGTGTTTTGTGAATGGTTGGCAAGCGGCACAGGGGGTTTTCTCCACGCAGCACATTGCCCTGCACAAGAACACTCCTAGCCGAACAGCTGCCCCTGGCTTGTCTGCAGAGAGAAAAACGGATATAAATTCAGGCACATTTCACCCGAACACATTCGTCATGTCTGCACACATCTCCTCAACAGTCTGCAATGTGGATGGGAGAGGTTCATGCATTTTCTGGCATTTGAGGAATGAACCTAAATATTTCCAGGGCTGCATGTGATTCACCTCTTTCATTCCCAGCCATCCCCACTGCTCTTCCCTGGAGGAAATCCAAACTGCTTCATTGCCTATCTGTTCCCAGATGTCCTGGCAATAAGGATCAGTCTTTGATCCAAGATCATCCTCTCAGCAGGGGGCTGAGCAGATGCAAAGGTTGGAGGGCTCCTGTTGCTATCTTGTCTTAAGCAACTGCACGAGGGCTTAGCAATGGCTTGGGAGAAACACAGAGGGACTTTTGGGACTGGCACAGGTCTGATCTAAACAACTTCATCTCACATAAGCCAGGAGCAAGTACCAGATACACTAATGCAAAGCACCGTGGGAAATAATAGACCCACGTAGCTACCATAGTGTTATCTGTGTCCAGATTAATTAGTTTAGAGAGAGGATGAAAACTGGAGAGCTTCACTTTGGTCAGGAACATCTCCTTGCCCCTCAGGACCATCCTGTGGTTGTGCTGCCTGCCTAGTATGGGATTTCTCTCAGGCGTTGGTACTGCCTTCTCATGATGCTCCACTCAGCGTGTCCCTCCTGAACTTACATTTGTTTTCTTTAGACGAGTTTGTTAACCAGCCCCTACAGACACCTTTACAGGTGCTGTGAACATTTCCAGGCATCTGAATTTTCCAGCTGCTTCAACGGAGCCAGTTCCCTCTCCTGTTTCAAACTGGCATATGGCTTGCTTGGGTTTGATTAATTTAGTTGAGGYTTAATTAAACTTACTTAAACTAAAGCGACATAAGGCTGATTAAATCTGAACAGAGAGCATCCACACTAGGTGTTGTGACTACTTTTCAGCTGACGACCAATGCCGAAGCCAGAGCAGTGCAACCCTTGCTGCCCCGCAAGCCCAGAGGCCCTGCGCCCAGGGGCTTTCTCTCAGCCTGCATCCTGCTCCCGTCCCTCCCTGGGTAAARCCGCCTGCGGTACCCCGGCAGGCACCGATGGGTACAGCTTTTTTGGAACCACAGTGCAGAGACCTCGCCTAGGCAGGTACCCCGAATCTGCAGCAGAGCCAGYTCACCCAAGTAAGCTGTGATACTTCCACTCGCGCTATCTTCTGTAAGATCTACATGGGATTGCATGTGCGTATGTAAGAAATTTGTTAAAACACTGGRCTTTTCCTTTAAGTTTCTTATTGTTCATTGATGGTTTTCTAATTCCATCAGCACTTCTAAGGACATTAAAAAACCAACACAAGGGAAAGCCTGAGGACTTGTGCCCTTTCTTGCTTCTTTATCAGTTCTGAAAGGGCTTTTAAAAAATTGTGTTGTCCTTGACTGTTGTAGCAGCCTTCTCTTTTACTCTGGGAATGTGAAAACTGATGGAGAATTAATGAAACTGTGACATCCTGGCAAGGAGACTTCTGTCAGACTGTTTAAAGTTGTTTGCATTAGCGGTTATTTCACTTTTGCTTTTTGTTCAAAGCTCAAGACTGCAATTATTTAACCTGGTAACACTTTGTGCTAATTAGAACTGGGCAAGATTTTTTTATGAATAGCTTAGTCACTGAAATTTCAAATTTAGATCAAACAAAACAATGTCAAATTCTGCATTGATTTTTTTTCTTTTGAAGCCAAAGTGCTACCTTTCAACATTTTTCGGTATAAAATGTTTCAATGTTACCGTTCAAAACGAGGCTTCAATGTTAAATTTAGATACCTTTTGACCTAAAAAAAAAAAGATAAAAAGTTTAATTCCCATGAGAACATTTAATTTGACCCCCCCCCCCCTGAAATTTTCTATTCTGTGTTTAGGAAGAAAAAAAGTTTATAATGGGTTTGACCTTAATTTTACAACAGATGGAAAAAATAAAGTTATTAACTGAGTCACAAATGCAGTTGTTTCCCAGTGCCACAATGTAAAGCTGGATCCCTGCACCTGTGAAATAAAGTACAGTCAGGTGCAAAGCCGGAGATTTCTCGCAGATTTTTGTAACTCTGGCTAAACCTCCAGCGCTGGCTCGTGGAGGGGCAGGGAAAGGAGGGGAGGGAAAGGAGGGGAGGGAAAGGGGGGGCAGGGAAAGGAGGGGAGGGAAAGGAGGGGAGGGAAAGGAGGGGAGGGAAAGGAGGGCATCCCGGCACGGTGCAGCCTCCCTGCCCAGGCGCAGTCCGGCTGCGGCTGCGGGGACAGGGGTGACCCGATGCTCCTGCTGCCGTCGGGGACGGGAGGGAAAGAGCTGTTTGCTGGGGCGGGTGGAGCGGATCCAGTTTGGAGGTGGAGGCTGCAGGCGTTAGTGTCTGTCCAAGCCTGCGTCCAGTGTTAACCTTGCAAGGCAGGGAGCGGAGCGGTGTTCAGGTCACCAAAGCGGCTTTGTCAGGGAGGAAAATAGGGAAGAACAAATGGATCTTCTTTTCCTTGTACCATTAGATCTGAGAAACCATCTTAGTTGCTTCTCAGTAACAAGCATGTACAGACAGCCTTTAGTCCAGCTTCAAACAAAACTCTCCCAAGTTTTGCTACAGTCTCCTGCTACTTTTTGCAAAATTTTTGCACTTTTGTGCTGTGAAATCACCGTGTAACTGCACCGTATTTGCAGGAAACACCAAGCACTGGACTTCTCAAAACGTAGTTTGTCTAAAATTCTTAATGGTGCTCATCCGACTGCCAACAGACCAGAGAAAACCTCACCAGCTCTGCAGGCTAACACAGCAGAACCAGGAGGAATTTGAAAAGGAGGTGGGTGTTCGTTAGGGACTATACAGAAATAATTTAGGGCAGAGACCCAGGGTTGTCTCCAATGTAGGTCATTCTTCAAGAGCTAACTCCCACTTGTCAAGGGCCTTCAGAAAGAAGCCATCCACCTCCCAATCAACCACAGGATTTGAATGCACCGTGCAAAGGGCCGCAGAGCGTCAAACCGCACTGCCCTCGTCCATTCTGCTCTTCTGGTAAGCGGGAGCACGGCTGGTAGACACCTCCAGGTGGATCCTACTGGTAAGGTCTTCCTGGAGGAGCCAGTGGTGGTGTATTTATCAGAAAATATTTCCATCTTCCCCACCATGTCCCTGCTCTCTCCAGTCTGTTTTTGGAGTCTGCCTAGGGAGGGGGGAGCTGTGAGAGCCCCTCTGCAGGGGAAGGCAAAAAGACTTGCACTAGAGCAAACCTGGCTGAGGGGACCCTCCCTTGACCCGTCCTCTAGCAAGGGTAAGAGGCAGGGTAGAGTCTGCCTGGACCCAGGTGCTCAGAAACAATCCTTAGCGGTCAGAGAATCACAGAAAATGGGTTTGGAAATGCAGCTATCCCTTCTTCAGTCAGGTTCAATAAACCAATGTATTCCTGAAGGAAGTTTGTAAATCCTGGTCTCAAAGCCTGGCTGGAGGAGACTCCACCGTGCCCAAACAGTCAGTACCAGCACCTCCCTGTTCTTACCACCAGGACATTTTCTAATGCCCATCTCATCTCTTTCCTGTTACAGTTTAACCCTGTTACTCTCCGGCAGGTCCCAAGAAGATATGATGAACAAGGACTGTGTGCCACGGGACAGGTTTTCACTTGGTATTAATCAGCAAAACTCCCAGGAACAACAAAAAATATCCCGCAAGGAGACAGACCAGGGAAATCACACCAAAAGAGTAATGGTCTGATATGCCAGAGGAGTGAGATGCGAAGTCATCTCCTACGCTCGCTGTTGTGAGCTACATGAAATTAGGAGTGAACCAAGATTGCACAGCTTGGCTTTATTTGCTGCCTTTCCCAAAGGCCAGGAACATCTCTGAGTCTGGGCTCCGGCATGGTTCCACGCTGCGGCTGGGCTGGGCTGGGCTGGGCTGGGCTGGGCTGGCAGTTACCTGCCCTTAGAGCCTTTAGTGAAAGACCTAGCCTTTGCATGCCAGTTACTGACCCAAAGAAGGGCTGATTTTCAAACTCTGATAGCTGCTCCTTATTAACTCAGTCCCTTTTCAGGTGCCTGATGAGGGGCTAATCCCCAGAGGCATGCCCCACTAAATGCTTTCCTTGAACACAATTTCTTCTTCCCTTCCTCCCCTTTCTTTTGGTTTCTTCTGCAGACCTATGGAGCTTCTCTTCCAGCCTCTCCACCTCCCATCCTTCCCCACTCCTGAACATGCCTTCCCTTGCATGAGCCTGGTGGTCCGATTTCTATTGGTATTAATAGCCTTGGGCTCCTTTTTCTCAGGCCTGGAACTTTGCTTTTACCAACAAAATTTATCTTCATCAGAAATATTGACAGGTTGGGAGATTCATCCAGGCATCTCTTATAATTGCTTTCTCCTTTTTGCTCAGTGGCAGGCAGTAGGTTTGTTGCTCAGCAAAATAGTACTGAGATCAATGGTAAAGCTATATTTTCATTTTTTATCACTAGAATATTATTGCAGCCAAATTATGAGCTGAGCATCAGAAGCAGAAGAAAGAGTTGCAGCAGCCCCCTGCTTTTCTTTGGCCACCTGATTTGTTTCAAAGATACGTGCTGGTGTTAAATCAGTGAAGAAATGCAATGAAGCATTACACCAGCTGAGAGGCATGTGCCCCACGCTGAGCTGTGAGGTTGACTGGAGCACCACAAATGACTGTGAAGAGGGATTTATACGGCCCAGAGTATTTCAGTGGGGCTTTCCCTCYAGTGTTTGACTGGAAGCTACGGGCAGGTTCCCGAAGCTGGACGGTGCCTGCACCAGGGGAGGTGAAGGTGATCCCAGCAGCAGTGGGTATGGCTGTGGCAGGTAAGGTGATGTGTGTCCTCCTCTGCCTGTGTGGCCAGCCCCCTTCYCCTAAAAGGTGAAATAGGTGATTGTTCATCAAAATCTGATTTTCTGAGCCTACAAGGAGACAAAGAAGGGCTGATAGCTTCTTGGCTTATTGTGTCCAGCCTCCCTCAGCCCCCCAAACTCCCTCTCTCTTCCAGGGCTGTGTTGTCAGTGCTGCTTCAGCTGCTCTCATTCCTCTTCCCTTTTGCAGCCCTGTGAGCTGTGAGGGTCTCCCTTGTGTGTGCACCTTTGTTCTGGGGGACGTGCCAGGGAGGGAGGGCTGCTGTTGTTCAATTCTTTTGCGCCATAAAGAAGCTCTGAAGGAGAAGGCTGTAATATGATTTCAGATAAAAGTGACTCAATCAATACAGTATAATTCGATCCCCAAGAAACAACCACAATGTTCACTTCTGCTCCTTTCCTTCCCACAGAAGGCACCTGTTTGTCTAGAGGGTCCTACATGGACACATGAGTGAAAACCAAGTTGTTTGTAACTTTATGCCCAGGCATACCGTTCTTCTGCCTGGATATTATCAGGYGATTGTCAAAAGCCAACAGGGTTTGCATTGCTGATTACTACGCAGTTTGCTTTTCTATTTTCTTTTCACCTAAGCAGAGGAGGCTTCTTTTAGACAGTGTCTGAGGGTGGTCTGCTCTCCCCTTGGGATGTGCCCTTGGCAAGAGGGCCTCTGTGCTCAGTCACCTGCCTGCAGGCAAGTGGCACCAACTAGGTGTGACAAATAGAGAGGGCATTGAGCAACACCCTTGCCATTAACATTTCAAACATTTCATTGCTCAGCTGGAAAACCACTGCCTTAAAATGCCTGACCTGTGGTTTAGCTGTGGGGATGGTTTTACTCAACCTTTTCCTAGCAATTTCCTCTTGCTAGCAACTCCCCTGCTTCAGACCAAAACTGCTGTAACATCCAGCCTGTCCTGCAGGGCTGAGGAAGTAATTTCAACATGACTTAATTTAATTTTCCTTAGTCTGCAGAGCATCCAGCTCCATCAGCTTTCTCTTAGCCCTAGAGCTGATAGGTGGCCAAGTTGCACCTCCTGCCGTACCTCTTCCCCTGTAACGACTTCTGACCCTTTGCCGTGGGTAACTGTGAGGGCACCATGTTTCCAACATTTCAGTCACATGTTGGGCCAGTTCAGTAAAACGGATCACTCCTGGCCAGACTAACCCACACCTCGACTACAAAGTCTTTCAAGCTGTGTTATTCTTCCTCATCCAAGCCCCTAGCAGCATGCAGAGACAATTACGGTAAGGTCGTCTGTGGCTCAGCCTCACCTCTTCCCGCTCTTTGCAGCATTTCTGAGTTTGCCAGGTCTCTGTTCTGCAGCCAGGTTCCCCTTTCCGTGCCGACTGCCTGATGGATGCATTCGGGAAGTGAGCAGTTCTGCTTTGGAGGTTTTGCAACTCCTTACAGCTGCTCCTTACAGCTGTTGCAGTTACTTCTCCTCTTTCCTTCCTGCAGACCAGGACAAGGTACAGCTGCTGTGAGAGCACTGGTCAGAAGCGTGGCTGGCACCCATCCTTGTCTGTAAGCCTTTATTCACATTATAGCCCTTGTCCACAACKCATTCCTAGCCCTGGGCTGCAGGACCACTCCCTTTAGCAAATGGGTTACATGAAGTGCAGGCATTGCTGAAAGGTGTCTTCTGTTTCCATCCTTATTTTGATACAAACATTTGGCAAAATCAAAATGAAGTCTTGAAGCTCTTTGGAGCTGCTGCATTTTCGGTGTCAGGGAATGTGAGCCTTGAGCAAGTTCCACCCTGCCTGCTCTGAATACCAATGTCCATTAACCGAACTCCGGTCTTTCTCCTATAATTATTCCAGAGCTGAAGACGCAGGAAGCCGTCCCTGGGACTCTATAAGCCATGCCATACGTTTGTGATAGCAGGCACTGGTACCTGCCACGCTCCCCCAGACTGCCGTCCCAGGCGTACTGAGCAGGACCCAGTACCCTGCCCGGCCTTTCCTCCCAGCCCCCAGTTACCAACCGCTCCTCGTGTGATGCTCTTGTTACCACAAGAGTAACGTGCTGTGAATACGTGACTCATGCCTTGGCACTCCGTGAAATCACCAGCTCAGCTGTGCATGGAGCCTGGACCTGCTTGCAGGGACAGCTAATTCCCTGGGAGCGGTCCTGATGCTGCGAGCTCAGAGTCTGTCGGGAGCAGGCTGGTGCAGCAAAGGGTAAGTTGGAAACAGTACGCTTGGGATTTTCRGGGGAGACAGAAAGGAGTTAAGCATGCAGGTTCCCTAAGCACTTTTAAAATGTTAATCTGAAAGCAGCACTTTTTTTCTATTCTTTAGTCACCTGCAGCATATCGGAGCCTTGGCCTTAAATGCCAGGGCTTTTCTTTTTTTTTGCAGTGGGAGCTCTCTCTTTGTCTTCAGCACTAGAAAAGCAGAAAACGTTACATGCTACTTTTGTTTGGTTTGTTCTGATCTCCTGGCAGATGTTGCAATTGAGTTCAGCTAAGCAGGGAATATTGTTTCCAGCAGTCATGGCGTAACAATCTTCAATTTCTTTGAAACTCTGCAGACATTTGTGACCAAATGGTGGGAGAAGTCAGTGCTTCAGAGGGCTAATAAGAGTGGAAAACTCAGAGGTGATGTTGACATCTCAGGGAGAACTATGTAAACATGGCTGAATAGTGCCTCGTGAGGTCCAGACCAAAATTAACTGATTGAAATTCAGAAGAAGGGGAACAAAGCATCCCCTTGCAAATGTTGAAAGAGGCCTGAGCCCCTCAGTGCATGTCCTGCCGATGCCTCTCGGAGACGCCTGTGACAAGGTCAGTGTCACTGTCACGGTGTTCCCCCAGAGCCCGGGTGGTGATGGAGCACCTCCTCGCTTGCATGCTGTCCGTCATGCCTGAGCAGGCCTGGGAAATTCACCCCCTTGTCAATCTGTGGACCTGGTCCAATATCAGTTATTTTACAAGTCTTGGTGTCTGTTAAACATGCTCAAGTTTTCSCAGCCTGAGACGACTTGCTAACACGGCTGTGGCTGCCTGGCTTTGCCACATATGCAAAAACAACACCTGGAAACTTCAGGATACTTCTGAATCTTTTGATCTGACACTTCCAAGCCAAGGCAAGGTGCTGTCGCCATTCTGGGAATGAATCACACCAAAGGTTGGGGACCTTTCTGGTCTCCTCATGTTTCCATCCCCGTGAAGAAGGAGGTGACAGCCGCCTGCCGCTGGCAAGCCAGCATTGTGTCAGGCAGTAGCAATTCGCCCTCCGCTTATCCCAGGGTGTGCCGTGAGCTGGATACCAGACTGGGAACCCTTGTGCTGAGGGAGAATGGACCGTGGCCAGCCCTGCATCTTCTGACACATCTCTTCCCAGATGGCAGGGCCTTAGCACAAACCCAGAATGTGCACGGCTGCAGGCGAACATCAAGGTCTATCTTCCTCCTTCAGCTAGGATTAAAGGTTAAGAACCAGATGGGTTGTTTTGTAATCTTGTTACAGTAATGACCCCGTTGTTACAAGAATTATCACTTCTATTGTACTGTGCTTCCTCCTTTCCCAAGATTCTTCARGGAAACTTCTGTCATGTCCAGATGCTCTGTCTGGGACATGTAAGATTGCTGCTTTTATTACTCAGAGACGTTGCAGCAGCTGGATGCCTGTTAAAGTCTTCCCACCTCAGCTCCAAAACCGGTCCATGGCTAGAAGGATTAACAAGAGAACAGACAAGATGATGCCACAACCTAGATCTGTATCACAGATTCCCAGCTGTCCAACTTTGCTTTGCTCTGTGGTCAGCATGGACAGATGAYCTTCCTCTGCCAGGAGCACAGCTAGATCTCCCAGGATTGTGTTTCCCTCATGATTGTTCATGGGAAACCTGACGGGTCATTGACCAATGGCTCATGCATACATTCTTTTGCTACCAATTGTTAATTCAAAAGGCCAGAGACCACACAGTTATTTTGAGTGAAGGGGAAAGAAAACTGTTGATTTTTGTTGGGAAGTGCTGATTCATTGAATGTTTACTGGAAGCTCTTTGATGGTATTTCCTTCAAGGATAATATGATACTTCATTCACTGGTCTGGTGGACAGCTCAGGAGCCTGGACTTTGCTAGCTGTAGAGGGTCATATTTGATGTTTTGGCATATATCCTCGGGAAAGGACCAGCTCACATCCTGCTGCCTGGGGAGTCCAGAGACTGGCAGGCATGTGGCCACGGTGCCTGCAAACCCCGGCTTCCCAGGCTCTGTGTAGCAGTGGATGTTTGACCATAGCGGTGATGCAAGCTCTTGTCACATATTCAACATCAACGCAGACATCAGTACCTGGAGGGATATTGTTTTGAGGATTATGGCACTAGATGTTTCTGAAAAGCTCGGTCTTGCTGAGAGATCTGCACAAGTCAYTTGGGGACTCACAGCATTAGAGATGTCCTTGATCTCCCCTGTTCTTTTCCCATAGTATATTCACCTTTTGCACCAAAGGTGTGGTGCTTGTTCGGTGGAGATACTTGTACAATTARGGCAAAGGGGGCAGGAGAGGCTGGCTGTGATCGAGGGGGGTCACACTCAGCCAGGTCTTCCCATCCCACACAGAAATCTGGAGTCCTTGGTCTGGCCCCAAAGGGTGGAAAAAGGTTATTCCAGAGAGAGGGACTGTGGCTCTGGCCCAGCACCACACTGTCTGTAATCACTGTGGTTTGGAAGGCACCGATTTTGCATCCTCTCAGCGCTTTCATATCTCTGCATCGCCTTTGATAAAGGACCCTGATTCCACATGGCAACGAACAGAGGCTGAGACTCTGACAAATACAGTTTCTCCATGGCAGARAGAACAAAACATACAGTTTCTGACTTACCATATCACTTCAGAGWATATCACCTCAGTGCATTATATATCATGTGAAAATAATTTAAATGGCACACTAGAAAGCCTCCTCATTTTAAGTGTATCATTTTCCTTCARTTTTTCCTCTGCTTTTCCTTTTTGAGAAGCTCCAAATATTTGTCTCTGCATATTCTCTTTATCACTCATTGCTTTGGGCATGCTTAATCTGGTTCCCACCCTCCCTCCCTAAACAAGTCTGTTTTTTTTACTTATGGGCAAGAACCTAAAATTTTGCATGAGCTTTCTCCTGCAGACTCAACCCTGGGGATCTAAGTCACTGCTTGATTTGAAAGGAACATGGAAATTACGCCACTGGGTATGGATGTCACTGGGGCAAGGTAAGGGGCAAGGCAGCTTTTTGATTACAACATAGTCAGCTCTCTTGCCGATGCAGGCTTCTCCGTTCACCCTTTGCATCTCTCTTTCCTCCCTGGACCTGCCTCCCTGCCTCCCCTTCCCCGCTATGTCCCTCTGCGGAAAGCGTTTCTGGGAAGGTGGACCTGGCTTCCTATCATCAGCCCAAAGGTACATGTCCCTCCTTCCTTCCTACATCTCTCTGCTGAGGAAGAGCCGCTGGGCTTCATCTGATATGGGGATTCCCTGCGCTGCTGATCTCATGTCTGAATTCCTCCCAGAAGCTGTTTACAAAGGGGACCCCAAGGAAGGAGCTGTAAAGCTTTTCATTGACATCTGTTGGCATTTGTAAAGTATTTAGAGAACAATAACTGAGTGGAGCTTGGCTTCCTTTTTACTACAGGGCTGAAACAGGAACAGCTGTCTTAATGACAAAAGAACTGACACAAGACACATGCTTRGTTACTTGGTGCTTCTTTTCATTTAGTAACAGAAAAGTTCCTTAAGGAGTATGAGAAATGTGGTTTTCCACCTTTATGCCAAAGCAGAACTGAGCTTGAGCCCACAACCAGCACAGGGAGGAATAGCCACAGGGCAATGCCCCAAGGAATCGAGTCTATGAGCCAGTGGTCCTCTGCCTGCTCCAACCTGGGGTGGGTGTTAGACCCCTTCTGAGTGAATTTCACTCACTGCATGCAGATTTTTCCTAGTTTCTGTTAAAGAAAACCCACTGGCTACATGCAAATTTCCACAGAAGAAAAGCAGATTTCTCTGAAATTCTCCAGCAGGATGGAATTAATAGTTGCAAGATTTAAAAGTAACAAAAGTTGAACAAAAAACCCAATCCTAAATCAGCACTTAATCCATTGGATTTTCAAAGTCCAATAACTTTTTAAGAGAGTACAGAATTATTTCAATTCTTCCATCTGTCACTGAAAATCTTTACCCCTTTCAAAGCACAGTCTTTAATAATGTTGGAACAATTAAGGCTGTAACATACAATGCTGTACATTTTAATCGCTCATTTGTTGTCGTCCACCATTATATCATTGCAGGATATTTTAAATCTATGCAATTGTAATGAATAGCTTTAGGAAAATAAAATGTGCCTTTGGCACTGAATTTAAAACRAAACGTGTGCCACAGAGTATCTGATGTTAGACCCAAAGGCATATATAGGGTAGAAATCCTCTGCTCCCATAAACTGACATCCTTTTTTGRTTACCACATGTGTGAAAACGCCCTGTTATTGGTGATATAGCTAACATTAAAGAAATCACAAAGCCTTTCAGCTTGGGTTTAGAAAACTGCACGTACYGGTCTTCTGAGACATCCTCACCCTACAACGTGGCAGGCTCAAGCAGTGCTGCAGAGCTCTGCTGGAATYGTGGAGTCAAGCAAATAACAGGATCTTGTGCAGGCAAGAATAGATGGAAATCCTGATGAGATCATATATGCTGCTGAACTGTAGACTTATGCCCTAAAGAAAAGTCTTTATTACTTCAGAATGGTGAACTTTATTTGGTGTGTTCTGGAGTAGGACACATGCATTTTTCCATCCTGAGTAGAAACATATTCAAATTGATCAGAAGTTTCYTCTACCCATCTCTCTCCCTTCGCTAAGTTTCAGTAAAGAACTTCAAGTCACTGCAGGTATAATAAAACCTGAATCCTTTGCTTCAGTGTTGTAGAAATTTCATTATACACAACTTTTTTTTTTTCTGTAATTTAATGTGGAAGTGATTCAAGCTGTTGCCTCATGCATAATAGCAGTAATGCAGGAGCCAGACCAAGCCAAGGGAAACTGCTTACTTAATGTGAGTGAACACTAGGGATGAGTAGATACACAGTTGTTTTGAGAAATTCTTGCTTGTACAATGTAGTTTTTAAAATTACCACCTCTCTTGGAAATTAAAAACGGCACCAGCGAGAGCTTKCTTTATGATAGATCGTGATTTAGGTTATGGATGTGAGCAGAACTTGCCTTTGGGTCCCTGACCTGAATCCCTATTTCTGGTCTTTGTGCCTTTGACTCCCTTTCATAGGTGAATCATTGATTGCGCTTCATTGAGAACGGCAGTCAAATTTATATKCTCACCTCAACTTCATGTTCATAGATGCTCTGGATCTAATTTCAACTGTGCAGTTGCTTTTACTTGACCCTGATGGAAAAGTCCCACGTGTTTTGTTTCAGTGCGGTTGGTCTGGAGACTTGTAAGGGCATTTAGTTTGCTGCAAGAGGCTGTTAGGAATATCTAACTTGTGTAAGGGTGGGGTATAAGTTACTGAGCAAAGGTATGTCCATCCGCCCATCCATCCTTATTTTTTGAACAGGACATACGCAGCTGTGTGATATTTGGGTTCAGACTTGGTTTAGATCTCAGTTCCTGGTCTGATTCTGCTCMGAAGAGTGTTTTTAGCAATCGAGTGTTTTAAGAATCAGGTGTTTAAGGTCAGGCAGCTCAATGCACTGCTGAAACCCTATTTCATTCTCTTATTCCTCCCTCTTGTTTGACTTCGGTTTCCCTTCTTTTGCACAAAGCCAAATCTTGCTAGGATGCAAGTAAAAACRCAATTTTGCAACTGGAAAAAGAAAATAGGTAGTGAAGTTATGCCCTTTTCATTGGAAATGTGCTATTTTTTTAAACAATTTTTGGTCTGATCTGCCTTRTATCTGAGAATTATGGAGTGCAGCTCCTGGCCAAGCACCAGCACAGTGCCRTTGCTTCAGCTGTGGCGTTTTGCCACTGCCCTCCTTGTACATGCATATCCAAAATGGACAGACARGACAGAAAATTATTTTATTTAATAGGCGACTTCTCAGAAAGGAGATTTTGTGCTAAAAAATGAATGTCAGTTCAACCAGTGATCTGATTTTGTTGTCAATTCTGCTTCTGTTTTTAGTATTCCTACTCTTAAATGCTGAGTAATGCTGCTAAATTCCAGAGAATATGAAAACAAATAAAATTTTCTATTAAAGCAAATCAAGGCAAATCAATTTGTTTTGCTGTGCCCTAATCAGCTGTGCTGATTGGAGTGGGGTGAGGCTCGCACTAAACTACAGCCAGCTATTTTCCTCCTCTGCAGGCTACTTGGTTTGGGCAAAACCGGAGAGGTCAAAGTCACGTTAGCTGAAAATCAGAAGTCCACTCACCTGGAAGCTGATGAGTATAGGCTTGAAAAGAACTACTAGGAAGATGATGACTCAAGCTATGTCAAGAGTTCCCTGTTTTTGATGAGAATGGGAGGGGTGCCAATAACTCTGCAATCGGTTGTACTATTTCTGAGGAATGATTAATCCCTATGTGGGATGCTGTTTGCAACAGGAAGGGAGAGGCTGTGTAGTCTATTGACTGCAAATATTGTACTGTTGAATAGGGAATGTTTCTTTTTAAGGTTTCTGTGTGTAATTTGTCTGAAATAGTTTATACTGTTGAGGAAACAGGATGGCCCACAGGGCAAGGTGTGCTTGCTGCTACCTACACAGAAGTATTTATAGTGGGGCCATTTAAATAAGCAATGCATAAATGAAGCTATATTTTTTTTKTTGTTTCTGAAGCAGGTAAGTGTGTCTCTGAAGTCACGTACGTTGGTTCTGCAGGAGAATACTCAGCAACTGGCAGTTCAAGCTGGCCATTTTGAAGATAGGCAAGACCTTTGAATCAAGAGGGAAAGCGATTGATTTTCCTGGCATTTAAATTGGAAACTGCATTAGGTTTCTTAGCAATTAGAACATTGGGTCACCTACTCCCATCCAGTTTTAACAGAACACTTGAGGRAAGTCTCTCTTCCTGGAACTGATGGAGGAACATTGGGCATCATCCATCACTCTGGCCTCTGGCCAAAGATAAGAACAACCTCTGCTGATCACTTGATGACATCTACGAGAAAAAAAAGGCAATTAGCTTCTAAGAAGCATTTTCTCATTGTGTCACAGAAGACCACGGCTCTTGGTTAGCTTTCTCAGGCAGCCTGAACTCCACAACCAGAAGATTCAACTCAGTCCAACCTCCCTAAGAATCAGATTGGACTGACCAAGTAGTTGGCTCCTCGAAAACATTGTTCTGTGCCTGACAGGGAGCGTCTCAGCAGAAATGGAAAGACAACAGGCGTTGGGGGCTGTCATACCCCTGTGTGTGCAGGGGCTCTGTCTGGGGGACAGGTGAGCAAGTGGTTCTGGCTCCGGCATCATGCAGTAGCCCCAGTCAATGGCACAAACCCTACAACGTTTAGAGGCACTTCATGCTCTCTTGGTAGACTCAGTTTTGTTCTGGGAAGATTTTGAACTAGCAATTGACGTCCAAAAGAGACAGTAGGAAGGGAACCCTCTCTTTGTTCCCTTTAGACCTAAACCACAGCCAACATCCTCCTTTACTTCTAAGCACTCTCAGTGTAATAGCAGGTTTGCATCACTCATTTAATACAGTGCCATGAACTGTTCTGGAAGGCCTGTTGGAGTGTTGTTTTGGCTTCTCCTAACCAAGAAAACATTTGTGTTTGTTTTCTACATTCCTGAGGGAGAGATATTGGCTTTACGGGTTGTCATGTTTCCATGTGTACATGTGATTTCCTTATTCCCTGCCTCTTTGCTGTAGGCCAAAGCTGCTCATATTTTGCAACATTCCTGAAGAAATAAAGCTTCCTGAAGCTGGTCAAAGCTGCTAGCCCYCACTCGTCTCTATCAGGTCTTCTTGGGAGGTTTTTGCACTGCTTTTTCATGATGGCATCAGCTTTAGGAAGCACAGCTCACTGCTGAGGATGGTGAAGTTCAGGACCRGCCGCAGAAAGGCAGCACAAGGGATATTATGAAGGTTGAAGAACTGCGAAGTGGCACTGGAAACTAAACCTGCAAGTCACAAGCCCTCATTGCTAATCCAGCTTTGGCATGGATGAATTCTGTGACCATCTGCTTTGCTTCTGGTTTGGTTGTTTCTTATCTTTTTGACTTCTTAGGCTGTGAAGAAGTCACTAGTGATTAGTGAAGGAGCTCACCAGGCCCTGTAAATGTGGCTGAAGGTAAGCAAGGGTTGGATGTTTAGCTTCTTAAAACCAGATGTCTACAGAGGTGCCACGGATTTGGCATGCAGCACTGGCAGAATCTTAAGTCATGGGTTGGTTTTCCAAGGTCTTAAGGGTAATCATCTCTCTGGTTTTTGTTGTAGCATTCAACTCAATGGAAACCGGCAAGAACTGCTGTAAATAATCACAAAAAAACAAGACACCATTTCTCTGTTGTGCACACAGTGAAAGCATGTGCTCAGTCTCCAGTGACTCACCCCCAGGGATCCTGAGGGCTCTACGGGGCAGAGGGCAGGTCTGYATTCCTCCGGCCATGCCTCCTGAGAAAGGCACTGCCTGTGCAAACATCCCTGTCGGCTTTCCTCCGGCTGTCCCCGGGGAGCTCGCTGGTGCTGCTCCGTGGCTCAGGACCCTGCCTGGTGTTGTGGCACTGAAGCTGCCCCGTCAGTGGCTGAAGCTGCAGGAGCAAACCCACGCTGAGCTCGTGTCCGGGGTTGCTCACAGCCACGTGCCTCCAAGTCCTTGTGCTGGAGCTACACCCTGCCCGGCGAGGGGTGCAGCGGGGCAGGCGGGGGGATCCGCGTCCTCGGATGACTCAGATCACGTACTGAGTGCCTTAGTCTTTGCTTTCTCTGAAACAGAGGAGAAAAAAAAAAAGTAAAAAAAATAAAAACACTTCATGTCTGATCTCTGGTTAACGTTATCAGTCAAATTTGTAATCTCATGAATTTTTTTTTAAATGAAACTCCTCTTTTTAAATAAGCAGTCTGCRGTGACACTGTTCTCCTGTCTACTGACGGTGAGGTTTCAGCTCAGCACTTCCACTGCCTTGCGTGGGGCTGAYGTCCTGCCCATTGCTGGCTGGGACATCCCGCTTTTCCATTTCTGCCTGTGGCCCCAACTTTAGCTCCTACTGATGCAGAACTTCCCTGGTGTGTTCTGACTTGGTGTGACACCCACCGGGGGCTGGAGGAGTCTGCCAGACTCCTGCGTGTCTGCTAGGCAAACCCACTGATGAAAACTATCCGAGAGATGTTTTCTTATCTTCATGCACTATAAATACACCATCCTGCTCCATTTCATTGATGAGATAAGATGAGGATAACAGTAAATAGCAAAAAACCCCAAACTTCCCAGGTTTCCTCTAAGGTCCCTTCTCCTACAGCAGTGTTTCCACAGAAACATCTCGCAGCAGCACACGAAGCAAAAAAACTCAGCCAGGAATAATGAAACGAGCATCGTATCCTTTGCAAGCCGGAGGCAATTAGGTTTGGTAAATGCAACATGAGACAAGGGAATTATTTATGGTTGTGTAGAGGCTTCAGTCCAGGGAGTAGCTCTATCTTACGGGTTTCAAATGAACACAGTAAAAGGAAGAAGATAAATTTGGTTGTGACACTTGGTGGTGCCTGCAGGTCAGCAGGCTGCTGGAGATGTTATTTGTTAAAGGTCAAAGCAGACATTAATATTGCTCTTCAAAAAGTGGGGGAAAACGCTCCCAACTTTAAAACCAATGTCAATAATTTGCTGAGGTTGGAATCGATCCAATTGTCAGTTTTTGCATGTTTTGGCTATTCTTGCCTCATTTTTTAACCAAAATTTCAACCCATGGTATATTTACAATTGTGAGTTGGCATGTTGCTTAATGTAAAACAAGCAGAAAGAGAAAACACGTAATTTTGTGGGTGGCTTTCACCTCTGCCCATTCACCTTTGCCTTTCCAAAGGTTACCCTACTGTTTTTTTTTCCTTTATGATGACCTAAAAGATATTCTGGGGGAAATTACCTTGTAAAATTAAAAAGTTGTTTTGGTTTTTTTTTAATTTGTTTGTTTGCTGATATATTTCTCAATTCTTTCTCATTTTCTCATTTCATTTTTCGTATGTTCAGGGCTCTCAGTTGTAAGCTTATTCCTCTGACAAATAATGTGAGTCATTTTCTGGCTTCTTGTCAGTGGCAAAAGTATGCCTAAAGCTAACGAATACCTCCTCCATGATGTAATACCTTTTCCTTCGAGGTTTACAATGTTTGTTTGTTGTCATTCAGTATGAATTGGATAGTGTGGTACCAAAATACACACACATTTTGAGGGTGCTAAATTAATTATAATTATAAATTTTATTTCTCTGTGGCATGTTAGATGCTTCTGTGCAACGGTTTGAAAATGTTTATTAAAAGAAAGCCATTAACTARGGTTCAAGATCTAATGTTGAACACCAGCTTGAATAAAGGTTCAAAAAAACATTTTCACTTAGAAAAATAATCCTAATGAGACATTGTGATACATTGAATTGGGTATTTTTTGTGGGAGCATCATGGTGGGAGCATCTTAAAACTTCTGTTTTTAAGATAAGGAAATATTTGTGGGGAAGGCATTTTGAAACAAACAYTGGAAAGGAAATGTATTTCTTTAGAAATTACGGAAGTTTTTGTTTCACCCTTTTCAAAGAAAAAATTATTGTCTGTCTTTATTCAGTGAACTTCTTTATTTTTAGTTTTCATCCCACTTTAAGGTAGAAAAACCAAATGTCAGAAATTGCCCTGGGGTGCAAGTTCTGTTTTCGAATGTGGTAGACCAGGACTTKAAGGCCACAAGTCTCTCAGTGTTCCCACCATTAAACTTGCTTAGAAAAAAAACTTACTTTGTGAGAATGGAACCTGTCATTCCCTCCTTGCTTAGGTAGTTTTGCATGTTTGAAGGTTAAATGTTTCAAAGYTGTGAGGACTTTCACCTGAGGAGTAAATACAGAAAGAAGTATGTATTTTAGATTTTCCCCCCGTGTATTCTTCAAAGTTGGGTTTGAAAGAGGACAAGCAAACTCTGTAAGCTACAGATGGAGATTGCATAGTCCTTTTAGAGGTGGGGAAAGGACGTAGGATTCCTGAACGCCAGCGCAGTGAGGTTTGCAGTAYCTATTCGTGAACATCACATTTCCCCGAGCCTCAAACTCTGAAATGTCAGGTTTGAACTAAAACAGCACAGAACCAGCCCCGAGCATGTCAGGGAGATTCAGAGGTAACTTCCCGGGAGAAAAAGCTGTTCTGTAACTCCGGCTACAGAATTCACCAGGATCCAGCTGTTTCTGCCACCAGCGATGGGGAAGCGGGACCCGAGTGCAGCTGCTCGGCAGGTCCCTGCCCCGTGCAGGCGGCCGGTGGCTCGCAGGGGAGCGCGGCTCTCCGCTGCTCTCAGCCTCCCAGCGCTCCGCTCAAGCGAGCCAGCGGTCCTGACAGCCGCGCTGCCACGCAGGTTTCCAGAGCCTCTTGCTTTTTGGTGGATGAGAAATCGCAGAATTTGGGCTTTCCACCTGTTCTGCAATTCAGTTACATGGGAAGAGGTTATCACAGGTGTCAGGCTGCATTTGAAAGACTGCTGCAATTGCTAACCACTTGTTTTTAGGTGAATGAAGTCGCCCGTCTCAAGGAACCGAAAGAAAAACCCCAACAAACCCCAAAACAAACATACCAAATTGAAAATTGCAGTTTGCTCAGGGACACTGGTCTTGAAGGAGAAGCACGAACTCAGATTCAACTCCTGGTTTTGCTTCGTGTTTATTTTGTAGAGTGGAAGCAGCTTTAGTCTCTCTGCGCTTCAGCTCCCATATCCTGACCACGGGGTGCCCCRTTTCTTTTCTCCCACCCATTTCCATGCATTTCCGTGCTGTGCTTAACCTCATCTCTCCTCCTTCTTTGCCATGGTCAACACATCCCTTTGTGTAGTTGTCTTGGCTCCAACTTTAACAAACAAGTCCTTAATTTTGCTTAAGACAGTTTAGGGAAGGGAGAGTGTTTGAAAGGACACACTGGGGTACTGGATGAGAGGTCCTGGTGATGTCTACAGTGCTCAGTCCTTGGAGTAACTGCAGGGAGTCTGTCTGTCTGTCTGTGCATAGGAYATGGACAGACAGGGCCCCAAAGTTTTCATGTCCTTGTTTTTTTTTTTGAGTTTTCTCAGCACGCTTTGTTTATTTAGTGACTCTGAGTCAAAACCCAAACATCCTAGGGATGCATGCTTTGAAATATTTTATCYTTTAAAAAAAACATTTGAGGACAAAATTGATAGCAAGGAGCTGCTCAAGGAGAGATCTTATCTCAGAACCTCTGTGCATGAACACTTGGTCAGTTTAGGCTAAAACCAGACAGAAAATGGGAATCCTTCCCACACCCTCATGTCTCTTACAGCATGATCAGTGCTCTGCTGAGCCTGTCGATTGCCTGCCGCGTTTTGCCTGTCATTTTTACTGTCGGGGCTCAGCAATGTTCTCCTCAGAGCAGTGCTCAGTGGATAGACCTTCTCTGTTCGTCTGTTTTGCATCTCCCCCAGCTGCCAGTGGTGCAGTGGTCAGAGCAGATGTTAAAGTGCAGAAGGCTTTTTGCATGGTCCAGAGCCACCAGTCGTGCTGTCGGGCAACCAGCCCTCCAGCAGTCATCCAGGCTTTACTCACTGCATTAGACACTCTGTTCTGAAGCAAATCTTGCCAAAAATAGAGCTTCAGTCCGACATCCAAAACTCCCAAAAGAATAGCAACCTTAATATCATACTGAATATGTGCAGGATTTATGGCTGTGTCAGACATTGTTCAGATAGTTTCTATTTTAAGGGAGATTGGGCAAATAAAAGAAGATCACTAAGGAAAAAAATACTTCAGACACTTAATCCCAAAGCTTCCTATAAAAAAAAAAAAATACTTGGAAAATTCAGAGCATAGTCTGCATAAAACTCCCAGGGGACAAGGGGGGAGTCTGTCCTGCCACAAGCCCCAGCCCTGAAGTCAATCTATCTCCTCTGTAATGATTTTCCCTCTCCTCTCTCTGATGGTGCTCCAGGAAGGCAAATGCTTTCTTCTGGCCGCAGTGTATCAGGAGCAGAGACGCTGCAGGGGCTCCCATTGCAGGGGCTGCTCTGCTGGGAGAAAGGAGCAAGCACGGTTAAACYCAGATTTTTCTGTTTGGTTTGGCAGACCACATAAGTTGAGGTGCTAATTCAGCTCTTCTCCCAGATCTCTTGAGTGCAGAAGTGGTCAAGTCTTACCTTGCCTCAAAATATTTACAGGAGGTGATCTTTTGCCACATGACAGCATTTCTTGTCCCATAAGCTGTGTCTAATTAATGGGTCCAAGGGTGTAAAGCAGTCATGCCTTGAGATCATGCCCAGGTGAAGTCCAGCTAGGAATAAATACTGTCTCAAAACCACTGTGGTTTCCTTGGATGGGGTATCTGGATGCTGAGGACAGCAGCAACAGCTGGAGTTTGCATTTCCCGCTGAGCCGGGTGAGGGGAGCTACAGGCTGACATGAAGTTGTCTGCATCAGTGTGAAAACCTCCTCTGACACCAGTGGGATTGCATGAAGTCCGGGAGAGGATTGGGGCTTCTCCCTGCACGATGGCCATGCGTGCGTGCAGGCTCTGGCAGGCTCTGCACCTCTGGCTAAGGGTGGGTGACCTGCAGGCACTCAYAATACTCATAGGAACGTTATTTAGGGGACTTCACACAGCTTTCTTGAACAGCCCCTGGTAATTATTCACTGGCACATGTCTCCTACTTGTTACAACAGTTGTTGAAGGTGGTTCGTGCCAGTAGTTTTCTCCTTGGAGGCCCTGCCATGGCATGGCAACATGGTCTGATGTCTCCTTGGCTCTGCGCTACTCCTGGCTCAGCCCTGAGGACCGGCAATGGGTAACCAGGAGGAAATGTGGATTGCTAAAAGTAAATCAAGCTACTTTGCTAGATAATAAATGATTCTTAAAAGTTCATTCACCTCACAACAAATCTCGAAGCTGTGACGGATATTTATTACTCTAAGAAACAGCAAGTGGGATTTATTGCTGCCCCTGTGACTCCAGTGGTTTTCTGGGAGCCCGGAGGAAACGTCGGGGAAGCCCTGACCTCTGAAAGGCTCACCCTCCCGGCAGGCTTTGGGTGGCTGCCTGGCTCCACGTGCCCCCCACCTGAAGGCTCCCGAGTGGTACTGCTCCCCATTAACTCGAGCTGGCCCAAAGACATTGCRGCCAGCTGGCACGCTGATGGCTTCCTTGCTGGTGATGCTCTGGAGTAAGACTGTAAATTGCAGTCCCTAATTAGAGACTTTCGCCCTGCACGGATGATAATAATTCCAGGAACAAAGATGGATGACAGTAACCGAGAACTGGATCAATAGCTTCAATCCTAATGCAGAGACAGCCCATATTAATTCAAAATAAAACCCTCTAGACTGAGAATTTAGTGACTAGAAAAATTGCTTTTGAAAACTCATTTGTTTCCTTTTTTTTTTCTCTAATGCAATATTTCCAGCAGGGGATGGATTCCTTCCTCCAGAGAGGAACATTGCCAACATTTTCTCCAGTTTCCCCGTGGAGACAGCCAACAAATCAGGTGGGAGTGCGGGGAGATGCATGGCAGCTTTCCTGAGTGCAGTGTATTCCCCCCAGCAGAGAGTATTTTCCAGTRACAACAGGCAGTCCCAAGGGTATTTGCTGTAAGGACCGAGCATGCTGCAGAGCCAGCCGGTCCCAGCCCCATCCTGGTGCCTGGGAGCTGGGCTGGAGATTTCCCGCTCTGTATTTCCAAATGTATTTCCACTGCTGATAACCAACTATCAGGGAACCCAAGTGAAGGTCCAGGCTCTGGGCTGGCCCCGGAGGAGGCTGGGCTGGGTTTTCCTGGGCTCCTTCACCTCCCTGCTCCTGCTTCTCAGTCAAGCGATGCTTTTCGGTGCCTGGAGGTGGGTGGATGCGCAGCCCGTGCTGCAGAGCAGGGTGACAGCAGTGTCCACCACTGACTCAGCCTGTGTAGGAGGGGGAACTCCGCAGAGTGTCTGCGGGACCGGCTACACGGGCGGGAGCTCTCACTACCCCCTGAGCAACACTCCCCCGCCGGGCGCCAGGGTACAGGGAAGAGGTTAGGGGACAAGTGGGGGACCTTGGAAGACCTATCTGATTCCCTTTTCTTTCCCCACTGCATATTTCCTGTCTGACTCCAGACGAGTCATTTAGTGTCTCCATGGTTCCCCATTTGCAAAAACGGACATTCCCTATCTCATAGGAATGATACGAGGATAAATACGCTAATGAGCCTCGCATAGTCTCTTGATGTAGACCGACCGAGTCCAGTTAAATCAGTACCTCCTCTGAGTAAACAGCCAGAAAAGGTCCTGTTTTTCTGGGAATATGTCAGTTATACCTAAGAAAACAAGTAATATTTTGAGTGACTGCATCAGAGCACACGCTGTTGTTTGGAAGTCATTCTTGATAACTAACTCCATTTGTCACTTATAAGACATTGTAGTTTGGCTGGTTTACAGGGTGCTGCTTTAAGTTCTTGAAGGCATAAAGGGAAGGTTGTAAGGACAGAGAAAGCAAAGAGTAAATTARAAGTAATATGTTCTTCGATGTAAGCAGTAAATATTCTTGTTGAGAGCAAGGAGTTCACTTGTGAAGGGAGAGACTTTTGATATCTGTGGATGGGGATCAGGGCATCATTTGCAAGGAGGGTGCAGAAGTCTAATGGCAGRTTCTTCTTCACCACATCTATATGAGAGCGAACGTGCAGGCAGAAAAGTAATTACAGGAATGGTAACCTGACCGTGGCTTGGAGGCTGGGCTCATGCAGTAGGGGARAGGGATCGTAGACATCTCAGGAGACTGTGGAAAGCACCAAGGCAGTGCTTAAGCATTTTGGTGTGGTTTTGTCGGCTGYTGTATTCTGAAGAGGAGGGTGCAGTGCAGAGAGACCTAGACAGAGCCTGTGATGAGTTGGGGAATTCCTCCCAGAGCAGTGACACATGCAGATGGGCTGACAGGGTGGCTAACACCTGCTTTGGTCAAGAAGGTGTTAATGAGAGCTAATTGACTCCATTAGCCTCCGCCTTGCTCTGCCCCTGCAGGTGTGCTCCTTGGGGAGGAAGATGAAAGGGGGAGTGGGAAAGGAAGGTGGTTGTGTTGGGGGTGGGTTGTCACAGGCTAGGAGAGGGGTCTGCAGTAGGTGCTTTGGTGTGTAGCAGAGTTCAGGTGTCTGGATGTGCTGATCCTTGAAGGTGTGGAGRAAAACTGAGGCATAATGTATTATTTGGCATGATTGTAAGGGAAGCTGAGGGAGCCTGACTGCTTATGGTCATATTTACTTATTCTTTTTTAGCTRCTTAGTCAGTTCTGACTCCTTTAAGTACCTGAGTGAAAAACACTTAAGTAACGCAATAGTTCAGGCTCATGCTTGTCTGATGTTTCCTGTTACGTGTGACTGAGTCGAGTTAGTGCTTTACTTCTTCAGCCAAAGACTTTCTCTGCTCCCTATCCACATAAATAATCAATAGCAATGACTACAGGGTGAGCGAGGAGATGTCATTCTACTGTCTGAGCCTATTGGYGTGATTTCTGAAATTTCTTGTACATCCCTGCTGTGTGGCACGGCTGTGCTTGTGGCACGTAGCCGCCTTCTGCCACGGTCCTCTCTAATGCCTGGAGCATGGCTCTCAAAGAACTGCAGGGTGGGCTCCCAGCTCTCCCTGACTCTCTGACTGCCTGTCCCAAAGTGAATGGGGGGGAAAAGGGAAAGAAAATAAGAAATATTTGGTTTTGCTGAAGGGCCAGATGGGAAAATCCATAAAGAGGAAAATAGTGACAAGCCAGCAACGTCCTGGCTGATCTCTATTTTTTTCTCCGTCTCACAGATCAGAAGTTAATGACCCTGGTAGGGAGCTCTCTGCTCGCTGGAGGATGGCTTCACATGGTGCAGTAAGCCAGCCAGTCTGTGGGTTGTTAGCATCCGTGCTAATTCCTGTGGCTCCAGGACCAGTCTGGTAGCCAAGAAGACACACGTTGGCCACTGTATCCATATGGGAGGGAGAGAGGGTGTGATTGTGGCTTCTGATGAGGTTTCTTTCATGTGGTACAGGTTGCTGAATGATAAAACAACTGGAAACATGAATGCTGACACACAACTGTCATAACCGTCATGTTCCAAAGCTTCAGCCAAAAAGGAGAACCTATCCCAGACTAGACTGATCTCATGTCTCCTGTGCTCCAGGTGAGTGCCACAGGCTCAAGGACTGTTCTCATCTTCAGGTTGAAATGGGTAAGAGTGCTTTTACGCAGTGGGCAAAGAATTTAAGGAATCTGCCGCAGGAAACTGAAGGAACAAATAATACCGAATAGTTTAGAAAGTGATTAGTCTGTTCATGGACCTGTTACTCATGAGTTTAATAGTAAAGGGAATAGTATGGATGTACCCTCTGACACCATTGCTATGGTGGATGTTAGTATAGATGCAACAAGACAGGAGGGAAAYGAAACACCCCTGTGTTCTCCCTAAACAGCATGTTCTGCCACTGTTGTTCAAGAACTGTCCTCAACGGRCTGTTGATCTGATATTTTAGGATGTTCCCTGTGTCTTTAAAGGTCTTCAGTCTTTGATTTATTGGAAGAAAGCTCTGTCTGGGTTACTGACTGGCAGCATGGCTTGWATCAATCCAAACAGGACTACTGGGAGGCATGGTCTCTGTCTGCGCTGCTTGGCAAAGGGAGACATGGTGCACCCTCTGGGAACCTGCACCCTCTGGTTCCTGCCTGCTCCCTTGGCATGTACTTCCTTCCCCTGGAGACCAGGGGAGAGGTGAGATGGGTCTGTGAAGTGGTTCCTTCCTGGGTCTTACTCCGATGGGTGCTTTCCAGTGCTTGCCAGTTGTCTGTAGACTTAGCAACGCTCTTGGCTTCTCCAGTTCCTGTCATGTARAAAGCTCTAGCTTAGAAGAATCACTTTCCAGTGGCACGACCCTTGGAGGAAGGGTTGGGGGCTCTGAGAGCCTCTCTGGAGCRTGGTTAGGCCTTTTAGGAAGGGACCCTTGTGCCAGAAGAACAAGCACTGTGAGGACTCTGTCTGTCCCTAGGGATGTCAGAAACAAATCTCACTTTATGAGTGCAGAAACCTTTTCCAAGAACCTCCATTGAAGCTGCTATCTCCCCACACAAACCCCTTATTTTGCCAAAGTGGTGTCTTTGGAGATAAGCTCTGAGCTGAATGAAGTGCACTGCACATTGCCAGTACCGTACTCGTAATTAATATTAAAATATTCTTGGGGTTTTTTGCCTCTGAGTGGCAGAGGGTTGCTTACCCACCGCTTGGGGAAAGCCACTGAAGGTGGGATATTCCCAGATGCTGGGGTAGTGATGCCTGAGGGCAATAAAGGCTATCRGAGCCCTTCAGAGAGGACTAGGAGAGTGTTTTGTGCAGCATGAGCTGAAGTTGTTAGTCTTCTGCTGATTTCTGAGCTGTGTAAACATAAATCTAAACGAATGAGTCTTGGTTTGGTTCCACCAGATCTGACATTAGACAGGCCTTAATGTACAATGAAAGTAAAATAGTYTAATTTGTATCCTCTACTGCAAAGGGAAAGGTGTCCTGTGTGGGAGCAGAGGGACCGTGGGAATCTTTGGAGTTGGGGGATGCAGTTCCTTCTGAAGGGACAGTAGAGGGGGTAGAGAGCAGAGATTATCGTGAGGTGCCACAGCCCCAACATAGGAAGTTATCAGTTAGCTTCTTAGCCCACCAGAAGATGGCCATAAACCCCTTAATTATGAAATCAAGACAGCTTTAGCACTGAAGCTTTGTGTCCTGGTGATGYACACACTTAAAGGGAAGGTGAAGAAACGACATAGCTCAGAACTGCTGGGCTTGGGATGGCCCAGGAACCTGCCCGGTGTCCCCTTTCCCCTGCTCTGGGTGTGTGGTGGCCTGACTTGGGTTACAGAAAGACAGAGTGCAGGTGGAAGCAGTCCTTGCTGCCTATCTGCAGGCTATTGGTGGCCCTGCTGTCMCAGCCAACTCACTCCAGCCACGCTCATAGTGTGCATGCCTTCCTCCGGGGTTTTCCAGAAAGCATAGAGCAGGTGCTGGTGTAGCACTATCGTTTGCCTGATCACTTAGGACATCCACCCTGTCATGCAGTAAGACTTTTCTGAGGAGAAATGACATGAAAATTCCTTGTGGCAACTGTGGTAACGCTCTTCTTTACCCAGCATAGTTGCCCTAAAAATAGTGGYGTTTTGCTCAGCTACCTCTTGGGAACCTTTCACAAGAATAAATAAAGTAAAGCTTCTTTAAAGAACTGTGTTGTCATTGCTGCAATTACAACCTGAAAGCATGACCACATGGTGCCCTGCTGAGGTAAGAAAATACTCCCATAGTAAGCTATGCTTGCCAAAAACATGGTTTGTGGTTACGCACTTGGCTTTGAGTGGGCGCATAAATGCCTTCTTGAAATTGGGATTGTAATTTAGAAGCTGGGGTAAGGAATAGCAGATTTGCTCAACAGAATGTGCCTAATGAATAAGGCTGGAAGTCTAGTTTATGACTGTAGAGGGTCAGTAATAGYGTGATAGGCAGGAGATCAGTCCTATGCTTTTAGCCTACATGAGAATTAGCTGCAGCCGATGG
Source organism: Oceanodroma leucorhoa (assembly GCA_030449065.1). Taxonomy (NCBI): domain Eukaryota; kingdom Metazoa; phylum Chordata; class Aves; order Procellariiformes; genus Oceanodroma; species Oceanodroma leucorhoa. The sequence goes on from JASVER010000051.1 coordinate 2,121,261, forward strand.
GTGAAGAAAAGGTCCTTTTCAATCCCCCYTACCTCACCTCCTCTGTTAAAGAAGTATAAAGGGATGACCTCTGAAGGTAAACTAATGAGATGCCACCATGCATAAGGTAGTGGTAGCAGAGCCCTAGGGACTGTCTAGTTTCAGTGGACCCAGAGATTTGTACACAGATATTGGAGTTTTCCATATGCTGTAATATCTTCCCTACCTTCTCACCAGATAATTCAGTAGCAAAGAGGAACAGTCCCACTGCTATAGCAAAAAACTGTTTCATATCTCCTTGTTTTTGTTCTAGAGATTCCCCTGATTTACATACAGATGTCCCACTTCCTTTTCTTTAAAAAGTGAAGTCATCTTGCTAAAGGGCTAGGGCATGGGCAGCACTTGCTGCTAACAATCTCTTTGAAAGGATGTCATTTTTCATCCTTTGCTTTCAGGCAAGGCAAGTGGCATCTATTTCTGATGAGAGAAGGGAAGTGTAGTAAGCAAACATCTATTTTGTGTGATTTCACAGATAACTATGTCCTGGCAGCTGTTTGCTTGATGATGTCTTAATAGATCTCTTCCACTTTGGTCTCTGCTTGCAGAAATGTGCCTCTCTATCTTGTCTGCAAAGATTAACTCAAAACTTGAGGAGATGTTAGTGTGCCTTTACAGTCATCAACTGGCTGGACCATCAGCAGGGAATGCTGAACCTCTTCCCCTCCTGGCGTATAGGACAGTGCTCTCATAGTTAACTAATGAGTTTATTCTCATCAAATAAGGCAGGGAGAGAAAGGGGATATCCGGATGCTTTGCTGTCATGTTGATTGCTGAAGGAGAACAGCCACGTGGGCTGGTGCAGCAGCCAGCTTCAGGCTCTGATTCTGGGAAATGCTGAGCTGCCTTTTCTGGGGCCACAACCAGAGCTGCCCRCCCAAACAGGCACTCATTGAGCTCGGAAACGAAGTTTGGGGTGCGATTCCTACTTCTTAACTTCAGCTGTGCTGAAATGTTTCTAAGCTTTCAGGAATTAACAGAGAAAGGCAGATGACCCCTGAGAGAGTCGCCCCAGTCTCTGTTAGACTTTCGAAGAAGCCAGACTAACACCTGACTTGAGACTGCAGGTCGGAGTCACCCCTGTAATTTTAGCTGACACCCATGAACAAAATTAATTACTGTAGAAAACAGAATTATTTTTTCCCTTTGGAGTTTTTTACAGAAATAGCAATTGATGGGGCTGGTCAAATGGATCCTATTGCGAGACTTAGGAATTTAGTTAATCCACACGAAGTCCTATTTTCTGAATCATAAAAGCTGTTCTGCTCAAATGTTCTGAAATTCTAAAGAGATCTCAAAACACAGTGAGRTTTTACTAAAGAATCTTACTATTGTTGAACAGAAAGCAGTTAAATGGGAGTTCTTCATTCCAAAGCAAGGTACATAATCTTTGGGATGCACTGATTATTTTTTTTTATTATTTTATTTTGGGGAGGGGGTGCTGTCAGCGAGAATTAGACACCCTTAAAAATGAAGGTGAGATTCAGCTAGTTCTGTCTAGAGAGAAAAAAATTTTATCTGTGTGGAACTGAAAATTACAGTCCCAGTACTCACTCATATGTCACTGGAGCAAAATTCTCTAATTAAAGACCTTMAAATAAAGGCTCATGAAAATGTCTGAAACTTGTCCTCAGGTGAAGAGGGCTGAATTTCACTGTTCTTGAAATGTTAGGATTAATAATTTTCTGCGTGCGTATTCTGTATGTCATTAATAGCTTAGATAAAAACCCCTACACATCTGAGAACACGTATAACGCAATACACACTTCAAATACTTTGGCATGGGTAAATGTCTGCCCTTCCCAGTTGGAAATATGAGCAYTTGGTGGATGCCTATTAGAATAAAGAAAGACTCAGCAATAAATATGAATCAAATGAAATGCTTTTATTTTTTGCTTTAAGACACAAAGCATTTTTTAAAGAACTATTTATAAACTTCATTCTCAGAAGGCATCGAAGCTTTCTTCTAAAAGGAATAGCTGTTAAGTATAACAGATCTAAACTTTATACCATGTTTTTTTTACAATTTCTCTTACATAAAATTAAGACATCTATATGTACAGTACCAATAAATATGCAGCAAACATTTTCAGTGCCTTTTTTATATTTTAATATAAAACTCTACAATCAATGAAAGAACATAGCTTGATTTGTGCAAGAATGAGAGCATCTGGAAAGCTAGTTTAGTTCATAATTCAGCAAAACCCAAACACTCCTGACTTATGGTGCTTAATAAACCAGGTTATAACTTGTCAGGCAACGTCTTTCATCAACTTTGCTGTTCCAAAGGATTTAGCAATAATACTTACAAGGCAAAGTGAATTTGGAACTGTCACTGCTGACAAACTTTGCTCTTGTTTTTCTACTTTTGAAGAGATTCATACCTAGCTTTGGCAGTAGGTCTCAAAAAGAAACTGAACAGTGGAGTCCTCGTTTCCTTTGAGAACCTGTCTGACAGATGCTGAGTGTGTTAGAAAACACGGCCCTCATTCAGCTGCCTGTCTGTGAGCTGAAATTTTTATAGCATAGGCCCTTCCTGTGAGTGCAGATCATTTCCACTTCATCCCAGCTTGTGCTCCATCCTGCAAGATGCTCAGGAGACAAAGTCTCCATGCCCTGCCAGGGTGAACTCAAAGCTCTTCCCAAAAGCTGGACGTATTAACTGTGACATTGCACTTGTCCCCAGCTTGGAAAGGAGTCTTCATGCAAGAATGAAGCTGGCATGTGGTTGGGTGTCTTGGCCGACAGATGAGAGCTGGGAATGTTAACTCTCACGGGTAGTGTCCTACTCTGCAGGGTGAATTTCATGGAGTAACAATGTCATTGTATGAAAGTAAGGTTCTCCCTTCCCTCAAGATACRTGTCCATGTATATATTTGTTAATGCTAAACCTTGTGGGGATTCTGCCCAAGCAGTAGCTGGGCAGCTTTAGCCAGCTGTCTGAGAAAGTGAGTGTAGCGCTATTATCACTTTCACTGAGTGCTGCTATTATCATCTTACTTGCATTTAGCTAGAAAAATACTATATACATCCCTCTGCAGCCCTGGAAGAGAAGCACCTTTGTTATCCCCATCTTCCCTAGCATGCGCAGCSTTTCAGAAACGTCCATCTCTTCCCCCCACCTTGCTAGAGAGGAAGCCTAGAAATTTCTTAAGAGTAGACACCTTCTGTGTGATTAAAGGTAGGCAAAATGAAGCACAATGCTCACGTGGAGGGACTGTATGTGCCAGTGTATTTAGACCACAAAGATAATGTTAACTCAAGTTATTACCCTATATGTGCAAAGCACAAAGTAAAATGACAATAAAACGAGTGAATTCTGCTTAGCTTAAGTTAAAACAGAAAATAATAACAATAAAAAGACAATTTGCTTTTGCTGTTCTTTTAAACTTGAGGTAGCTATTGGATTTAAAAAAAACACAAATCTTTTTGGTATTATAGGAGAAAGTGATCTGATTCCTACTGTCTAATTAACTCTTGGCCACCCACAGCCTAACAAAGCATCTCAGGTATTTGCAAGTGGATGGAAACCAGGGTAAACATATGTCCTCCATCAGAGTTTTCAAGTGAAAACCTTCCTTGAGCCAGAGCATGGAGCCCTTAACCAGAAACCTCTTCTGAAGCAATTTAAATATGATACTTTGAGTTCAAGCCAGGAAAACAACAGAAATTGTGGAAATACAAAATAATTGGCCCAATGGGAGAATGTTTCTCAATTCTGCTAGTGGAAAGAAAGGATTTGCATTCTTGGCAGGAGAGGAATTGAAGATAACACCACCCAAGATAAGAAATGCTTATCCAGTGGATGCTGTTATTATGCTAAAAGTGTAAGGACAGCAAAGCTCAAGCTAGAACAGGGGTAAGGGTGCCCAGAGCTCTGCTGCCTTCAAACAAGACTTTGACCCTCATTCAGCAAAAATTTCCTATCTGAGCAATTGGAAACACTCAATTCCCAAGCTGCCAAGGTGCTCTTATGTACGGTTGTAGATAGGGCACACATGGCTTTTTGGCCAGGTGGTGATTTTCGAAGGTGGCTGGGACAATGTGGTCCCTGTCTCCCTTGGATGCTCAGTGGGGAGCATTGCTCCCCAACTCAGCGGGCTCAGAGTACAGCTATGATGCAGTTTCTGATGAGCACTGCTTTTCTGTGGGACTTTCTTTTTCAAAATAGACTAAGAAATAACAAAAAGAGAAACCAGCTGTTCCCCACGCTGCAAAGGGGAAAAGGGACTGAAAAAGAAAATCTGCTCAACCTTTACATTTTTCCCTTTGAAATACAAGTCTCTATAAACCCCTGGGGGAAAGTCTGAATCCAGGCTCACTCTGGTGAGGGACCTCTAACCATGCGTAAAATAACAATCATTCATATGTTAACATACAACGAAATAAGTTTCTTATACATCAGCATTATCTGGCTGTATTAGCTGATTGCTCTTGTGTGCTATTTGATTAGTGTTTTTGGAAGGGGACCAGGATCAGAAGTTGTCACGTTAGTTAACTTACATTTTTATTGTCATAAAACTTGGAGACGAGAAGCTAAGTCAGTTCTACTGGTAAAGACAGACATCAGTACTGAAGCACAAGACAATACACAATCACTTATATGAAAATACATTACAATAGCAAAATGCTATACTGGTGTCTAATACCCAGATCTGGGCAAAAATTCTTGACAATTTCTGATTCTTCTAAAGAATGAATTTTCTCCTCATTTCTCATCTGAAATGATGGGCCACTCAGGAGATAAATAAAACAAAGCGCAGTGTGGTCAGTTATACCATACAGAGGCAAAAAATGGGATACCTTCAAAATTCTGAAATGTCTGTGTTGAAAATCGCAAGTGAATACCTTAATCCATTCAACTCGGTCTGTGCTGCAGTTCAGTATAGTCTGGTAGCGTCCTTTTGTACCGGGGGTCTGCTCATCCTAATATCCACTGAACTCTTATGCCCCAAATTGCGTCAGCGGCATCCTTTTCATCTTTTGGGTTATGTTTTGCTAAGGAATGTGACCTTCAACTTTCCACCTCTAGACCCTAAGCCTGCCAACATACATGTGCTGGAGATGGTCCAAGTAAGCGCCCCTTGATTTGGAGGGTTGCTCCTATAATGGTGTAGCTGAGGGTAAACACAGRTAAAACTGTTTATCCACTTTTAATTGGAGCAATGTAGATTTTACTCCTCCCATATACCAGATAGGGAAACTGAGCTTGCTTTTACAACGATATCCCTTCAGCCACACGCTCAGGACTAAGTACAGCACAAGTATATGTTGGTAAGATTGGAGCTGTGATCCTTATAGCTTGATTTAAATTCACTTCTGTATGTATACAGAGAGAAAGTTAGTGCTTATTTACCAATGCTTATTTTTTAAGGGGAAAGGAAGCAGTAGGTAAGTGAACCTTTTTATTAATTTGGGTTATATTTAGTGTTAGTTCTTTGGGGATCAGAGAGATTAGGGAAGAAGAGAATTCCTAAGAACTAAAATATTTTGATCAGACTTCATATTAAAAAAAAAAAATAATCTGTTCCTTTTTCTTTCAATGGTTTTGTTATTAAAAGTGCTATTTTTTTTTTTTTTCCTAAGAAATGGAAGGGTCAAAACCTGAAATCGTATATTTTTAACTCATTTAGCATGAGCTGCCTATTTCACCCTTTTTCTCCAGCTTGGATGTTTTCTTAGAACTGTTTTAGTTTCACATCCACCCAAAACAAAACATATTTTCAGCTTGACCACAGACTGAAAGGTCACTTGTTCACATGACCAGATTTCATCATCTTCTCATTCAATTTAAAATGCTAATGCATATACATTTTCACATCTCCAGAAATTATTTACGTTAAAGAAAATTTTATAATTCAACAAACACAAATTTCTGGGAAGGCTTCTGTCCTTTTTTAGCTTTGGAAAAATCTGAGAATCCACAGGTTGGGTTCAGTCTGTTTGAGGTATTTCCCTTTAAGCTTGACCTCTGTCTCACTTAAGTGGCTTTACTCTGACTTCATGCCATTGACTTCTGTGGAGGATTATCTGATACACAACAGGGTCAGAATCAGCCCCTGCATACTTATATTTGCTGGTTACTGTTACAGAAACATTATTAACACTGAGAGGGGAAAAAAAAAGGGAGAAAGATAGAATTTCCACTAGGGTAGATGAGTGAATTAATATGCCTGCACCACTTTAAAACAAGTAATGCCAGATATATTCCTTTGTCATATAAAATGTGCTAGTGTGCTAAGTGTGCTAAAAGSTGGTGTGTGTAATGGGGTGCAAAAACTTGCTCTAACTGGACTAAAATAATTATTTTTGTGCCATGGAAAATGGATCAAGAGAGTCACACCTGTAATGGAGCTGCAGCAGGCAATTTTTTGCTTGTGAAATTTATCACTAGTGTACAGTGGACACAAATTACGTGCCTTGTGGCAGAAAAGGCTCATTATTGCCAATGGGCCTCCTAGAACTTCCATGGAATATACACAAATATGTATGTACGTATATATCCCATAGAAGGCTCTTTTATTGTATGACAAATACTGCCCCTAGACCTCATATTTACCATCATTCAGCGCAGCAGGCATTGAGTGATGATGACTTTAGATACAATTTTTATGGAAATCTGCTGTACAAGCCTATCAGGATTGTGTTATGGTCTCAAGAATGCTACATCATCTCATTTGCAGAAGTAAAGAGCTTTCTGAATTTCTGTAACTGTCTCGGAACAGCTAGAATTTGTACTCCAATTTTCTCCAAGGATAAACCAAATTCATGCTATATAACACTTCACAGAAGCTTTCCTACCTAGTTGCTGAGAATCACCTGTCCTGGACAGGTCACTTTTAAGTTTTCTCTTTATGAGATTTACCACGTTSTTTTGTGTGCTAGTCACCTGAAGTGCTTTACGTGGTGGTTTGCAAGAGCTGCAAATTTCATGTTTTCATGAGTTCAGATCCTATTTTGGGCACAGAACTAAGGGATCAGAAGCTCGAAAGGACTCAAYGTAGGGTGCAGAGAGAACACTTTAGAAAATCTGAGATATGGAAAGTCTTAGGGTTTCCCAGAGAATAACCTTGGCTTGAACTGCCAAGAGAGTGAGATTTCACCAGATTTTACCGTGGCGTGGGGAGTTTCTCAGCAGTAAGAACAGCCCTGCCAAGGAGCTGAATCACAAGAGACCCTTTCTGAGAAGTAAGGAGGCCAGGTCGCTTGTGCTAGGTACCAAATGGATACATGGGGAATAACTGSTCCCGTCTCAGCCAGTTTCAGGTTAAAAGAAAAGGCTGAACAGGTGGAGGAAACACAGGAGTAAGGACTTAAAAGATGGAAGTGAATCTAGCTAATAAAGACATCAAAGGATGTTTTGGCCAAGAGTGTTTGCAYCTGCTAGCAGGATCATTAYCTTTACTYTCTTCCATCTTAACTTATTTTCAGATGTCAGTTTTCTCTGTGCACTGGGGTGATTGTAAGAGAGAAGCTGCGTGTAAAAAATTAGATTTGGACAAAGAGGTGTCCTTATACCTAACGGACAGGGCCAAGAAGTCAGGAAGGTGCCCATGGGAGAATGGGATCAAGAGGACAGCTGAGATGTGAATGTGGGGAAAATAAAGGACAAGTCAAAGAAAGGATGGGAAGCCAAACTGTAATGAGTTTTTGATGCAGGGACATTATCAAGGTCCCCTAGATGGGCAGTGTCGTATAGTGGGCCAACACCCGATGGCTAAACTCAAGGAGAATCTGGAAGCAAAAAAGACACCTGCTCAGGAACAAAGGGCAGGGCAAGATGGCAATCTCCTAGCTTTTGCAATGTGTTTAATGCTGTCTCAGTGTAGATAGAACAGTGAAGGACTGAGACCTACTATGAGACCCAGGCACTGCAGAATAGGGAAGGATGACCAAAAAGCCTTCTTTTCTAAGATGATTTACTACATAAAAGATCTGCTAGGTTTAAGAGGTATAGACATGATATCAGCATGAAGGTGCTTACACCAAGCCATGAAGAGGCAGAGATCCTGRTATTGCCTGGATCTCCCACCTCCTCCTTTGCTCCTCTCCTCCCTTCGCCCCCAGTCTGCCTTGGCCTTTCGCTATGCTCAATGCTTCAGCTGTGTTACTGACTTTTCCTTGTCAGCTCAAACAGATCTTTAYATAGCAATAAATTTTCTCCTGCTAGGAAGAGGCTCGCTGTGGACAAAGCAGCCTGGTCTCACTGCTGGTTGGACTGAAATATGGTCTTTTATAGCTGGGCTGTCTTCACCAGAGAACTTCTCTGCCCGTTTGAGCTCCTCAGCTACAACCTCCCATCCCCAGTATTCCTCAACCTCCTGACACTAACAGTGTGCTTTTGGGCCCCACCGTGGCTTTGAGTGGAAACATTATCTAGGCACTCAAGCCTTGCTGTCACTTCTGGCCAAGAGGTGGAAACTGGAGGAAATCCAATGAGGTGAGGCAGGGAAGAGAAAGAGTTGCAGAGAATGAAGCCTGGTTGTTGCAGAACGGCTGGGTGGCAGGTCCTCAAGTGTGAGACCTCCTGGCAGTTAGGAATGTAAAGTCCGAATCTACAAGAACATGACTTGGGTCATTGTCAGTGATGTATTTATTGTGGGAGGAGAAGGAAAGCTGGTGAATTTCCCTGAGAGACAGTAAGGTCTATGAAAATAAATAAGTGCAAGGTGGGAAGCTAAAYGTTGCTGAGCTCTGCACCTGGCCATGGCACGCCATGGTCATGTCTTTGGATCTTTGGACCTTGTGTAGGGACTACTGGTTGCCAGCCTTCACCCAAGGATAGGCTGAGGAGTCCCTTGTGGTTAGAGGACCACTGCAGCATTCGCAATAGTTGCAAGGGGGAGCACCAAGACACTGGTTTCTTTAGTTGCACTTGCTTTGCATTAAACATAATGGAAAGCAAAATACTGCAGAGGTTGTCTCTTGAAATTTCAGTGGTTGATTTAAAAAGTGTGGAAAATTTTGMTGCATGTCTCTCTGTCTTGTCTTTTCTGTTTTCCTTTTCTGTTAGGACCTGGTGGGGAGATTCCACTTTCATGCTGAAACAGAAAGTGTTTCTGCATGTTGCCTAGAAATTTTACATAAAGGTTTGAGGCTGTATTTTGACTTAAAGAACTGTAAACAATTTCTTGGGGAAAAAAAAAAGATTTCAAGTAGCTTCTGCGAAACACAAGATATAATTTTAATCTACTTTACAGGGAAATTGGAAGGGATTAATTAAGCAGTTAATCATTAATCTGAGCTTTATGTTAGTGCAAAGTACTGAGCAAATCTATTCATAGGGAAATGATGAAAAGTAATTACCTTTTAGAACTGAGAATCTGAAGAAGGCTCATGCAAAACTATACGGGAAGTGCTGGAGAAAGTTCAAAACACTTTTTTGAGTTGAGGAAATTGTACATTGGAGGTGGAATTAGTGATGTAGCCTAGCTGCAATATTCAAGATCAATATTCCTACCCACAGGTATAAAATGTTCCTCCCTAGCTTACAAAGTTTTGAAGAGCTCTCAGTTTTCACTTTCAAAAATATATTTTTTTTTCCTCCAATCTGACTTTCATTCTTCTGGTGTTTTTTTTTTTTTTCCTTTTTTCTGGTTTGTTTCAATTCAGCCTGTGGCTTCAGCTTTCCCTACCCCTTAATTTAAGGCTGCAAGGAGCTTCAGGGGAGTGACAGTACAGAAGAAGGGTAACAGCACAGAGATAGCACCCCGACAGGTGCCCACAAAGCCAAGGTCCAGTGAGGTCACACCAGGGCCCTAAGGGGAAGCTCCCAMCAGCTGCTGCCAGGCACCTACAGTAAAAAGGCACCAAAGAAAGTTTTGTGCTCCTTAGTGTAATCCACCAGCTTGATGTCGCTAACGTTGACCATTAGCTTGTCTCCTACTTCTAAGGAGACCACGGCGCCCAGGTAAATGGGCTGGAACCAGCTGTTTCCCTTTTCACTGAGGGTCTTGGTGCCGGTCAGCAGCTGGGTGGGCTCGGGGTAACTGTCAGTGACTTTGGTGATGATCTCAGTGACAGAATTTGTTTTACTGTAACTTTCAATGGGCCCTCGGAATGTGACCTGAGCGTAGACATAGTAGTCCCCAGACACAGGTATCACCAGTGCGTTGCTGGAATAACTCAGGTTGTTCTTGGTAAAGGCCAAGCCTCGCTTGTCTTCCCACTGCAGGATGGGCAGATGGTTTCCCACAGCGTTGGCGAGATCTTGTTTCTTCACTGCGGGATGAAGAGAGAGGGAGAAGAGATGGGTTAGTTTGCTACAGGCGGGGATATGCTGCTGAATGCAACATGAGATCTCTACTCCAAARGGCAAGCAATTTAAATAGGGTAATCAAAATGCTAGGACAGAAATGTTCTTAGTTTACAGCTTGAAAACTGAGGTGAAATTGGCTGCAGGTCAACTGTCTAATGATATTTTTGGAGGGTGTCCATAGGGTGTCCAGATCTSAGCAATCGGGAGTGAAAGCCAAGGATGCTTTTCAAGACCTTGGCCAGCGCAGGCTGCCTGAAGGGGTAGGCTGAGACTGGATGTCCTGGTTGTGGGCCAGACCCCRAATGATGAGACTGTCCTTCCTAAAGACCGAGTCTCATGGCACTGTAGAGCAATACAGATGGCTTTATCCTGCAGGTCCAGGGTGCTGTCTTGCCTATTTACAGAGTATAAATCTTGTCCTTAAGTGAAACCAGTGCTGGGKCAGTTGTACACATGGGTACCATGCCTGCACCTAATGGTTTGGGAGAGTAATAAGAAGTACTAAAGCATCATTTTCTTCCGTAGTTAYGGATTGCAATTACGTTTCTTAGATAGACACTACTGTGCTTGCAAAAGTTTCACAATGACCAGCATGATCTATCACCAAACACTGAGACACCTGAACTTCTCTTCCTGCCAGGTTGCTTCTAAAGGATGTTGGGGTTTGATAGCCCTGGTGTCAAGCTTTTCTTCCTGAGTGTTCACAATGAAATCTTTYGCTGTAGAATTACCTTTGGTTTACCAGTGTTATTTGATTTCACCAAAAACTCCAAGACCCCACTGTGCTTCAAGAGGCCCAATTCCAAAGCAATACATTTTATATATATATATATATATATAACAATTTTTTATCTCAATTTTTTTTAAATGCTTTGCTGGAACAAAACACTAGCTTAGTGTTAGCCTCAGCTTTCCTCCAGACTTTTTCCCCAGTCTAGTGATTAGCTGATTACAAGCAGAGCTCTAACCCAGACCCCAATATTAGTCTGATCCAAGCCAAGGATGCTCCCCASGCTGTAGGGGTCTCAGGGGAAGAATCAGGGAACTGCTGCCCTATTCCCTTCCCCTCTCCTCCATCATTTTAATTTCTCTCACAYGACAGCCATGAGTATAAGCCCTAGCACTTATTCATTTTTCTGCAGGGAAGCGAAAGAGTTTTCTCTGCACTTYGATGACTGCCACAAAAAATTGTTGCGGTAAAACAGAAGCTGAAGCAGTGAAAAGGAAGAGGATAAAAACCATTAMGATTCTGCCAGGTATTAAAAAGAACCTGAAAAGTTAATATTAAACGCTGAGAAAGACTGAGGCAACCGAATTCTGGGAAATGAGACCTTTTTCATGAGCTTGAGCTAATGTTTAGAGTTGATTTTGACTCAGTACTTGGGGAAGGAGTGTGTGTGCATAGGCAGGGAGGCAAACAATGCAGGTGAAGGAAAGCTTTGAAATTCTCTTGGCAATAACCATTAGGTTTATCCTGGGTGAAATGAGATTCAGAAAAACTAATGTGCTCAGCTCCCAGTGGCATCCATTTCCCTTTCTTTTCTAGCAGTAAATAATCCGTAAGGAGACAAGAAGGTGTTAGGAGTGCAATTTCTTGCATATTCTCCGAGTAGCACAACAAAATAATCTTTTTTTTTCCAGTCTGCCTGTCAGTGCTGCTGAAGTATCAAATCTTTCTGATCTTACCCAAGGAGGCAAAGTACATGAGAAGAGTATTTCTGTGTGGGAGAATGATAGACAGGGATTGTGATAGCAAGCCAAGCTAAATTGCTGAAGTATTATAAGRACTATGAGGCTTAGAGCCAATGGAGCTTTGCCTGATACAGAGAGAGAGGAATAAAAGAAAGTGAAAGCACTCRTGGCCTGCCTTCATCCTCGTCTACCTCTCGGGTGTCTAGTGACTGGTCTGAGTGCAGGCATAAAACTAAAGTAGCATTTGGGTCACTCTAAGGTTTGCAAGAGCTTGGAGCAATACCTCTCAGAGATCAGTTGGTAGCAGATGAAATCTTGTTTGGGATGGGAAGGACCAGAAAAAATCCAAATATTTCCAGAAAATGTCCTGGGCTCTTTTCCATCTTGGAAATTTTTGGGGAAAATTGAAGAGAAGCTGCATGTGAAATATTCTTTTCCGTGCACAATGACGCATGTAAAATGTCAATGACACTCAATTCTTCAATGTTTTTTATAACTAACAGGCATCTCAAATTAAGTACGTGATTTCGTAATTTCTAGAATTAGGCAACTAAGTTTTACAGCTATAACCTCCCTTTTAGGTTAAAGCTCACTCTATTGATGCTCTCTATTTTCAAGTTAATTAATTTCTAGTTAACTAATTTTCAAGTTAACTAATTTCAAGTCCCTGTCATCAGGGACAACAAAAAATGTTTTTACAAATATGTTAACGACAAAAAGAGGGCCAA
>JASVER010000051.1:2135359-2181573 GCA_030449065.1 Oceanodroma leucorhoa
GCTCTCTACAACTATCTGAAAGGAGGCTGTAGAGAGGCGGGTGTTGGTCTCTTCTCCCGAGTAACTAGCGATAGGACGAGAGGAAATGACCTCAAGTTGCACCAGGGGAGGTTTAGATTGGATATTAGGAAAAAATTCTTTACCGAAAGGGTAGTCAAACATTGGAACGGGCTGCCCATGGAAGTGGTGGAGTCACCATCACTGGAGACATTTAAAAAATGTGTGGATGTGGCGCTTCGGGACACGGTTTAGTGGGCATGGGTGCTGGGTTGATGGTTGGACTCGGTGATCTTAAAGGTCTTTTCCAACCTTAATGATTCTATGATAATTATTCCCATGCTTTCAATACAGGTCAAGAGGAAAAATGCATGTTCAAGTGCCTTTGAATACAGTATAGCTCCTTTTCTAGCAGCAGTAGTACTTTGTACTTGTCATATATTTATATATAAATATATAAATTTATATATATTAATATATAATATATATAAATTTATATATTTATATATAAATATATAAATATATGGAGCTATACTTCCTGCAAATGTACATCTTATGCTAATTCTTGAATTAAAATAAATCTGCTTTTAATAATGGATCATTGCTACAGTTCCTTCAACCTTCCCATCCACTATAAATTTTTGGCATCCCTTACATGTGAAATTACTTCTCCTTTCCCAAAATCCTTTCTCCAGCAAGGTTTAGTCCCTTGCTGGAGAATCCCCGTTGCTTGGCAGCTTTTGGGTACATTTTGTGGCATATTGCTGAACTTTTAGGCTTTCTACAATTCTTAGCCCTCATCGGTGTGAGCGCCTGATACTGAACACGGTACTCTGAGGCCAGACTCCTGGTTTCAGCAAGAGATTAGAGTCTGAATCTCCTGTTCTAGTAAAGCCCTTGTACAGCATGTACTGCAAAGTCCCRTGGCTGCTGGGTCTCTGTTGCTCAAGATCGTGCCCCAGGAGTTCAATAACTGCCCTTAAAAGGTCATTACTTCCAACAATCAAGTGGAGYCAGGAAGTGATGTTCTACCCAGATTTAGTGGAGCATGATAAGTGTGAGCCAGGTACTTGATGGGGTTTCTGCAACATAGTTCATCCAGCCGTGCCACAGGCTGGTGACAAGAAGGAATAGGCATTGGTCTGCATCTTGACCCCAAAGTGCAATCTAGTAAGTCAGAGAGGGGATGATGGCGTGGCTTGGCACAGTCAGCACCAGATATACAGTAGTGCACAGGAGAGAATGGGGATGGAGAAAAGTCCTAGCTAGTTATTTGTGTGGATTATGCTGTTCTYCACTAGCTATAGCAACCCTGGGAGAGGAGACCTTGATGGCAGTTTGGATAAGTTCAAAATGCTCAGTGTATGTTAAAAAGGCCAAGGGCAGGTGGAAAATTCATCATAAAGGAACAGAGACCAAAACATAGAGTCATTCTGCTACTGCTAATTCAGTGGTGCATTCCCATGAAAGTACTGTGGCTAGTTCTCATTCCTCTCACTCCTCTGCTCTCACCTTCAGAATATATGTGCYTAAAACTAGAAAAAGACAGAGAGAATAGAGATCTGGAAGAGATTTCCTACAAGTGAGAGTTTGTAGTCTACCACCTTCACTTTGGAAAAGCTACCTGAGGTTGGGTAATGTAACAAAGATCTGAAGAATAATTATTCCTTTTTCACTTTCTATGCCTGAGTCATGGTTTCTGAGAAGAGAAGATCAGGGTGGCACCCAAGAAATTATTATGCAGCAAGTTTAAAATAATAGGAAACATCTTCTGACTGCGATGTACTGTTAAGGTTGGGAACTCATTGCCACAGGGTACGGCACCAAAAATATGCTTGGGCTAAAAATGGTCAAAGATAGGTTCATGAAAATTAGGTTCCCTGATGACTATGTAGCACAGCAGCCTGGGTGTAGCCGTTTTGCATGGAAAAGGAGCGATAAAATCCCCTTAGCTTTTTCCTTTTTGTGCTGCTTTTTATGGCCAACAGTGACTGGCCTGAAATGGCAGATTGAAGAGAATGGGCAACATCCTGGGGAGACTTCTTGGGAATAACGGTGAAGGGATTTTTGCAAATGAGGGGCCTGAGGAACTGTGAAGAAAACTGTTGAGTGCTTCCCTGCAGCAACTGGACTTTTGTGCAACCCAGGGAAGTTCCTGTCAGCAGAGCAGTGCTTCGGCTGCTCTTCGGAGTCAGCTGCACCGGGAGCCTCTGGGTCTCTCTGCCATGGGGAGACTCAGGGGAAACAGAGACATTTACACTAGCAGACATRGTCCTTTTGCTCTTGCAAGCTTGCACTTAAGCGAAGATGTGATTTTGAACAAGGACAGGTCAGTTTTGGAACTCTAGCAACTTGCGCGCAAAAGGGGATGAGACCAAGGTTGTGCATTAGGAAGGAGCTTGTGGAATAGGGAAAGTAAACTATGCTGGGAAAGAAATCAGCCCTGACATACTGATCGGTTTAACCCKGTAGGTGAATTTGTGTGAAGCATCATGCCACTTCATGCATGCTTCAAGTTACTAAAGTGCTCCCCTGGGACAACACACAGGGTGTTGGGGAAACCTCTGCAGTAATCTGGATTTTTGAGCGGTACARATTGCCTTAGGTGAGAGCAGCTGGAGAGCCTTTCAGCACTCAACTCCATCTACATGGGAACCAGCCATGAACTTTTTCCTCTTCTCTGGTAATACCTCAGTTTTCCAGGCGGRTGGAGCTGGTGAGGATGGGGGAGGGCTCAGGACAGTATCCCTGGTGTGATGACAGCTGCACCTTCAAGGCTGAGGTGGTGAGATGGTGGCCTTGCAAATGCTGGCAAACCCTCGGAAATGTACGGCAGCCCACCCTGCAATAGGGCTTTGCGATAGCACCTTCCGAACACAAGATAAGGGCTTGGAGGGGAGCTTCAGCTGGGCTCCCTTCCCTTGCTTGCTCCGACATGTGTCAGAGATGATGTCACTGAAAATGGGGCGATTTGATGGCAATACTGTGTGTGAGGCCTTGCAGAAAAATAAGGTCTAAAACTGGTGAATAAGATTTTGACCAGCTTTGCTCCAAAACAGGTAGTTCTTCCCAATTCACTGCTCCAAGAAGGCTCACTTGAGCTCTTTCCCCTGCCTYTTCTAGGGCATTCAGCAGATCACTGATACCAGGCACCTATTTAAGTTCAGTTACAAGAGCTACTCATTCAATGAAAGAAATGGCTTGGAAAAGTGGAAACATTTCTGTCAACTACCTCCTTTGTGGGCACTTTTCTACAAACACAAGCTGCAGTCGATCTGTCGTGGTCAACACGGCAAAGCTGATGATTATTTTCCCCATGTTTCCTGCAACACCTGATCCTATCAGATCCATATTAACCAAGGTTATTGCACCACTACATCTGCTGTAATACCCATGGGAAACGCTTAATTTTTGAACAAGCATTACCTGTCAGGTGTGCTCTTGGTTTTTCTGCACTGGACAGTGTATCTGCAACTGAGGGAAAAAAAAGAAAAAAAAAGCGTGTGAGGACGTTTGCTGCTATTCAAGTCAATGAGATGTGAGCGGTGATCGATGCCGCTGAGAAAATGTGTGTAGCCCCCTTCCATTTCTGCATACGTTTGAGTCAGGAGTTATTTGCCGTGATTGTTTATTGACACCGTTAAGGTCATAAAATCCCTTTGCAAATGAGTGAGCTTGTCAGGCCTGCTGCGGTGTCGACAGGGCACATTGCAGCCGTGTTTTAAATTGCCGGAGGGTGAACCGAGGGGAGGTGTGGTGTACATGGATGAGAGCGTGGTGTGCGTGGGCTTCCGAATCCATGCTTTTGCATGTTCAGGGAATTATACTGATCTCCGAGAGCTGCTGGGGAGGTCTGTGCCTGCACTAGAAGGAGCGAGCTTGCACAGCCTTGGGGTTAGAAATGCTCATACTTTTGCTATGGCCCCAGTTATCTCCCTGCATCTCGTCACCCAGGTTTGCCTCTGTCTGCCCTGGCTTGTTTGGCTCAGGAGGGATTTGGGTGGTGAGAGCGGAGGGCAGGTGGGGAGGCATCTGCCAGCAGCATGCTGCGGCAGCAATTGCAAAACCTCGGTAAACAAAGGTGTTTGGGATGGGGGAAAGGACTGGCAAACTTACCAGTGTGTACTGCCCGTTGCTTCAGAAAGTGAGAGCCCCTCTCTTCTGTGACCTGCAGGAGAGATTTACAAGCAGTTAGCTCAGGGCTCCAGGGTGTACAGTACCTCCACAGAGGGTCTTGTTTGCATTATCCCAAAAAATGGAATATGCTACAGTAACATTATCGAGTTCAGCTAGAGCTTTTCTGTAAAAGGACAAGCCCTGACAAGGCTTTGCTTCATTGCAAGAGTTTTCTACCGTTTGAAATCGCCTGAGTCTCTGAAAGGGTGCCAGGGGCGGGACCTGGACTCCTGTGGTGATGGTTGTGTTAAACTCTGGTCTTGTTCAGAGGCAAGCCCTTGGCATAACAGAGAGGACTGGCAAAGTGGCCAGCGTGAATTAGCCATCGCTAACCCTCCTTTGGGATGGTGCCTCCATCCAGCGCTGCTGGAGCACCTCTGCTGCTTAGAGACCCTCCTGTCCCTCAATCTGTGCAGAGCAAGCGGAGCAACGTGAGTGATTCTTCCCCGTCTCAAGACTCAGCAGGTCTGAGCCTTTGCAGGTGCAAAGGTTCGTCTATAATGCCAGCAAAGAGACTAACCGAGGTGTATCAGCTMCACCTGCTTTTCTTTCTGCATCTGTGTTATTTCAGACTGTAAGTCTGTTGCTTAGGTCTGTCTTGACTGCTGGGTAACCTTGGAAGATGGAAAGGAGCTGAGCAGGTCTAACAGTGCAGGTGGCAGAGGGTGAGCTCTGCGGCACGCTGACACTCCTCCGAGGGAAGGCAGGGTGATTCGCGTTTCCTTGCCTCTTACGTTTTGTTCTAGAGCCGAACACCAGCCCATTCATAACACATCCCCGTGCCAACATGCATTTGCATGGCAGCAGGGCATGGCCCTGGGCTGTGCCAAGTGGTTCTGACGTTTAGGTCGAGCAGTTCAAAGGGAAGCTGCTGTCTGCCTGCCACACGCGTACCAGGGCTGGTCCTTCTGAATCACACTTGGGCATGGCCGGTGGCTTCTCACCAAGTGCCAGTCCTCTTATGGCAGCCTGCAAAGCAGCATGGCTCCTAAMTGGAGGATGCTGTGGGATGCTGACTCTGGAGCCGGCCTCCCTGGGGTGTGAGGAGCATCCCTTATGCTTTCCCCGGGGCACAGTTCACTGCAGGTCTACGCCAACAGAGTGGTTGCAGAAAGCAGAAGGTCTGGGTTATGCAGCCAGCTCAGGGTTGACTATCAGGGCTGTCAGGAACCCCTATCACGCAACGTTTGTCAGGAGCACGCTGGTGTGGTATGGTGTGTTTTATGGACAGCTACAATAAATACACTGAATAGAGTAAACTGCTACTGATCAGCTTCCAGCTAAGGATTTGATGCACATTGCTTAATAAACAGGCTGAAATAGTATGAAATAGTATGAAATAAATGCTGTATATTGGTCTGGGGAAAGAGAGTGTTTGTGGAACAAGAGTCAGGCTGGCTGGGTTTGGGGACTGCTAGCTACTCTAGTAAGCCCAAAGATATTTTAATCTTTTACTAGCAGTAAACATCCATGTGCTCCTGCAAAAAAAACATAATTTCTAAAATAGTTGCTTCAGTGTGTTGGAAAAAAAATGGAGAAGGAAAACTGGAGGGAAAATTCACTTCTTTTTTCTCCCTTCCCCACCTGTACACACATATATAGCCCAGCCATAGCAGTCTGCTGCTCTGCAGGAAATGTCATCTAGAAGAGATGGTGGTACGAAAGCTCAGTGTGTGGCTGACAGAGAGAGAAATGGTGTTGCGCTGTCGATGAGATGTCTGGGCCTTTCATTATGACTGATTACTTTCTCCAAGGTCGTGTCTGCTCGCTGTGGTGTCTAAACATGACTGTACTTTTGATGTGACACAGAGTCATAGCCAGGTGACCTTGTCCTTCCCCTGGGGGGAAGCACAAGATCGGTGTGGAGGATTTCCCTCAAACACTCCCYCTTGCTTTTGGCCAGATGTATACACATATGTGTATATTTACACTGTTATTTATGTGACTCTTCCCACATATTTATCAAGTGACAAATTTTCTAATGATGCTAAGTACTGCAATGAGCTGCAAATCAATCACAAACCTACATTTAATCATGTAACTTCAGTGGGACTGTTTACATATTTAAAGCCTAACTTCTGCTGAAGTACTTTATATAAACTGGGATGTTGCAATACAAACAGAGGTGATGGGAA
Source organism: Oceanodroma leucorhoa (assembly GCA_030449065.1). Lineage (NCBI taxonomy): Eukaryota > Metazoa > Chordata > Aves > Procellariiformes > Oceanodroma > Oceanodroma leucorhoa. The sequence continues at coordinate 2,141,668 of JASVER010000051.1, forward strand.
AGTGGGAAGGATGGCAAGAAGAATTCTGCTKCTTTATAAAAAAATAACAAAAACGGTTTTGACTACAAACCAGGGAGAAGCTTTTTATGCAACCCCAATTTACTTGTTTCCAAAGAAGGCCAGATGGAAACTGCAGGTGCAGGAGCTGCACTCATACATGCTAAAGGACAGAGTGATGCAGTAGGTAGAGCAGGATGCTGCAAGGTGGGAAATTATTCTGTTGCTTGGCAAAGGTAGGGGTTTTTTTTTCCTAATTGTGCTATTTGATAAGGATACAAATCTAAACCTTCTATAGAAAATATTTTAGCACTAGACAATGCTACATAATGGCCAGGTATTAGTAAAATTTGTCCTAAATGGACACAGATGTTGTACATTGATGGTGTAGATGAAGTGGTGAGGGAGAGCTAAGCGGCATGAGACAATAAATCATTTACACAATTAGTGTTTTTCTCTCTTTTCCTTTCGTGCTTAGCTGTGATTCTGAAAAGTTCACAGCATGGCTTCAATTTTCCCTTTGGTGACTGTGGAGAGACTAACCAGCACTGAGTGATGTTGAAAATCCCACTTTACAGCTGACTTGCAGACAAACTATGTCTTGGACAGCCAGCTCTAATTACCCTGAAGACTGTGGTATGCAAAACACTTCTATATTTTTTTGATACCAAGAATGTCCAAAAGCCCCAGTGCATTTATATCCGCATATTGCTAAAGCCAAGAAGAAGGGCTGAATATCCCCTGCTCATGCACTTTGCCTCTTGCACCTCCAGGAAGGGCAGGGGGTATCCGATAGAGAACTCCATGGGAGAAACAGCTTGGCACTGCAGGCAGAGAGATTAATAAGTAGAATATCCCCAGCACCTCCATCCACTCCATTTTTAGGACAAGACACTATTTTACGGGCAGGGTCTCTGCAGGTCATACACGGTACATACACCCACAATTTTGCTAGCTCCAGAGGTGCCGCATGGCCTGGGCTGGGCATTTTTGGCAGAGGCCTGTCCTGTGCCAGTAAAAACTGGCTTCAGTGGGAGTATTTCAGCTGGACTATGGTGCCCAGTGTAAGCATGTGTAAGCCAGGGCATGTGCTCACTGGCTTCTTTGCCCACAAGGACCATGTGCATCAGCAGCAATGGCCAGTCAGGAATTTTAATGCTGCTGAGTTTTGGAAGGGGAATCCCACACACCTGGGCCTAGGTGCAATGCTCACTGCTCCTCCCCAGGCATTTCTCCTTCCCTACAGATCAGAAAGCCATTTCAGGTTCTCTTTCCCATTTGGACAGGCCATTAGGCTTCTGGCTCTGCATGAATTATGGTTCTGGCAGTCCTTTTCCGAGCTTTGTTGCTAGCTTTTTGGTTTCATCCCTTTGGGTGAGATCCAGGTGGAGCTGCTAGGACTTTAAAGTCCCTCCTGTACTGCAACAGCTCCCTTCTCCATCGCAAGGCTGACATGGCACACAGGTTCGTGTGCAACCCTATGGACAGGTTTTGGAATGTTCCTTTATGCTGCTTGTGGTCTTGCCATGTCAAGTATGCCATGAAAATAAGCCCAAGTACCGACGTCTCCAGGCCACAGGACTYGATGCTCTGCTTTATTGGGCTAGCTAAGCGGGTTGCTAAGGAAGCCAGAGATGCTCGCCTGGCTGCTGTGCTGTTCCCTTGGTAGATTTGTGCACTCAGACTGAAACTTGGCTTCCTTTTGGGGAAGGACACACAGCAGTCCTGGCCCTTCCTCTGGAAGGGCACATCCAGTGCCTTTTATAGATTTCCTGCCAATAACCCAAGCCATGTGTTATTGCTTAAAGAACCCTATTTCCTCACCTCACTCTGTCTTGAAGCACAAAAGAAAGTGATTTCTATTTCCAAAAGGGAAGCAGTGAGGTGAGCCCGGAAGGTGCCCAAGGAAACCATCATCAGATTTGAATTATTAATGCAAGACACAGTATACCATGAGAGAGAGAGAACCGGTGGCTCACACATGTTGCTGTAATGGCATAACTTGCCCTGCTTTTTCCTGAAAGGGACATTTCTAGAGGAAAAGGTGAGTTTGTATCCCTTCAGAGGCAGAATGTGRCACCATGTGCACCGACACAGAAGCAGAGAGGAATAAACTGCCTCACCCGCCGGCAAATCGAAGAGGCACACCCCTGTTGCACAAACCTTCCCCGGCTCCCCTTGTCCTCCTCCTTGCTCCAGGAAGGACTGGCTCAGGAATTTACTACATCTGCTTCTCCCCTGCTGGGCTGCCAAGTCCCTCCCTCCTCCCAGGACTGTCCCCAGTGCAGGAGAAGTTGATGATCTGGCATGCGTGGGCTGAGCTCTGGTCCTGGGGTAATGAGAGAACTCCTCCTGTGGGCTCGCTGCTGCAAGAGTCAGCAAGCGAATACGCATCTGGTACAAACTCGGATCTGCCCACTTGCTCCCAGTATGCCCAGGGCATCCGCACCCCAAAACCAGTGCCACAGAGAGCTCTGGCACACGCGTCTGGTCCCAGCCTAGTCCTCCTGATTTGGGCTATCAATGGGGCACATGAGGAAGGCATCCTTTAGCAATCCAGTTCTAACACTCAGGTGCACAAAGACATTTTCCCGTGAGCCTTTAAGCCCAGAAACATTCTCATGGACTGAAACAGGCTACAGCCATGCAGAGCCACAGGACTGAGTGCCTGGGCTCAGCCCATGACACGGCTTTTTGGGGAATTAACAGAAAGCTACAYAGGCAGACAAATCCACCCATCTGTGCGCTGTTGCTGGACAACACTGGTGGTGTCAGTCACCAGWGGAGTGAATGAAAAATTCAGAAAATGCAGGATCCAGTTGAACTGTAGCTGGGCACTCTACCCGCTGGGCTTGGCACGAAGGCAGCGGGCAGCCAGCCAGCCCTGATGGTTTTTCTCTTCCTCAATGGGACTCGCAGAGGCTGTGACTCATATGATAACCTCATTACATCACTGTGGGAATACTATGTGCTAATAATTCAGTGCATATGCATGGAAATACACACTAGCGTAACCCAGACTAGAGCAAATCTAATGGCTTACGTTGTGTTTTTCCTCTTAAGAAGCCAAACCCAGTCACAAAGACACTTTTCTGCGCTAACTCTGCCAACRGGGTCGAGTCAGGAACACATTAGTCTGATCAAACAGGCTAACATTTTATTATTATTTCACTCTAAGATCATTTCAAGAACTGAACTGTTCTGCTTCGTACAACCTCACAGGATGCGAACAAAGAGCAATGCAGCTGAGACGGTCCGAAGTGCCTCTTCACTCCGTGTGCACCTGCTCTAGCTGGCCTAAATAGCAGTAACAGGGTCAGCGCGGTAACATGCACTTCCACATGTGCAAGAAATCGGCAAATTTAACAGCCTGAGGTACTGCGCAGGGCTGCCGCATCTCCTTTCAGCTGTGCTGAAGGTATAACCAGGTAACGCGGAAGATGCTGCACCCAGAAGCTGGCACCGCTCGGGTGCGAGACGCCGGCTCTGCAGACTTGAGGTCAAACGGGGGCTAGCACATCTCTGTGCAGCCGAGAGCGCGCACCCAGCCCAGGGTACRGCTGTCACGCTGTCTAACCATCCCTAGGCTAAGTGTGTGCAAGGTTAGAAATCCGCCTTCGAGGCCACTTACTAACACTGCTTTCTTTTGCTGTTCCTAAGTGAGCATACAACARGCAGGCTAATTAGCTGGGGAATTTCAGAGCTGAAGCTAAAATTCAAACCTTAATTCTTCAGACCTATATGCATATATGCACCCTTCTAGCATGGGGCAGTCCTGCTGAATTCATAGTCTACCGTGGAAATAGGCACTTGTTTGCAGTCTGGCACGAGAAAGAGTGGGGCAGCGTAGAAGAGCATTAGAAGCCGCCACACCAGCAAGCTTGTATTGCTAGGAGCAAAGCGAGTTTAGCTGTCTGYCAAAGGAAAAGAGCGGAGATGATCCCTGGATCTAAAGAAAGTTCTGATGGGGAGTAAAATTGGGATGTGAAATTTAGGGTCAGACTCCTTAATTGTCTCAAATCATATCTGTGCAGGAGTCTGCATTAATAATATATGAGAGTTGTAGCTGTTTGCCCAGTGATGGGTGAACGGCTCTGACCCACTGACATCAGCAGCGCGGTAAGCAGATGTTTGCTGAAATAGGACACTGAGAGGGGAAGTCTCAGAGTTAACCCGAAAGAAGGGAGGAAAATGAGCCATAGTGTCAAAATCTGGCTGAAATCAGTGGAGAGACACTGATTTCCATCAAGTAGCAATTTTTCTTAAGTGTTTCCTGCAGCATGTCAATAAAAGTTTTAAAGTTGCGTGTTGTACTGTGACCTTAGTGAAATTAAGACAAGAGGAACAGAAATCGTTAGTTAAAAAGACCAAACAATAATAAGATTTATCCCAGGCAGATTTGCTCCGTGTAAGGAAGAAGGAATGTAAGAGCGAGTTTCTCATATTCCCTTAAACATGAGAAACTCATAAAGAGAATAAAAGAACCAAACAAACCCAACCCGGGAGACGCAGGACGTGGCACGCTCTTCCTCGCAGGGTGGCAGGACAGAAATTGTCCGTCAGTCTCTTACCTGGCCGGCGCAGGAGCTGGGGGCTCTGAGGTTTCCAAACAGCAGGTAGGCAGTGGGCAGCGCCAGGACCAGGACGGAGAGCAGGCACAGCAGCACCGCGTACCGTATCCTCCTCAAATCCTCCCTGAGGAGCATCCTGGAGGCTTGGTTGGTTCCAGGAGCCTCCTCCTCCAGGGTGATCTCAGCCACGCGGTCCATGCCGGCGCCTGGCATGAGAGTTGCTGCTGTTCCTGGCTGGGAACTGGGAACGGCAAAATCTCTTCTGGCGTCTGTCCTGCATGGAGACCCCCATTAAATAAGAGCTGCCCCGAGTGTGGGAAGGCACCGACACACACACACCCTCCCTCCCAAGGAATGCACCGCCTACAATAGAAACCTAGCTCAGGGAAAGAGAGCACTGCGGCTCCCCGAGCTCCCCGAGGTGCCTGCTGTCTGCCTGCCTTTGGCTTTTTTTCCCGCCTCGCTGTGCAGAAGGAAGCTAGGAAAGTCCCAGTGGGTGGAACCAGGATAAACCCTGCTGCTGGGCTGGATAAGCTTGAAAGTTTTTCCGCATGGCAAAGGGAACACGAAACCAATAGGAGTGAAAGTGAGAAGCAGGGGGAGAGCGAGAGCGAGCGGACAGAGGCGAGCGGGCGGCGTGCGGCGTCCTGGAGCCCAGCAGCTTCAGCGCAGCCCTGGGAGAAAAGGGAAGAGTCTTTTAGGGAAGGCTGGGTATTGCAAGTGACCCCAAGAAGGGGTCTGATTCTCTGAAATGTTGCTTCATTCCTACATTTTAGCAGAATTTTCAGCAGGCTGCAGGTTGCTYAATGTACCTTTTGCACCAAACAGTACAAGGTCAGGCCTAAAATAGGGTGTTCAGCTGCTGTGGGGTTCRTCTTCCAAGAACTCATTTTAATTGTGCTTTCACAGGAGCCTGTTATCATCACTTGGAAAAGCTGTGACTTTATTGCACTTGGGAAAAATTTATGTTATCTTACTTTATTGATAGCTGCTATCTCTGATTTAAAGGTCCTGCTGTCTATTGACAACCTCAGGAGCTGCTCAGCAACTGATTTAAGAGAAACAAGCTCAGACGGCAGCCGATGTCCAGCTGGAACGGGCTCCCTTCTCCCGAGGGAGGCTAGTTGCATGCTCGCTCCCTRCCACGCAGCAGCAGCCCACCCTCTGTCCGCTGGCCTTGGCAGGGTTTAGGAAGGGCTTGGCAGGAGCCGTCAGTGGAGATGTTGCCATGTAGACTTATCCAGATTGTTGAAATTTGTTTTTTATTCCCCGGGAAAACACGGTTCTCATCAAAACTGAAACTTTCTTTGATTTATACGTGCACACACACTGATGTGCAGAGACTTCTTTTTCCCTGGGTAGAGAAACAAGCTGTAAACTTACTTATATTTTAGTGAGAGAGCAACAAAGTTTGGTTTTCCCCACCTCCCAATGAAAAACATTTCAAATTTGTGTCATTACAAAATAATATCAAAGAAACAAAAATATTTTCTCATGTCCCAGTCTGTCTGCAGCCCCCACCTTCCCCCCMAAAAAATTCAGCCAGCTCTTATACTTGCACTTTGATAAAACTGCTAGAAACCTCCCTCTTTCAATAGTCTGGGCAGCTCTTGATACACTAGAAAGGTAAAAGTCATGCTCTGAGCAGAACGGCAATTTAGTTAGTGAGGATGACTGAGGCTGTCAGCAGCAGGGATGGGGATCCTTGCCAACAGACTGGACAGGGAATAGGCCAGGGAAAGAGAAAGTGTGAAGGGGAAAGCAAGAAATAGYGAAACCCAGTATGGTTTAGGGAGCTGGGACAAGGGGGCTGGTAAAGCACCAAAGGACGTGTACTCTAATCCGAGCCAAGCCACATAACTCCTTTGTGACCTTAGGCTAATGACTGACTTTGTTTCCGTCTTTAATTCATTGTTTGTTTTCAATTAGGCTGTAAAACCTTGAGGACAAGGRCTACTCTCTCTTTTTACAGCACCCAGAACTGATTTCAGGGTAGGCATGGCTCCATTTATCGTAAATGTAAAAGACAGAAAGGGCGGGAAGGTGCTGCTAAGATCAGTAGGAAGAAAAATCGTATTTCTGTGAAAGTACTGTGTAGAGATGTGATTTTTTTTTTTTTCTTTTTTCCCCTGGGGTCCCAGTTGCTTATTCTAGGGCAGAGTACTAAAAAACTAATACTGATATTTTGGCCATGAGTGTCAAAGTTAATTTGCTCTTCATTGTGAGTGCCACAGAATGCTTAATATGTATTCAAGGCACATGCCTTACAAGCAGACAGTCACAGATATCCCCAATTTGTAAGCCAGCAAACCCCCTGGAATTCATGTTTCTTATTTCCCAAATAATTCCAGTGGAGCCAGTTCTGAGTTAAAACAGCTCATAAGAGCTTTTATTGGCCTGAGAATTCTTGCAGTGGCGTGTGACCTGCAAACCTTTGTCTGGAAGAGGATGAGTAGCCAGAGCCTCGGAGAGCGAGGGCTGGGCTGTTGTGATGAGGTGGGAACAGGTTCCTGCTCTGCACCTGGCTCATGAAGCCAAGCTGAGAATTTGTTCTTAAAAATCCCAACAAAGAAAGGAAAAATTTCTTTTTCCTCTCCAGAGCGCAAATGCGTCTGGCACATGGCGTGCCTTTTCTTTGCCAGGAGGTAACTCACCCAAGATGGCTCAGCAAGGCAGCTTTAGAGCAGCCGGAATAAACCCAGGTCTGCGCTGGGCTCCTGCCGCCCGGCCGCCCTCGGCTGTGCCACACCGTTTCCCGCTGTGCCACGCAGCGTTTCCCGGCCATCYCCCGGGAACGGTGACCTCCGGTGACCACGATGGTCTTGCCTTTCCCGAGAAGGGAGCTGGGCCCGTGCGGGCAGGGTGCGGGCAGGGGCAGTCCTGCTCGGCTGTCTGTCATGGTGCTCTTCAAAGTTCTCCTGCTGCTCCCTGCTTGCACCCCGCTGAGCTCCCAGCCCTGACTGGTGGGTAAATTCTCCTGCTCGTGTCAGACGTGTCCCAGCCTGTGATCCATGACTAGTTTYTACCGATTAGAGAAATCTGCAGGTGTTACCTGCTCTGTAGTTTAACAAGCTTTAAAGAGGGAAGGTATTTTACCTTGGAGTTAAATATATGAGACTTAGAGATTTTTTTTAAAGAGAAGAAATGCATGAAAGGAATTATGCATCCATGAGAGGAGAAAGAAACAGCTTGTCACCGGGGCATGCCACCTCTCTGCTGCTGAGTTTTCTCTTCTTTCTGTAGTGCTTTTTGTTCTTTCTGCATGATATGTATGAGGGCATTTTGTCTGAGGACAAATAAGCTGAATCATATATATAGTGAGGATAAAGTATTATATGCAAGGATCGTATTGCGGGTATTTCTGTCTTCAGCATGGAAGATACTTAGCATATTGCATCTTTATTCATTCCCTGTCTACATCGGGTAATGGCTGTGTTTTTAGTTTTTATGCTTGCAGTGAGTATGGAGGGAAAGTAATTGAGCATTCAAAGACCATTTCACACATTTTCTAAGAGTTTTCGAAGTGCCTCTTGTTCACTGTGTTCAGAATGTTTAATGTTTTATCTGCACAATTTCCAGCTAAATCCTGTGACATTTCCCTTAGGAAAAAAAAAAAAAAGCACAGAGCATCCTTCAGCTGGGAGAGGAGGGGGAATCAGCACGTGATATTTGATCCTYTTGATCTTGTCATATCCTTCCTGCTCGGTGTTTTGTTAGGTCRTCTGGAGTCTCCCATCAGAGACATCATGTGTACAGAGATGCAGCACAGATGGGCTGTAGCTGGTGCTGAGCCATCTCAGCACCGGTCATGACTTCCCAGGTTGGCATTTCATCCTTCCCTCTTGCTGCTGCTGCCTCGATGCTGTGGCTGTTGGTTGCTGGCACGTACTCAGTGGTGGTTCCTCCGTTGTGCTTTGCAGCGGCCGTCCTGCACCCTCCAGCACTCGGCTCGCTGCAGCTGAGCATCGGGGCTGCGCGGGGAGCAACGGGCAACGTCTGCTTCTGCCAGCCCGTGGCCAGAGCCAGGCAAGGGGACGGTGAAAGCAGGGGGTGCTATTGGTGTGGAAATTTCTACTATACCAAGGTCAATCCGTGGACATCCAATAAACTCAAGTGCTGCTGGTTGTGATTGCTGAGAACAGCAGGGCTGGAGGGAAGCCAGAGGGATGGGGGACTCAACTTAGCATGACCGGCACCGCCTTGGAGGAGGAACCATGTCCTCCCTTGTGCACAAGGGTTGTGGGAGGGTTTTGCCATAGGCATGGTCAGGTATGGATATGTGTCAGGAGGGGCTTTTCAAGTCAGTCATTACTCTTACACAACTCCTGACCACCAATAAGCAGAAGTAGGACATAGCTGGTCGCTATGTGGAAATGTTACCCAGTTAGACTGGGTTTGTCACCAGACAGGACATGGGGACCAGCTCCTCGAGCTGTCCCTTGCCAGGGGATGACGTGTGATGGGAAGGAGTGGGAGGGTGCAGGACGGTCCCCACCTCCAGCCGCTGTGTCCCTGCCGTGACCTCCCACCTCTCTGCTGCCTAAATCCTCCTTCTGCCATATGGCACATCTCCTGTAAGCACGTTTCCCTCCCACGCACACGAAGTGAGAGGATCAGCTGGGTGGTACTCCCGTGGTGTCAGAAGCTGTGGGAATGTCATGGCCCAAGGGGATGCTGCTCCCGTGTCCTTGGCTCCAGCCCACGGCTGCGGAGGCGGCAGGGGCTGTGGCATGGGAGCTGCGCTATGCCAGGGACTCCAGGAGAGCCTTTCAGGGCAAACCCCGGTCTATCCCCTTGCGTATGCTATGGCAAACCACGGTGCTTGTCAGTATGATGTAGACAACCTGGAATTTCTTGAGTTTAAAGTGGCTGCACTGCGCACATTTGTGCCGTGCTGAACTGCTTCACCTTCTACTGCTGCTGTTGGGAGATTTTTCTCAGAAGCAAGAGCCCAGGTAGGATACAGACAGACCAGAGCTTTGGTCTCCTCTGCTGCCCAAGTAGCCTTCTACACCCCTTTGCCTTTACTTTGAGGAGAGAGAGGCAAATAATACACACTTGTATTGAGTGCACTGGGGCAAAGTGGGTTGGCATAAGGGGAGTGTAAGGGCACAAGGTCTCCTAGAATAACTTTGATGTAATGTATTGAACAAAGAGACTGAACCCTGTGGCAGGTAGACCCTGGAAGAACTTATCCTCTGTTCTGTGGATAGGTTTCTCACCAGGGAGGCTACTTGGTTTGCCCAAGACTGGAGCCCAGGAGGGGGTAACATGTACAGTTTTTAGATGACTGAGGGATAAGGTTGCAGCATTACACAGGGAAGAACCAACTCGACAAGGGAAGAGTACCTTAGTCTTTACCTTAGTCTTCAAGACACTAAAAGCACCTTAGTCTCTCTCTTCAAATCTGTCTTGAAGCCAGAAGAGGTCAGGGGCATGGCTTCCTGGTTCTTGTCTAGGAGAACTCTCAACATTTCACCATGGTATTCTGCTTCCAGCACTTAGAAGTTGTGCAGCTCAGCAACACAAGGTGGTTTATCCTCTTGGAAATTAATTTCTGGTGATGAGACCTTCTCGCTGTCTTCACTCCTTCCTGGCATAACATTCTCGGCTTTTCCTTATACTTCTTCTCCCAGTGAATTTCCCAGGATCAGAAAATAGTCAGAGATACAGAGGAAAGCTCATGATAAAAAACAGTGGAAAACATTGTTCTGTCAACCAAAAAGATAATTTACCATTTACTTTTGCAATAGCCCAGGCCCAACTGATTACAGAGCTGATAAAAGTATTCTTAGCCAAACTCCAGGCAAGGTTTTCAAAAAGGTACTGTGGGGCAAATGCTCTACTTCTGGCTGCATTGGTACAGAGAAGTTGAAATCAGTGAGTAAAACCAGTGCACATCAGTTGAGGATGGACCTCCCCACTGTTGTTCAGGTGAGATTCACGCAATGTAACTGTGCACAGGTGCAGAGTCTGAACTCTGCTCCTCGTTCATGAGGATGTTTAGGGAACAGACGGTATCAGCAGGAAATAACATAATCAGGTCAGATTTATAAGGTTTTTCTCTTGGACAGAGTACAAGATGTATGCACAGAGACACTGCTTATTCCTGTCTGCTGCTGGAGTGGCGTCTTGCTCAAGTTTTGCGAGAACACATCTGTATTGTCAGGGACAGGTTAGCTGGGCTTTATTTTTCTCCTTGCTGTTGACAGTCCCTAGCAAATGATCCAATGAAGCAGAGCTCTTGACTCTGCTCTATGTGCCTGTTTGTCAGTCTATCAAAAGCAAACCACAGCTAGCTATTGCCTGAACATCGAGGGGTTGCTGAGGATACACGAAACAATATCAGTGATGCACGTTTCTGTGTGACAAATGCAAACAAATGAAGAAAATCTGATGATACAGTGCAGTTCCCGGTTATGTTGTAGAAAGGATTATATGGCATGGATTGAGGGAAGAATGACTTTGTCATTACCTTCCTTTCATATGTCGCAGCTGGGCACAGCTGGACTTTCCCTTTCCTATTGCCTTCTCTGGGAACAACGCAGCCCAGAAACTGTCAAGTGTGAGCAATGGGATCAGGGGACCTTGCAGCTCACTTGCTCCAGACTCCAGATTTTCTCTAGCAGGGCAGTGGTGATATAGTCTTAGCTCAAGGTCTTGGCCTGTATTTCCCTAATACGCCCTCAAACCCTTGGGGCTTAGTCTTCCAAGGCATGCTTTTGAGTGATGCCTGTTTCATTTTTGAGACAGGGCTTCAAGAGACAGGCTGCCATTGACACATGAAGTGCATGCCATACGAACCTGGCGGGTAGGAGTTGTCTTCTTTCCCTGTAGGGATGCCCCATGTTTCCTCAGACGAGGCCTGCTGCTCCCATAGACAGCGATTCTGCCAAAAGAGCCCCAGGCATGGCTGAAATGCTGGGGCAGGATACTGCYGGTGTGCCAAGTGGCATAGCTGCGTGCCAGCCAGGCAAATGGAGCCAGAGCAGAGCCGAGCCGGGGGGCCATTTCCACCGCTGCCCTTGCTCCTGCTCCCCTGAACCACAGGGGCATTGCCAAAGCGTCCAGGAACACTTTCACAGCGGAGAAAAATTAGGAAGGAAAACCCAGATGGTTTCAGACAAAGCACGATGAGAAAGTTGTTTGCACGATGAAGCAGGAATTTAGGGAGGTCTCTTCTAGATGTGCTCTAAGGAGCACATCTTATGATGGAAGGTTTGTGTCAGATCCAAACCTTTTCCACTGTATTTCTGATTTAGCTGCAGCCTTTCTCCAGTGCTGAAAAACCTATTTACAAAGGAAAAGGTTCAAACATCAGACGTGGCTCAGTGGTACAGCAAACGGAGAGATGGCTGTGGAGCCACGGAGGGAATAACTCTGCGAAAGATAGAGCCCTCTAGCTGGGTAAGTGCAGAGATGATTAAATCCAGGCTCTTAATCCTTAYGCTTTGGGAAGCAGATCATTATCTGGGATGAAAAGGAAGGATCACTCTACTTAGGATATTGTATCRCATTGCATAAGTCAGTATGGTCACACTTAACCTCATTCCAGGTATCAGGCCCTGACCAAGGGCAGAGACGGGAAAGAGAAGTCAGCACAAATTGACTTCAGGATTTCTATGTCCTTCTGTGCATGTGGTAGGATAGAGAACTTCGGCTTTTGCATCTGAGAGTAACTAATGTCTCTCCATGTGCTGACAATTTCCCAGGCTGATTTGACTTGTTTTKCTCTTGAAATGAACAGTGGGATGTATTTATTCCTCATTTACACACCTCCTGCCACATTTCTGTTATAAAATATTTTGCCCTTCATGCCATTCTCTAATCTCTTTATGGCTTGCTTTGTCAGAGTCTTTATGGACCATTTCCCACCAGGTAAATAAACAAACACAGGGCCAGTACCCTTCACTCACACTTATTTCAGAGCTCTCCTTCCCAGATGGTGAGCCAGAGCCCTCTGTCCTAGGATACGTGTGAGAGAAGCAATTAGAGCCTTACATTAGGCATGCGATGGGACCCCGACTCCTTAGCATGGACCTTGGAGGCAGGACTTGCCTTTGGCACAGCTCGGCCACCTCGGGGCCCCACTGGAGAGGTGATGGGAGCTCRGCTGGAAGGTGGCATGGGCTCACCAGGGCTCAGGGGCTGCAGCGCTTCTTTGTACGGCTGGTGGAGAGGAGGTGAGGGGAAAGCCACCTCCGTGTGTCTCAGTGCCGGGAAGTTGGAGGGACTCTGCTAAAACTAGCAGCTTGCCCAGGAGAAGCAGTTGACCTCCTGTGAGTTTTGAGATGCGCTGACCTGTGACCTGTCACCGTATAAAAGTTTTTAGCAAGCATCATGATACCGAGAAAGSACTTGTTTGGATGGAGAGAATGTAATTAATAACTGTACAAGAAGAAACCCCAGTGAGTTCCTTCTCTCTCTGGYTTTGGGCAGGATGCCCAATCTTCAGAATTTTACAAATGATATTACTGGTGTGAACGTCTACAGCTTGGTTCATGCTGGGTTCTGTGAACATCATAGGAACCTGCACATAAATTTTATGATCAGCCTTCACTGCCAGGTCTTTATGGCCACCGTCACCTGAACTATTTAAATTAGTGCTAGAATGGGTTCTAGCACTTACTGAAAATCTAAACCAGCAGGAGAGATGTCCGGGAAAAAAAAAGAAAAAGCATTCCCCCCCAGTTCCCCAGTTTAAGCTGTAGAACTCCTTTCTGTAGGATATTGTGGATGCTGAAAATTTGAAAATTTACATGGGTTCAAGCACATACCAGATATGTTTATAAAAGAGAAGTTCTCTGTGGGAACTAAATACTCAGAATTTGTGTGTCTTAGGAAGTCCTTGGGCCTCCGATGGCTGGAAGCTGAGAGAATGTTTTGGGGAAGCATTGTATGTGTTTGCCCTGTGCATCTACATCTGTACCAGGGCTGGCGAGATTTGCGATATGCTTGCAGAAATGCCTTCGTGGTAGATCTCCAGCTGCAAGGAGCAGACAGCAGGCAGAGCTGGGACACTTCTGGAAATGACTCCACTGATACTGGTGACTTATCACTGCTCCAATGRGAGGAAATAGATGGAGTTACTGTGCCAAGTCTCAAGGCTATAGCTGCAGAGTGGTGTGAATACACCTTCATGACCGGCAGAGGATGGGTGCCCACACTGAAGGAGGCCACACTCAGACTGCCTCCTTCCTTTGATCAGTATTAATTACACATTTCCTGATCTGAGCCTTTCAGCCCACTTATTTGTCCTTTCCGGAAACCTGGTCATTTGACTAATACTTCTATGGTTTCCCCAGGTGGGTTGTGGAAGACTATCCCCAAGGAGGTTGCTGGCAGCCGTCTTGTGCACTTGGCGTGGGAGACTCCTCACTTGTATTGCTCTTCCCCTCCCTCCAACACACCCTTTCTGTTGGCTGCAATTCTGAAGAACCCGCTTGCCCACACAAAACTCTTACCCTACCTTGAACGAAATTAGGGATTAAGAAATAAATGCACTTCAACAGAGGCCGGAGAGGCAGTTTGCTAAAGGTTCTGATGTCTGTTCTTCAGGAGCTTATCATCAAACCAATGTTCTCAGAAACATGATGTATCATGAGAAATTTCAGGGTTCCAGGTGGAAATAGCATGGGAAAGTTCTCCAAGACCAGTTTTACATTTCTAAATCTGTGAAGCAAATACACATTTCAGAAACGAAGCAGGCTGAAAAAAGCACGAAAATTGTACATGGCATTTTTTAGGCTGATCTTAATGTTTCAGCCCCCCTCTCTTAGAGGTCCTGTGTGAGACTGCATGATCTTATGATCTTTTCATTAACACAAAGGGATTTTACTTCCATTGACACAGAGTTTATAAACCCATCACAGGTACTTTTCTGTTGAATGTGAAGTACAGACAAACAATTGCAGTTTATTGTTCTGACACTGCAAAAAGATGCAGGCAATAATATCAGCCAGGCTTGAGCTCATATAATTTACCTTGCAGTGGGATAATTGCTTATTGTTTATTGATTCTCCTCCTGTAAAAAAAATAAATCTAATTTGTTAATGAAAGCAAATCTTTCACRGTAGTGGAGCCCAAATATTGCTTGTAAAGATGAGAAACACCAGATTGTTAGGTGTACAACAAAACACAGTGAACTTCTTTGTGCTTCAAAGCTTTCTGTCTCTCTCCCTCTTTTTGCTGAAGAGGGATTAATAAAYACTGGGAGTGTTGCCAGGCATACAGGAGATGTTCAACTCTTGCTGGGGGGACAGTGAGCTCTCAGGGTCAGCTTTTTGATATGTATGTAGRTAAGTATTTGGATGCATGGAGAATGATGTTTCTCTTTTGCAAAACTATCCTTAAATTTAGCCTCTATGACCTAGTGTATGATTTGAGACTAGTTGTCAGCCAGCATTAAGGTTGTTTTCCATCTATCCATAAAGGGCTGACCTTGATTTTTGTCCSTGGAAATTGCAATGTATAAGCTGCTCCTTTGAATTAATATATGATAAAGTTCATTGTCATTCATAAGGGTGGTTTAGCCCAGAACACAAGACATGCAAATCAAAACAAGAGACACTATTTAAGGTCTGTAAGGTCTCATGAGGCTCTACTGTCAGTGGACAAATGCTACTTATAGTGAGCAAAGAAAACCACGACCTCATACTAGGATGAGCAGTGAGGTGGGACTAGGGAAAGGAAATTACAAAGGGAGAGAGGATATTATTTTCATGTTGCACAAAATATGTTGTCATGGCTTCAAATGCAGAAATGACAGTAATGTGAACAAGGAGGGACTGACTCAAGCCTTCACTCACTTAAGCTTTCCTACATTTAGTGCTGAACAGATTCTTGTTTTGGGGATGATATAAACATCCATGAAAATCTGAACAGAAAAGCAAAATCATCTGAGTTTTATAGAATTACCAGAAGAATCAGATTAGCTCTATGCAGCGTTTATCTGGAGTGTTTATGTGGCTTCTCGCTGTGAAGGTCTCTTAAGAGCTCTGTCACTATTAACTCACCAGCYCTCCCAACACCTGTGAAATTCAGGTATCATATGAACAATTCCTGAGATCTGCTTTTCTTGGGCAGATTAGACCTATTTTCTTGGACTGATGTCCAAAAAAGTTGAACAAAACTGTAGCCTCCCCGAAGGAAAAACCGGTGCATTCCTGAGATGTACCATGTGGACTGGAGTGAAGCTGGGAAATTCCTGCTGGTTTTCTGAGGTGACATTTGTGCGRAGGGAAATCTCCTATGAGGACAGTTGTGTGTTTGCATGCATGTGTTCCAATGCAATTGCTTTGAGKTTTTTTTGCTTTGAGATTCATAACATGATTTAAGATTTTGATTTGAGACGGATAATTGGAATAGTTTGGGAAACTGGGAATTAGTTCCCTCTATGATTGGTTGGAAGAGTATATCAAGCTGCAAGAGTATGCCTGCAGCTGACACTGGCTAGCTATTAACCCGGGACAACACAGTGCCATGACCTCATGGCATGTGCAGAGGGCTGACTGCCCAAGTAATGACCAGGGAGAAAATAACTGTCTGCACCCAACCTAACTGCAGACTACCAAAGTGAATAATAGYAAGATGGAACCCCTCAAAGGAACAGCCTGACTCCCAGGTCACATCGTAGAGGGGCTACATGAGCCTGGTGCTGGTATGAGCTGATCAATGATGTTCCTGTCACAAGAGGAGAGTGCTTAAATTGGACAGGAGACAGGCTTGAACTATGAACACATCTGGCTTTGTGGGTAGATGTGGCGAGAGAGCAGTCTGGGAAGACTAGACCTGTGAAAGACATGATGGCCAAATCTCATGGTCAGTCGGCTCAGAAGGACCTGGTGGAGGTTGGTAATAGGTTAGCCACTAGGAGCTAGGTTTAGGGGGCCTGAGGTGGGAAAGTGGGTCTGTCACATCCAAGAAAGTGGCTTACAGCAGGCTTGAATGCACCCAGATAAAGCGTGCTCCGATACTGTGCAGGTTTTGGTAAAAGTAATGGTGTAATTAGGATGAAGTTGCGCCTCTCAGCCTACCTGTCTGGGATGGTGGAAAAGCGTGAGAGGAGTCATCTCAGCACGAGCGAAGGCTGCCGGGGTGTGGTTAATGAGGCAATTCACTGCAAGGCATTATTGCTCTGTCAGCTTCATAGGCTGAATTACATCTTAAGTGGGTGAGGAAGGAGACTTGTTGGAACAACCCAGCCTCAGATGCAGTCTCCCAGTAGGAGTCTCTGTGAGGCTAATGTTTCTGAGGTCAGAAGTTTGTTGCTTCTTAATTGGGCCTTTCTCAAGTGCCAAGAAAGTTAATGAGTCAATTCCTGAAACTTGTCAACAGATCTGTATCCCTCATCTCTTCCCCTGGAATCTCTTGGCAGAATCTTACCTGTGGGATGAGGAGCCCTCTGCTATATGCACCGTTCCTGGTTTGTGGGTGTGCTCTCAGTCCATGACTGCACTGCAGGCCAGAGCAAGAGCTGGGACCGCACCATCCTCTGAATGCTCAGGGACACGCAAGTGTGGGCATGCAACTGGGGAGATAGAGCCATCGTGTGCTCCAGTATGTCCATGAGTCTGGAAGAGTGATGCAACAGCCCTCATCTCCCAGTCCTGTTGCGTGAGGAAAGCCAGTGAGTCAATGACCTCTGGGAAAGAGCAGAAATGATTTGCACTGAGCATTGGAGACGAGATTTCCGGTGATTTAAATAATAGGGTTAATGGAGTAGAGCTTTTAGAAGGATCACTATCTCTTGACACAGGATGTGACTATACCACAATCAAAACTTTGACTTTTTGACTGCCTGATAAGACTGATTGGATCTAATTAAAGCTCATTACCTTTGTGGAGCTGAACTCTGAGCTATAGTTGCTAGAAGAAGTTATAGGTTAACCTATACAGAAATCAAGCAGTAAAAGTTATACTTTTTAAAACCGGGATCAAAGAATTATTTGAAAAAGCAAAATTCACCAAGAGCTTGCTATTTTTTCCCACTTGCAACCTCTCTGGAATGGCAAAACAAAAAGACAGTAGTTGATGTTAAAGGTATTATATGGGAAAATGCTGAGAAACAGCTGCTCAACTAAATGACACAGTCTGTGCCTTATCATAAAACTATATCTAGACATATAGCTCCTATCTGTAAGTGCATTTCATTTCCCAGGTTAAACATCAGCTTGTTTTTATACTTTCTTCTAAAGTCGTTGTTACTCACATATAGATATCATGCCATAATGCTTGCCAAAATGTTCAGCCTCTGGAATGTTTTATTATCTAATCTGTTGGGATTTCAACCCTATAAATTAACACACTACCATTGACAATATGAAGAATTTTTCATTTTTGAGTCTTAAAAGTGTAGAGAAAGTAGGGTTGCAGGAGGCGTGCCAGAGGGGAGGTGGATATGACATGAGTAGAATGTAGGTCTCTTATAAAGAAAGGCTGTTCCCTCATACTCTTCTCCTTCAATTGTTAAAGGCAAATCAATTCTGGTTTTATTTTGATCAATAAAGTTCTGGCCTTGGTAATCTGAAAACAGAAGCAAGGTGAGACCGTAGGCATGGTGAGACCACTGGGGGAAGTAATAATTCTGTTAGAAAAAATATCATGGGGTGCGAGGGAAGAAACACGATAGAAATATTTTATGTTCATCATCCAATTCCACCTTGCTACATACAACTATCATGTAATATACACATCGATACTTTAAAGTGTTTTGGCCATGTTATAAGATGGCAGTGATGTGGCCTTCTAGAAGGCACCCAAGACCCAAGCATGTCCTGCTCCTCCAGACACAGAAGTGATTTTCCAAGGACATATATCTCCCTTTCAGCTGTGTGGTGGGCCCTGTTACACCCAGCTCCTCAAGTGGGAAGGGGAGAGGTACAGCGAAGGTTGGAGCGAAGTGCGGATGGACTCTGAATGGGCTGTAGAGCTGCCATGGTAAATTAAACAAGATGCAGGCAGAAGGATTTTAGCCTCTTTTCCTTAGACTCTTCTTTTCTATCCTTAAGTCTCACTACTACCAAGTTGAAGAATGTGGACCAGGACTTTCAGACATACCTGGAGAATCTGAGCAACTCAGGTTTAGGGGGTCAGTTTGAAGTACTTGGAAAGGATTTATTGTGTAGGACTTACTAAATGACTTTAAATGAGAGAACTGGCACAAATCACACCCTCTCTCCCCCCCTTATGTTATCATAGGTGGATCAAGCAAGAATATCATGGCTTCTCCAGAATCTGCAAAATAATCTTGCCCTGTGTTCTAGTCTCTTTGTCATGTACAAGTTGTATGGTATTGGCTATAGCCGAAGGACTAATGCTCATTTATTTGTAGTTATTATTGATTAAACTCTCCTCTTTAGTTGCTGGAAGGTGAATTATTGTGGAAAGCTTTAACGTCTGTCTGTAATGTGTAATAGAACTCTTGCATTTGCAGAAATACCATGCAGGCTGCCATGTCATTCCCAGAAACTTTACCTGTTATCTAAAATTGTGAAGTATAGCAAGTGGGGAAAAACATCCTAAATCATCTTGTGTGCTGAGAAAAAGCAATGATCTTAAGGTAATGAAGCTGTAGAAAACCACAGGAGGGACATTGTAGTGACTTCTACAGCTTTCAGCTAAACCACCTTGATAGAAATATATTGTCTGTGTGTGTTCATTTTGAGCAGATGCTAGATGAAAGATGGCGTTATACTTCCTTTATCCTGTTCCACTGAGCCTTTAGCAAAGCAGCCTTCCCYACCTCATGGAAGGACAAGAATGAGCTCGAATCATGAAGCTATTCCTGCCTCCCTGCCTAGGCTAGCAGACTCCTCTATTTCATTTTTCCATTGAACTTTCCACCGTTTTTTTTGAGTCACACCATTTCCCTTGTTTTCCCAAATTCCTCCCTTCCCTGTTCCTCCCTCCTCCCTTGTCCTCTGGGTCTTTCCAGTAACTTTTTTTTACACCACTGAATGTTCTTCCTCTGTCCTTCAGTCCTCAACTCCAAAACCCAGTGTGATGTCTCACCACTGAGACYTCTGGATTTTACAGGAGCCACCTAAAGTCTTGGGGATTCAAGGGAAAAATCTCCYTTAATGAATCATGTAGGACTGGTTTTTAGAATGAGTAATGAAAGGGCATTTGAGGTCAAATGGTATCAGTACAATGAATGAGTAACTATTGTTTTTAATGGAAATCACAGACCTTTGGTGGACAAAAAAACCTAGTAAGTCAAGGTAGAAAGGCTTCTCTCATGTCTAGATCTGTTTTGTTCTTTCATTTTCCTCCATGCCTTTCTCAAATTATGCTGCCACAGGCATGATCCAGGAGGCTACAGCACCTCTGCTCTGCCTCTGCTCAGCTGCATGCTTCAACACTGTGGTGCAAAGAGGTCTTCTTGTGGGTACCAAGCAATCCATCCCTTTCCTCATTGATGGGTTTGAACTGTGCTTGGTTGCTCTCAGCAGCCAGCTAATATAAACAGAGCGAATAGCTCTCATTGTAGTGGCTGTTCTCACGGCAGGGAAGTCATCTTGCTCCTGGAAATCACCACCACCACTTGCACAATCCCCAGCACCCACAGTGCGTAATGATGTGCCATGAGCCACCTCTTGCTGAAGTCCCAGGGGACAGCTATGCAGCAAGTCGGGAAGCTGTGGGCAGCCCTCCCGCGCTGGGAYGACTGCGGCTCCCCAGCCGGCCCAACGCTGGCTTGTGTACCTGGGGTGCACAATTCACCTCCATGCTGGGGCATGGTCCTTTGGTGGACCATCATCTTTGGAAAAGACTTTCAGAAATGGCTAGACAGCTGTGTGTGGTTCAAGGTTGCTAAGCACTTGGTCTCAAAGTATTTTTATTGAGCTTCCATGGAAAGGACTGTCCGAAATAACAGTGGAAAGCGCTGTCATGTATGTACGTCTCTAGCATCTCTGTAGCAGCATGTCCAGTTGAAGGTGTTCCAGGAAAACTCAGTGAGGATTACTAGAGGTGAGGAGAACGCAAGCAGCACAAGGCATAAACACAGATGAAGTGTGCGGCTAAAAGATGATCACAGACTTCTTTGAGAGCTGGCTACAGTTACTATATAAAATGCCCTGGAGAGGAGGAAAAGGACAGAGCACTGACCGGCAGCTTAAAAACGTGCATTCTGCACTGGCCAGTAGCTTTGCTTGTCTGGGCTTTGGATTTGCAAGAGGAAAACATGGGCTATGATACTGGGCTTCGTATTTGTGAAGCATTTGAGGATTTAATCAGAAATTACTATTATTACTAGTATTACTATTAATACTAGTATTACAATTGTTATTAATGTTATTATTATTAAAGTAGATTTCTTCAGTAACAGGCGTCTCTTAAATGTTAATAATGTTTTCACCTGTAGTACCAATGTTGTTTAGATTAATCTCTGTACTGTTTAGGGTTGCAGCTGTAATGCGGAAATACTTTCTAAGTCTTCCCAGGTCATGTAACACAAAACTTATGCTGTCTACCATAATGACTGGGGAGAAGGGAACCAACACAATTTTTTAGAGGACTCTTTTTTTTTTTGTACTGTTGTTTTACRTTATTGGGAAACCAGCCACGTTAATGTGATGCTGCTTCTTGGTGCCGATGCAGTGACATTCATCAGCAATAGTTCTTAGGTAGCATATTTAGTTGTTTTTGGAAATTGTGCTTGATCCCTGTCAGTGAAATAGATGCTGAAATGCTGTTAAAAATCTAGCTGCCACACAATGGTCTCTGCCTCAATGCTCAACTTCAAAAAATTCATGTATCACCTCTCAGGTCCATTGCAAGATTTTGCTGGTCAGAAACAGCTGTTGCATTATTTTTCTGTGCAGTATCTTTATTTATCTTATTTATTTAGAGAAGGGATATGCTAAAAATAGAAGCAGAATTTTAAGCTGTTCCATGATAAATTTGGCATGAATATGGTGCAATCAACAGAATGTTTGTGCGATGAACCCAATGGTACAGTCATGTCTATGTTGCTGTGATGATTTTTTCTATGGATCTTAGTTAATATTTGTCATTTTGAGCTCTTCCCAAAGTCCTCTGAGGTTACCAGAGAGAGCTGGACTAGACCCCAGTGAAAGCCTTAACTTCTAATCATTAACCACTTCTCATCTGGCCACCCATCACTTCTTCCAGAAAAGCCTAGATTAGAAATTACTAAAGGTGGAAATGCGAAAGCTTGGGTCTGAGATCAGGCTTAGGCATTCTCCACACATGTCAGATTTTTCAGAGGTGGATTGCTTTACCTTTTGATACTTTTCCCTATACCATTTCAAGCAGATCTGCTCCCCTTGGCAAGCCACAACAGCACGAAGGCTCCTCCAGTATGTGCTTGCAGCAAGCAAAGCTGGGGACGACCTCCTGACCTGAGGTCTGTACTCTGAGAACTACACAACTTGGTGTCTCAGTGCATCTGCTGATACCAGTAGGTGTTGGTCTTTGTGTAGTGGTCCTCAACAGGGCTTTTGCTGAGAAATCTAAGAGAAAAAAAAGTCCTTTTCTGCTCACGTGGGGTGTTGGCCCCCTTCTTTCACAGCTGGCAGCCTGGCTGCTCCTCAGGGAGCCCAGGCATGCCAAGACCTCTTGGTTGCAGTCTTGCGTTGAAGCAAGTCACATCTGGTCACTCAAGCTTTGAGACCATTTGAGACTTTGGTATGGTGTTTCAGGTCAGCAACGCAGCACCCTTCAAACGCCTCCGTGCAGGTGCCACGAGTTCACACCAACACTCCCCCCACCATTCAGCACCATCTGAGGGGTGGGTTATGTCTGAGCTGAATYGGCATCATTAGTGCCTCAGAAATGTCCCTGTGGTCAATTTGAGCAACCTGAACTTTACAGGGAGGACACTTCACTTCATGACAGTCACCCAATGCACATTGCTTGAGGGGAACGCTCTGGGAACAAAGCTGACGAGCACAGTGTGTTAGGACTTCGTCTGGCCCTTACTGAGGATGTGGTAACTGATTAACACACATCAGAGAATTGAGTAAGTCAGAAAATGTTTAAGAGAAATTGCAATTTTTTTTTTTCTTTTGGTTGAAAGACTACACTCAGTTTTCTTACTTTGTTGATKGAGCAGAGCCTAGGAAGGAGGG
The DNA here is from genome assembly GCA_030449065.1 of Oceanodroma leucorhoa. Lineage (NCBI taxonomy): Eukaryota > Metazoa > Chordata > Aves > Procellariiformes > Oceanodroma > Oceanodroma leucorhoa. The sequence continues at coordinate 2,164,331 of JASVER010000051.1, forward strand.
ACAACCCTGTTTCATTTATAAAGCTCTTCAGCCATTGGGGGAAAATTCCCAAGAAGGAAAGGAAAGTTCCAGAAATATGGCAAAGCTTTGTGTTCTTGCACTATTATTCACATTTCCAGCGAAAAATACCTGCTTCCATCTCTATATATGGTTTGCTTAAAGATGCAGCTGGGAAAAAAAAAAAAAAAAAAAAGAAGAGAGACTAAAAATCTGGAAGCCCACGCATGTGACCACATGGGATGAAAGTCCCATTGCTTGCCTCAACACACTCTCTGCAAAGTGTTTCCTCCCCTCCACTGCATCCGGAGGCGGCCGAGAAGGCCACCTCCACGCAGAGAAACTGCTCTGCATCTCCCTGACAAATGAGGCACCGAGGAATGACGTGGGTGTTGCAGCTGCAGGGAGCTTYGTAGCTGCCAAAGGAAAAAGGGATTTAAAATAAACTTCTTTCCACCTACCTGCACTTGAAAGGGATGCAGCAAGAGATAATGTTCTCCGTAATCCCAGCGGGGTGACACTGTTCATTTGGCCCAGGGAAGGGAAAACCCTAATATCCAGGGAAGACAAATTCAAATTCATGCTCTGTGGGCAGCTGGCGGTGTCGTCAAGTTTGTGGCAATGCCAGTAAAATATAAGTGCCTGATCCCAATCCAGTGAAATAAGTGGAAAATATTCTACAGCTTTTGACGAAGTTTGGACTCAGGCCTCATTACACCAAATTAGGGTGTGGGATTGTAGGTGTGGATGACAAAACAAGACRGTTTCTTTATATCTTGATAAAATTCAGGAGGAGAGTGTCCAGCAGACTGAGGAGCATTGTTAGACCCCACCGTTTGGTGAGGATGAGAGCATATCTGGAATATGGTGTCCAGTTTTGGCTGAAAAGAATAGACTATTTCAGTTGGAAAGGACCTACAACGATCATCTCGTCCAACTGCCTGACCACTTTAGGGCTGACCAAAAGTTGAAACAAATTATTAAGGGCATTGTCCAAATGCCTCTTAAACACTGACAGGCATGGGGCACCGACCACCTCTCTAGGAAGCCTGTTCCAGTGTTTGACTATACTTCTTGGTAAAGAAATGCTTCCTAACATCCAGTCTAAACTGAGGCAGCTTTGAACCATTCCCTATGACTGGATACCATGGATACTGGATACCACCTCCCTCTCCACTTCCCATGGGGACTACAAAGATGCTCAGGTCCTGGGCAGCATGACCTGTTGAGGGAGCTGGGCTGGTTTAGTTTGGCAAAGGGAAGCCAAAAAGCCTTGGTAATGCCAGATAATATACCCAAGAGCTATTCACAGCCATCAACTGCATTTTAGGAACTTGATGATGGAAGTTAGGAGGACCTTTTTCACTCAGAGGGTGATACAGCACAGAAATATGCCATTGGAGAGGTGCCTGAATCCCTTCCTTGGGAAGCAGTCAAGTCTTGGCTAGAGAAAGCCATGGCCAAGCTGATCTAGTGCCAGTGCCAGTCTTGCTTTGAGGAGGAGGGGGAGCTAGAGATGCCCAAAGATCCCGTTCAGCCAGTATACACGATTCTTTAACACTTTCAGTCAAGGACTCATATTAATTAAAGAGGGGAATGTTATTAATAATCATTTAAATAGCACCACTGTAGTATCAGGTTGCTCATATCTCAGATATTCTGCAAAGTGAAAAACAATCCTTAGTCATGTAGCCAAATTCCTGCTATTTCCTGAATTAACTTCTTCCAGATTTGCTTAGCTTAACTGTGAGAAGTGACCAGCAAAACCATGCTTTTTTCAACAGATAGTTCTGTTTATTTGTTCGGGATGGGTCCAGTTATCACTGCATATACCAGATAACTTGCTTTATCTGAGATTTTCCAGGGAGAGGTTTTGGTATCTTTTGAGATACAACTGCAATGATAACAGTTGCTCAGTGTAAGAGGAGAGATGGCCAYCTGCCATTAAGAGAGAGCAAGGATGAGAATGAAGCAATACTGGTCAGCAGGGCAGGCAGCAATATGCAACATTATACACGTCATTGTTTCATTTTTCTAATTCTGAAATGATGACCGTGAACAGAAAAGGAGAAAGCAGAAGGAAGAGTAACAGCAGCTGCCGTGAGTCACCAGAAACATGGGTTTAGCGGAGCCCTGCCTGCACAGCTTGCTAGCAGCCCTGCAGAGACCCATTGGTACATGCACAGGACCTTCAGGGACCAAGTGAAGTTTCTCTGCCTKTGGTAGTGTGTGCTGGGCAGAGCTGCTGAGAAGGCAGCGGGTACCTCACCCCCCTTTTGACCTCCTTTAGGGCAAGGGAGACATTCACCATGCGGATACTGAGCTACACGTAGAACACACTCGGCCTTCCTCAAGGATGGCACAGCTCCAGGGAGGCAGGAGGCTTCACCTAACATGTGGGCTCTGTGGTGGCAGTTGGAATTCCCTGCCACAGGAGGCCACATACCAAATGTGGCTGGCAGCAGCCCGGGCACCTGAGAGTGAGGACTCCGAAGGATCCCAGGAAAGACGCGGGGATGGGTTGTCACAAACAGCACAGCGGAGCTGTAGGAGAGGGGAGTCTGCTGGGGCAGGGGAATCCCAGTCCTTCCCGCAGTGCTTCCAGATCTGTGGTTTCCCACAAATCAAGGTCCGTTCGGCAGGAAAGCAAGCGTGGAAGAGGGAAAAGGCTGGCCATTTCTGGCAGCTCAGCAGGGGCACTAGGGTCTGGTGAGGCAGCAATATCATGTCTCCAGAGCTGAAAAACCCTTTTGCTTTTTCTCCCTCCTTTTTGGCGGGTGCAGTGTGAGGGCATGCTGAGTTATGTCGCGCTGCTTAGGATGGATCTGGACCCAAGGGCTGTGCAAAGTAATTTATTTCACTATGTTCAGCCTTCCTTTTCTTAAAGTTTTTCTCCCAAAAGCCAATCTTTCCTTCCTGCCAAAAACAGGCTAATTGTTTGCTGGATTGGCCCAAGTCCTGGAGTTACTCAGATCCCTGGCAAGATCCCATTCATTTTGCAATGTCTGGTAGCGCCTGGTCAAATGTTGTCTTTCTGATTAAAGAGCCCAACGTCTGTGTGTTGCAGAAAGAGGCCGAGAGCAGCAAGAAGCATGTGCAGGGCTCCTTAATGCACACATTTAGTGCAGATTTAGGCGCAAATGAAAGAAACTATGATAGGAAATGTAACAGGACCTTGAGGTCTTGCACTGATGTTAATGAAAATATTAACGTAAAACGATGTCAAGTGGGTTGTTGGCTATTACTATGCATCTTTGATGAAGGTGAAGATTCTATTTATTTAATATTTCAAGCCCTTTGAAAACGGGAGAGGCTGTTGCAGGGCACTGTGGTTGTGGTGGAAGGCAGCAGAAGTTAGATGCTGTACCTCACAGGCATGTCTAAACACATGTGAAATAGGAATGAGCAAGACCTGCACCATGAGGACGTCACTGTGCTGGCAAGAGATTATGTAAGTTGTTTTGTTTGATCCTGAGCAAGAAGCCAGGCACGAAAGGGGAGTGTGGAAAATGTAAGACAAATTGTTTTAGCTCCTGGGCTTGTGGTCTTCCCCCTGGTGCTTCTCACACACACCCCCACCTCACCCCTACCCCCCTCCCCTTTCTTTGTAATAGAGCTCCTTGCTCAGTTTTGGAAGAAAGTGGCAAAGATGGCATCATTGCCTCCTCCATCACAGAATAAAGCCTCAAAAAGAGAGAACACATTTAACCAACCTATTAGCAGACTGCATACCAATTGCTGGTTCATGTCTTATAAGATACATTCACTCTCTAGTCACTTCTTGCTTTGAGCGGAGTAGTACCTGGTAATGTCAAATGTTACTGTATCGGAGACTGCAGGGTTCTTCATTGCCTGTGTTCAAACACACCTTCCACTTCCACAAGACTTGGTCATAGGCCTCTTCCCATCACTGAGATGATCAGAGATTTTGGACCTATTCGCAGGATCCTCTCCTACATGGTGTGCAAGTTGCCACGGAAGCCTTGCCTTTGAATTGTGGTAGGCTCCAACCACCTTGATGCCTGATAAAATGTCTATAAAAATCACTACTCAGTGGTCTGCCTTGAGTGATTTCCTCCCATTCCTCACCCAAATGATTCGCTGTATGAATCAGAGCCTGGGTTTTTTGTTGGTTTATCTGGAAACCTACAGGGTCTCTTTTAAAGCCTTGCATTGGTAATAAAGATTTGCCACTTAATCTTGCCGCTCCATTTGACCCACTGCATCTGTTGGCATGCACAGGGGACAGGGCACAAAAAACTCTTTCCTTCCTGCTGTGGAGACCCACAACAGTGATAGGAGAAATGCCAGCAGTCCTGAAGAAATTCTCTGGGTGCTGGCATCTGGCTCATCAGGGGAAGGGAAAGGCACAGCTCTGGGGGTTTTCCCCTCCTCACCATGGCCTTGGTATGTCCAGGCCTGACTGTAGTGAAAATCAGGCTCTATGACTTCATTAGTGACTTCCCACAAACAAACGATGTGCTGAGCTTGTGCTGCAGCCAAGAATTGTCTAGGCAAGTTGCTCTTGTAGGTTCAGCTGCAGCCTGGGTCAGGGTGGCTTCACGTGGCTCTGCTGCTGGGGCACCAACCCAGGGCGGCTGAGGACTTTGTGTGAGAGAGCGTAAAAATCAAAATGGTTCTTGAGCTGGAAACTGTGCTTGATGTCCGGTAACTGTGAAGGGAGGGGTGCTTTTCCTTTTTCATAATAAAAAAGAAAACCAAAGGGCAAGGAAAGTGATAAGAGTAATGCTTGCAGTGAAGCACATGAATAAATGCATAAATGTTGTTTGCAAGGTTTAGGGCATTCAGCAGTTCCAGGGGAAGTTGATGGGAGTCTTTTCAGTGCTTATGATTGCTTAAGACCTGTGATTAATTTTTCTTAATATTTTCTAGAAAATAACTAGAAGAGGATTTGAAAGACCTTCCATTATATGATACAAATAATTATTTTCCAGCATAAGATTAGATTTTTTTGACCATTCCTTCTTTCTCATTATATTGAGTCCTAACTTCTGGTACCCCACATATCAAGATTAAATTATTTCAAGTAAACTGAAATATTCTGAATATCAGAAATCACAATTAGATAGCAACACTTTGAACAGAGGAATGCACTGCGATTTAACTTTGAGCTTAAGAAGAATAGTAGGCATTAGCAGAACAAAACTTCTTTCCTTACAAAACTTTTCCTTGTGATTTGTTCCTTGGAAGACATCTTTTTATTCGTGGTTGAAGTGCATAATCCGATATGTGATGTACAGTTGAAATGCCTCCAACCTATCTTAAGTCTAAGCTGACATGGTGGACTAGTTCTGCTTTCATAGTACAGTATTTGGATCCTGATCAATGATACTTTGGGAATTGCCTATACCAAGTCCCAGGGGCTATATCCCATGGGGGTGGTTCACACATACCCAATACTGAAAACTTGCCCTTTAAAGCCTTCTGTGTCTTCTACAAATACATCTGTCATTGTTATAAGTTGCTTTGTTGACGTCATTGTTATGATTTTGGAGAGTCTATCTGATGATGCAGAGCTAAAGTAATGTTAGGTACATTTTATCGTGGATCAGGAAACATAAACCTCAGATAGAACATGGGCAAATGTTTTCATAGCCATTGGCCCATTTTATGCAAGTGCTTTTGGAGGATGGTGGGGGCAAGGATACACCTCAAGCAATGCTTGTGGAAATGGAGAGAGCCTATAATGGTTGCCCTTGACTTGCCAGAGCTTGCAGAGGATGCATTCACATGCTGAATGTGGATTTTGACTGGATACTGAGTCCAGCTTTGCTGTCCATTTGCTGTGCCATGCTGTCAAAGCATGGTCTGAGATAAACCAGAAACAAGCAGCAGGATACAATATGAGATTTGGTAAGGGATGGGAAGGAAAAGTAAGCCTTAATATGGGTTGGGAAAACATCTGCCTACAGGTGAGCCTGGCTAGCCACACTGCCTGCCTTGTAGCAGCATCACTGTTCCCAGAATCSTTCCCGGGATGGCCCCAGCCTCACACCGGGGCTGGGATTTGTCACACCCTCAGCCCCCATGTACCACCAGCATCCAACACTGCGATTGCCTGACGCCAGCACCGTGCCCAAGACAAACCCTGCCCTGAGGTCAGTGTAGGCACAGTCATACTGAGTCAGTGACAGAGCTGGGAATGAACAGGAAAATGACATTTTTAAAAAGCTGCTATTCAAATGTCAGTGAATTTCTAAGAAAGCTGTCCATTCACTGTGTTGGACTCCTTGGAAAACCCCAGCCAAAATTCATCCTGAGCTCTGGCAAGTTAAAAGATCACTCTTTTCAACTTGCAAAACAATTTTCTTTTTTCTTTAACTCCTACAAGAGTTTCTCCTAAGAAGAGGAAGCAGGCAGTTGTGTCCCAGTGCCCTTCTGCTTAAGAGTTTCTATCTGTCTCTGTTTTCGAGACAGGGTACCTCTCAGCTGGAGGGGAAGGTAGCAGAGACTGCAACTGGCACAACGCAAATCAGCGTAGGAGAGAAACGTACTCAAGGAAACGGAAAGAGGAAGCACTGGTCAATACCTTGCACTTTACACATTTCTGTGTGGTGAAAGAAAATAGCAAAGAAAAGGCCTGGGACATATTTTCCAAGCATTTCTACATTTTTCAGAGAGGAGTAAGAGCCTGATGTCAAGAAAAGAGTGAGGCACAGCTGGAAAATAAGTATGAATGTGAGTGAGGGTGAGTACTCTCGGTGCCGCTTAGCTGACTGATGCTGTTCCAGGTGCTCTTCCAAGGGGATGATTTGCAAAATCTGGAAGGGATGGGTACCGCCTCCTCTGGGGAGTTACCCAGTGATGGATTTTCCAGAAGACTCTAACAACTATGGACTGTAAATGCTGAATCTGTGTTGAAAATCGCTCCTGTGTGTTGCAAGTATTTGCACCTCTCCAGGACTCTCTTCAGAGCTTCTCCCATCACCTCCAAAACCCCAAACCAAATAACTGAAACCCATTTACTAGACCTCTGATACAGGGATAAGGCATTCTAGTTCCCTGGGGTGAAATCAGTAATATTTGCACCACCGACCCTTCCAGCAGAGGAGTTGTATGGGGCCATCTTGAGCAGCAGCTCCCAGATTTGGTGATTCCCAGGATCACTTAGCTCCTTGTTTAGCACTTTTGTGCTTTTCAGAAATAACCTGTTATTAGCAARGAAGCATCTACTCTGCAGCCAAGGAGAGGGACACCCCAACAGGACGTTATCAACCACAACCAATTTCTTATAGTAACTAAGAGAAATTTGAGCAGCGGGGCTGTTTTGTTGGTGGTAACGRGGGGCGTAGCATCGGGGATTGGGGCTGTCTCCTGGGGCACTCGTCCATCAGAGGGGACCTGGTGTAAGGCTTTGCAGCCGTGTCCTCCTGCCCCTGGGAAGAGCCGGATCCCCTGGATGTTTTGTGTTAGTGTCTTGGTCTTTCTGTGGTTTTGACCAGAAATTCCAGCCTGGTCTTAGCAACTTCTGCTGATAAGCATYCAGTGAAACTGGTACTTTCCAGAAAAAGAGAGAAAAAAGTGTAACTTTGTTGAAAAAGTCATGGCTTGCACTTTCTGGGACATTGGTTTTCCTTGTGGGGCTGAGCCTTGCAAGCTTTGGGAAAAAAGAAAAAAAATACTGATTTCAGTTTCTTTTATGCAATATTCCCTTTCGCCTTTAACATAATCTATTAGTTTTGATCCTCTGGTGGGCAATCGCTAATGCAGAGTTGAGAAACAGGTCTTTTTTGTCCCTTTTGGAGCGTGGTTTTTCAGAAAAAAAAAAAAAATGAATAATGAGTTTATGCATTCAGTAATACGGGTCTCCGTCAAACAGGGGTGCATAGTTGGTCTGAGCAGGCCTGGAGGATAGATCAGCTGTAGCATATGAACTTCTAAAAACCAGTCCTTGGTGTTAGAAGCTAGAATTTTTGCTAATGAATGGGAGTGGATTTGAGTATTATTTCCTGGATTATGTGTTGTAGTTACTGTTGTTCAACACATTCATTTTGTCCATTTGACAGGATTTGGCTTGTATGGTAAAAATAGTTTTTAAGAAATATTTACRATGTATTAAACCAGATTAGCTGATTATCTCACAAGTTAAGTAGGGGAGTGTATGACTTGGCTTTTTTTCACACCAAGCTTCACTGTTTTSTCTTTCATTCTTTAGTTTCCTCTGTGTACAATTTAGTTATAGATGTTTCCTCCCTGTATTTACCCACTTTCCTTTGTTTTTGTGGATGGCTCAGATAGCAAAAGGAGAGAAAACATGTGCAATGGACTGTAAATCAAACAAAATCGGCTATGACATAYCAAGCGAGGGACATTTTCGCTTTAGGAACACGGTAAGGAAAGCCAAGCAATGGTGTGTCACTCTGATATAAAAGGCATAAATTAAAAAACAACAAAAGGACCATTTTTTTCCTCCTCACATTTCTGAATAATTAGTCTGTGGTTATTGCACTTCAGGAGGTTTGTGAGTTACAAGATTTTAATGTGATCTTTAAGAGCAGCGGAGTGTTGATATACATACAGCATGTTAAGAATAACTGAAAAATCCCGTGTCAGGGCTCCGGGTGATCTCCAGCGGTCACTGGTGGGACRGGATGGTGCATGGGGACACGGTCTTGCCCTTTTACCTGGCATAGTCACACTGGCCGCTGTGGATGCAAGGATAACGGCTCTTGGCTTTGACTCAGGCCAGCAAGTTTTGCTTTCCTCTGCAATACATAAACCGGCTTTACTTCACCTTTTAAAAGGATCAGTCTTCTAGCTGGCAGTGCTGCTAATGAAGTGTATCCTTGACAATTAATAACATCCTAGTGAGTCTGCTGCAATAAATCATATTTTTGTTTCATTACAGTCCTACTGGTGGTAAATCTCAGACATCAATAAAACAAAAAAAATTACCTTTTGAATTGTACATGGCATGCACCTCATGGTGTAGATTATTTATAAAGCTATTGTCCAATTTCTTTATCTTTGAAAATAAGGAAGTGGCTTTGTCTTATTTGCACGAAATTTAATATAAGAGGACTTGTAGAATGAGTCATGTCTATTGTGTTTTCTTATGCAAACTCATAGTTGCTATAGTTTTCTTTATTAGTTTTATTTCAAATTATAAAAAAATCAGCTTAMGAATTTTTTTGATCTTTGGCTCTTCAATTCTTGTTATCCTTTGAGTGACTTTATGTAATACCTAAACAAAATGCACACTGAAGACCTTGTTGCTTATTGACTTTCACAAACTTTAAGTTGAACTGAAGTTACTTGGAGCTTAAAAATCCCCTAGTCTGTATGGTAATGAAGAATCAAAGTCTAAGGAAAAGCTCAAGTGACTCTTTAAAAATATTGACATTAGACAAACCTACATTACTGAATTGTTTATATAATGCCATGACTCAGAATTGCTCAGGCACCTAAACTCATGCACTATGTCTGTTCCTGCTAAAAAACAGACATCAGGTATTTAGATGGCCACATATTTTTAGAGCCTCTTGGTTGCAATTAAACACCTGCTTGAAGTCAGGTCTACACTGAAGTGTTCCTCTGAGTCAGAGCAAAAGTACTGAGACCTTTCCAGGACTGAATTCCAAAACTTTAATTAGCATTCAACTAAAATGTTTAAATCATTAGATCTTCATACAGACATTTTATTGTCATCAGAGAAAAACAAAAACCTGCCAAGCACTGAAAGATCCTGCTACCTTTCTGCAAACTTCTCTGCGTCTGTGAAATGCAGCTCTGTTACATTTTCAGGGCCAGATCTGCCTCTCGTCATCCCCCTGTAACATCAAGAGCACTGTGATACTTTCAGCTGCCTTGACTCCGATGCCACTGACTCAAGACAAGGACAGAGTCAGACCCAGCCTTTTGCTCCAGTAATTGCTGCACAMCCTCATCCCACTGCTGCGGGTCTGAACTGTGCATCAGGGGACCAGCCAACCACCCCCCATCCATCCAGAGGTGTATTTCAGCTCACAACACATTTAAACCAGCCAACATTTCATAAGCACTCCCTAGCCTCGGGACCTCAGCCAGTCAAAGGCCAACTAGACCTGTGCATGCATGTGSCTACAGCTGTTACAAGGGTCCATGCTCCTGGAGAAGGGCAGATGCTCGCTGCAGCCCCCTGCCCGAGCGGGTAGTCCAAAGGGCTGCTGTGGTCCAGCATCAGGTGAACTCGCCCATAAGGAATAGGTTTGGGTTTGGCTGGGCTGCAGGATCAGGTCTGTATGCACAAGACGTGYAGATGTGGCACTTAGAGACATGGTTTAGGGGTGGACTTGGCAGTTTTAGGTTAACAGTTGGACTTGATGATCTTAAAGGTCTTTTTCCAACCTAAATGATTCTATGATCTACCTGGAGACATGCTTTGTGACGCGTCTGAAGGTGATTAAAGACACACTCACCACTGTCYGTGTTATGGATCAGATGTGTTTATTCAGGAAAACACCCATGCCCCCAATATTTAAACTGCAATAATTAACATAGAACAATTTCATTTTACATGATATAATTATTTTGACATTTCATACGTGTCTATTGCTAAAGCCCCCAGTGAACTGTCTCACAACACAGACAGGTTTATACATTAAAAAAATACCCTTTAAATATAAAGGCTCTGCTATACTGCACACAATTCTGCTTGCCAGAGGCAAAAGTTATGCTCTTCTACCACTGTCAAGCTTGAGGAACTTGGTTGAAGCCCCTGGAATTCCATTCCTATAAAGTATTAAAAAATTGTGTAAAATTCTCATTTTTAAGCATTAAACTTATTCTTCTTCTAAAGCATAAGAGCTTCTGTAGAGCTCATTTAACTGTTCAAACAGGTGGGGTTTTTTTTCCAATTCTTCACACTTCTTTGGTTTCCTTCCTTTTTTCCCCCTTTACTTTATATTTTACTTGCTTTTTCCTATCCACTCTTATGCAGAAATAGAGACTGAAAAATAGAAGCAACAAGAGGAAGAAACAGAATAATAGAAAACCAAGGAAATTAAAAATATATAAACTGAAGGAATGAAAAAATTGTCAAATATTTACTAAAGAGTTTTAGATGAGAAAACAGTCACTTCAAAACCTAAGTACTGAATTGGTGCCTAATTCCAAAATGTTGCTCTCCCTCTATCAGTTCTGGACAAGTCCAACCAATAGATGCTGGTGGGAATGAAAATGACCTAAAGCAGGCAAATCTTGCTCTTTTGCATCCACAAATCTAACAACTTGCTCAGGTGGCGTTTGTGTTTTACCTTACAAACATATTCTGCTGGAGAACCGTGGGCTTCCCATGAGCCTCACACAGCCACAAAGCACAGGCAGCATTCTGTGGGAAGCTGTAGAAAGTGCACATAAATTATAAATCCACAGATTAAATAATCTTTTATTTATCTTGAATTGAATGAAGCTGTTGAGATCGAGGACCCGGTGACCGGACTGAGTAAAGACTTACTCAGCAGTTGATGATGTCTTACCAAGGCAGCTATTTTGGGTGTTCTGACTCACCTCCTAGAGGCTCTTGCTTCACGCTGGCTATGGAGGAAAATAGGGATTCTAAATTTAGATGCTGTGGACATGGCTGAAAGGAAATGGTGTGCCAATACTGCAGGATATGGCATCTCAGGAAAAACTGATGACTTTACCCATGGTGTACAACATTCTGGTCTTACAACAGAGGAGGGTGGTGGCTGCCTGCAGCGAGCCCTTTGCAGCCCAGAGGGGATGCTGGATATGGAGGGGGTGAAGGCTCTGGCCCTGATGTAAATGTCGGGCTCTGGGGGCTCTCCACCTTCACTTTCCTGTCAGCAAGGCTCAGTTAGAGGTCCCAAAAAGCAAAGGCTTCTTATTTATTTTGCTTTTTGGTTCGTTATTTGTGTTGAGTGGTCCCTTTCTTACTTTAACTGCAGGATAGGGTGCTTGAAAACAATTAGAGCTGCTTGTAATTTTTGTGTCTTATAGCATTATGAAGAATAATAATATTAATTTAAGAGCATGAGCAAGTGGTTGAGGCTTTTGCAGAATGCTGTTTGCTCTCCAAATGAATTTGGGTGCACAAGAGGAGCGCAGGAGTGCAGAAGATCAGTGCTCTATTGATCCAAGTGGGATCATAGGACTGCTGTGCATTTTTAGGTAGCACACAGGCCCTGGTTGGCCCGTGGCACAGTAAAGGCTTTCTCTCTAAGTGACTATGATATTTCCTCCCTCTGGGAAGTGCTGAAGAAAATAAAATTAAACAAAACCAGAAGTGAAGTGAATGCAAAACTCCCAAGTCCCTCAGTAAGCACTTGCGTAGCCTAAATAATGAATCTGTGTCAGATAAGCTGTGACCTAATTTTCAGATCTGAGCTTTGAGGAGTTTGGGTTCAGGCCAATTTCACGGGAGGTGAAGTCTAATTGCAATCACGGATTCAAAGTCTTCATAGCTTTGGTGAAGTTCAGATCCAGCTCTGTAATCTCTGATATTAAACTTGATTTGATTTTGGTTTGCTGCCCCCGGGCGAGCCTGGGTGGAAGTGTATTGCATTGACTTGACTTCTATTTAAGTCCCTATTAAAATTTTCTATARCAATTAACAACAGACAGAATTAAGCCAATAAAACACATCTTCTCATATCAACCAAGATTATGAATAATGGCATATATTAATTCCTATGGATGCTTCTTAGCCAAGCAGAAAACAGTTTAAGAGTGCAACTTTTTCGGTGTCTGAGAAGGGCCAAGAAACCTCAACAGAGCAGACTTGCTTGTGAGATTGCTGATGCTTCCTGTTTCTGGTCACGTTAGCAATAGACCATACGCACAGAAAGCCACACGTTTGCCACGTCTGAAGACAAGGGGAGGAATTTTCAAAATTTCTCCGTGACTTCAGTGCTTTTAGTGCCCCTTTCTCATGGACTGAGCTCTGCGGTGGGGAACCAGAGCAGGGTCTGTAGGTCTGAGGTGCTCCTCAGAAGAGTGAGGACCCTCCTGCAGAAAAGTTCATCTGGTGCAAATGGTGAGGCTGAGACCGTGGGAACGGGTTGTTCCCCAAAGTGCATTGCTGTTGGTGTTGCTGAAAAGACGCGGCATTGGGTGCAGGATCAGCCTGGACTTTTTTTTTAGTACAGGTTTGTTGTCAAAAATTACCTGGTTCAAAAAACTAGGAAATAAAAGAAGGAAAAAGGATGAAAGAGTGAAGTGAATTGGAGTCGGCCAGAAAGTGTGGAGGCTGCTGCTTGGCTCATGGCCTTGTTTCAGTGAAAGTGATTCAACATTTTTATAACTGATGGCAAAATTGCACACTATTAATGGGCTCTCTTTATGGCTATAATTTATTCTTATTTCTCAGAGGCAAGAGAGTAGAGGCCAGATTGCTTTATCCTGTGGTATTAAAAAGCCTGAGGCTGAGAAGCTTAGCACTGCTTTGTCAGGATTTTCTCCATATGGCAAAATAATAGGATAAAATCATCCTATGCAGAGAGCTGCTTTATTTTTTTAAAGAATGGTCTTTCTGTTTCAATTCAAAGCCTTCAGGGAAAGGTGGGGGAAGGGGGGTATGTGTGAGTAAATGCATATTTTCATTCATTAGCTGCCTTTTCTATATTCAGGAGCTATGATTCTTCACTACCAGACTTGCTTAAACTTCACTGGGCATTAGTCATGTGTATCGAGGTGGAGGCAGATAAAGGTTAAGAACCCTATTCAGAGACATGAGAGATTTATAGGGTCCAGAGGGGTGAGGAGATCCCAGTGGAGGTTACAATGTCATAGGCAGGGTAAACTGACTCTTACAAAAATAAATGTCTTTTCTTTAAGGGGGAAAGAAAGAAAGAAAACATGGATTTAGTTTTCTTCTTTCCTTTTATTTCCCCAACCATTAATAGCAAAAGGATTTTTTGTTTTCATCAATGTTTATCAAAACAGAAAGTAGGTATCTCTAGCAATGAATCACATCAATTGCTCATGACCCTTTGAAAGTTTCTTGTGTATTTTGAAGTCACCTGGTCAATAGGACCAAACCTCACCAATACGTACCATGAATTTCTGGTGACATAACACAAGTAGCAAATTACTACTATTAGGAGTATTTTGAGTGTGCTTACACAAACTAAGCTACATCAGTTGACAACATCAACTAAGCTTGAAAAATAAAACACTTACTGAGTTTCTGAAGCCAGAAACTAAATCTATGACTGTTTTGATGTGAACAGTTCACCAAGCTCCTAGGTCATGTAAAGGAAAGAAGGTACAGGTACGCAAGGGGAAAAAGTTGAATATCAATGAAAATAGACCTTAGTAGGATCTCAGGGATGAAAGGAAAAGAGGAAAGAGTGAACTGGTACCAGCTTTTGTAACTTTTTGGTCCCTTCCCTCCCCACACTGTAAGAATTACATTTCAGGTAAATGCCTGTGTTACTGCAATTCATAGAATAAGAGGGCCTGAGATTACTCTTTTATTCTTCATTATATAAGCTTTCCGGTAAGCCAAAGAAGCTCAGATAACACCTATCCTCTGGACTGCCCGAAGACCACAGCTCTCAGGTGAGGGCCAGGTCTGAAATTGTCTTTGGGAAAGTCTGGACCTCAGATCTAAATCTTGGATTTTCAGAAAGTGCAGGAGTTCGAAGTGTAYTTACACACCAGTGTGGTCTGGTGTCACGCAGGGCACTGTCAAACAGGCAGGACAGGATTCGAGGAAAATGTATCTTAATGAGCTTTGCTATGTGGCTAGATTTGCAACTAGGTTATTATTTTAATATTTGTTATGAAAAGGTCTAGAAATCCCAAATGAGAACAGAGGCTGAGCACTGTGCATATACAAAGTTTCTGCCCCAAAGAGCTTAATAATTAAATAGAAAAGATGGATAAATAGTGAAAAGGAAGACTCTTGGAAGTAYATTGCATAAAGTCCATAGCAGAATGCAGCACAGAAATATCCTGCAAGTCCCAAATCTCTTATGTCCTGTCCCAGAGTTTAGTTACCAGCCCAGGAGTCAATAACGTCATCATCTTTGCTTTCGTACAATCTGTCCATAAACCTACTCCAGAGTTGTGGTTGCATGCTCCAGTTGTAAAGAAAGCCTTAATTACAAGCTTTGACTGTTGTTTTTTTGGAAAGACCACACCAAAATACTACTCCATAAAATTCAGTTAAAAAGATTTCCCCATCTCCTGAGCACRGGCACCTTGCCAGCAGTCTGCTAGCCAAAAAGTCTCGATATTGCGTATCCTTCCCATAATCTCATTACGTTTTAATCTGTGTTTACGCACTACTGTTTTGAGGAACCATTGGCAGATCTGTGGGTTATATGCTGGATAGTCCAACAACAATCCTGCCTTAAGCCAAACCAGAGCAATCCGTCAGGTGTGGGTCTTGCAGTGTTTTAGGTTTCGTTCTGGGACACTGACAAAGTTCCTTGTTGACCCTAGCGACGAGGTAAGACAGGAAATTTAAAACAATAAATGCCTAGTAAAAGCAGGCTACTGTTGTTTAGAGAAAGATAAGTCTGGGCAGCAGTGGGAAGTCAGAGAGCTGCTCACATTTCATCACTGTACCTCAAGACCCCAAGAACGTTTTCATTGGGAAGAGAAATTTCATTCAAGAGTTTAGGATGATTAAGTGTTACTGATATTCGGTCCTTCACATACAGGTATGTCAAATGGAGCTGGAACAAGGTCTTAAAAGTCTTTTCTTGGCACGTTTCTGATGCACACCATGTGGATAATGTTTGCCTGTTGACTTTGTCATTCACAAGGAACTCTATCTTGAGGTCGGTGGGGCTGTTTGAACAGTTGGGAAAATGAAAGTTCAAGTGGCAATAGATCAAGTAGAGGCCTTGTTTCCGTATCACCAGCTCTTCGCTCTTGCACTGGATGTCTTCACAAACAGCCTTCTCTACCAAGCTCAGTTTTGAACTGTTTACTGGATTGGACACTAGAAAGGAAAGCAAACAAATTTTAAAATGAGCCGCTGAGCTCTAGTGACCTGAATTCAGCCTTATGTGACTTGCAGCAGTGTATTTCCTGGTAAATGGAGATACCTGTTCAGTGATTTTCCTGCAGGAAGCTCCAAGAAAAGGCCTTGGCCAGACGGCTGGGAGTTCTCACATGGAAGCGGGGTGTTAAAAAGTTCCAGGGACTTACATAACCCTTGGGAAACCCAAGACAGGGAGATGCAGTGAAAATGGCCTTCTGCAATATTTAAAGGAAAATAATGGAGATGTATATTCATGTGTTTGTGTGCAGAAGGTATTTCTTTATTTATTTTTGCTTATCAAGTTAAAAAAAAAAAGTTTATGTGATCAGATAGGGAGTTTACCAAACACACCCACATTTCAGGAAAGCTAAAGATTTTTTTCCTATAAAATGCCCATTTGGTCAAAAAGCTATTTGCCACTAAAACCAGTGTGAATAACACAAACAGCCTGCTCTTCAGCCGGCTCTGCCCTCCCCACTGACCTCTCATGTACGCAGCGGCTCTCTTGGTCGGGACATTCTGTAGGATTCTTAAATAGTCTTCGGAGGTGTTCCCTGAAGGAAACAACAGATTAAGAGACCACTCCTGATTTTTTTGTCCTGTGAAATGCTGTCAGCATTTGGCACCTCATTTATTTGCTACAACTGCACTATGGAGAAACTCCACAGCAGCAGCTCCAAAGCGACCAGCAGCAGCAGCTAGAACAGCATGTGGGAGAGATGAATCTTACTCCTTGGCTGAAAATGTCTGATCTGCACAGGGAATTCATAGCAGTGTAACTCGATTGGTAAATTTATAACAGTCTAAAGCTCTAGTAGATTGCAGCTATCAGTCCAAAAAACTGTATTTCTCATTCTCCTTCTTACAAACAAAAATTAAGTGCAGGTAGGCTTAATTTAACCGAATTATTTGTAAGGCGCAATTACAGAAAGAAGCTTTCAAACATTTAACTGGAACATACTTCTGAAAATGGCTCTTTGCCCGCTTTGGAAGCGTTGGTCAGTTCTCTCACGACTGAAATGTGGATGTCGCCAGGACTTCAGGTGCGGTTGTCAGTCGTTAGACCGGGAGCTGCCTGCGCGGGGCTGGGGCGGCGGCGTCCCCCCCTGCGCCTCCTCCCACGCGGCCCTCACGGCGGGGGGGTTCGTCCCGCCAGCCCCGCCGTGCACTGCCGAAGGCAGCCGYGTCTCACGGGAACGCCCCCAAAATCCCACGCTCCGGGGCGGGGAGGCGCCGGGGCTGCCCCGCTGCAGAGCGCCCGGCGGCCGCGCGGGGACGGCTCCCTCCC
>JASVER010000051.1:2181992-2300432 GCA_030449065.1 Oceanodroma leucorhoa
GGCACCCGGGCCCTGCATCCCCCCAGCACCACATCCCGGGATGGCATCCCAGGCCCTGCATCCCAGCAGCCCATCCGGGGACAGCACCCCAGGCCCTGCATCCCGGCAGCGCATCCCGGTGTCCCGTCTCCTGCATCCCAGAYCCTGCACCCCACCACTTCCCTTTGCATTTCACCTTCTTTCCAGCCACATTTCACTTTCCCATCTGCTCTGTGTAAGCTTTTCCTCCTCTCACCTTACTGGGCATTCAGTGAACGACACTGATTATTCCTCCTTTATTTTGTGATTGTATAGAGCAGAGTTTGTACTGCCCTGCGCAGCCCACAGGCATATGGATACACAGGCAAGATACAGATTCAGGAAAAGAGCGTATATCCCAGTGGCTGCAACCAGACAGGTGAATGGTTATTTCTCATTGCATTGGCTCTCCTTCTTTACATCTCCTGGCCCTGCTGCAGCTGTGGAAGGGATGTGCATAGGAGCTCAGATGGGAGATTGGCAATTTCCCGTGTTTTATTCTACAGCTGAATACCAGGAATAAAATATGAAGGAATTTCAGTAAAGCCTTACCAAATTATACTCCCCTCGCSCAGGGTACCTAACTTTTCCTGTGACTCAGTTTATAAAACTGGTATAAGAGTCACCCACCCTACAAGGGTCTCTGMAGGACCGGTTAATGCACAAAACTAAGTTCTACTAAATCTTGATGCTACTCCATGACATCAGATGACATATTTCTTGTTCCTTTAGGTGTCCACTAAATGCAGAGTGAGACAAGGATCTTAAGTTTCATAGGATTCCTGAAACTAAGGGTACAAAAAAGAGATTGAAATCTCCAGACCCTTGCAGTATCTGCATGGCCTGATTTCTGAAAGGTACTTGGTCAGAAGGATGGATAAATCAGGGAGAAGCTGGTCCCACACACAAGTCCCCCTGGTTGGCGATTTGTAGCATTGTACCCTTTGCACTCACTGTTGGAGAAGGAGGCTGTGGRTATCTTGAAAGAATTGCAATCTTTCTCTGATTTCAGTAGTTGAAACACTTTTGAGGGCAGCAGGTGCTCACTGCGCTCCAAGAATGAGTAAGTTGTGTATCAAAGTCCCTTGGCCACGGTGGAAATCCCCAAAGAAAAACCAAAGCCTAGTTTCCTGGTGTTAGTCATGTCAATATAGTGTTTTAGTGAGTGCACAGACAGTACAGAGATCTGGAGATATGGAATAGGATAGACGAAAACCCTTCTGGCCTTTATTTCAAACTAAAGCTGTTACAAAGGCAGCAACAGTCTGTGGTAATGCATAGTCAGCGCCCTGAGCCCACTCGCATTACAAGTGTCCTGCAAGAAGGGAAAGTATTTTTACAGAAACTTGGTAGTATTTAAGGGGTTTACCCTGTAAAGCAGAAAATCCCCTGCTGCTCAAGCAGACTTTGGAAGCTGCAGCCCTGCAACATCCGCTAAGCAAGCAAAGTGCTGTGCCTGCACACAAACAGCCTGGTGCTGCCAGGAGCCCCATCGGTTATGAGCTGTCTCAGGATATTCAAGGCATCTCTCAAGATCTACCCTCACAGATCTAGCTGCACTTTGCATTTCCAAAGCTGTACTTACATTTATTGATATCAGCAAGTTTTGCGTGTGTGTGTTTAAACCATTTATTTGGTGACATCGGCTGTGTTTCTGAGAAGGCAAGTTATGGAAAAAAAATTGTTTTATAGAGACATTTCCGGTTCTCGCTCTGCTGAGGCAGCTTATATCTGTTTTCTAGTTTTATTTCTCAAGTTCATTCTTTTATCTGAAACATTTCAGCGCAAGCCAGGAGAGATTGAAATTACTAGAGTTTCAGGACTGATTGATGGATATGTTCAATCACATCGCCTGACTGGCTTTGCACTAGTAACAGTGTAAATCAGAAGTACTCCCACTGAAGTCAGTAGGATTATACGAGCTTAAAAATACTGCGAGAAGGAGGAAAAGCAAAGCCCCATTTGGGACTAAGTACCAAAGAGACCACACTGGTTTCATTGTCCGCTGTTATGCACAGACGCTGTAGATCAGGCTGCTTGAAGGAAGCCCGCTGATGAGGAAGGAGTCTTAGTAGGAAGCCATTTAGGTTATTTTGTCCTAAAGAAGCTATCAGGAGATAATTCAGTTTTGTCTTCCTGACCCCTTTTACCGTAGGATGAGCACCCAGAGGGCAGAGCCCTGAGGAAAAGGGTCAGACTATTTCCATGAGCATAATGCAGCTTTTCCCCACCGAGCCAGAGGGGTCACGCTGCAGGACTGTGAAATGGGACTCAGTGGAGCTGTGGCCTCACTGACATTCCCATGATTTCCACCTGCCGTGCAAAATGGAAAGACTCTCATCAAAACACAGCAGGACCTGAAGAGGCTGTGTCTGCCAGCCAGGAGGAACCCAAGGGCTGTGGGACGTAGGGATATACGGGCTGCTGCCAGCCGGGTCCGAGGAGATGTGACTCTGCCCGGGGAACTCTCCTCACTGCTGGCTGCCTCAGTTTCCCCACCTCTGAGATGGGTATAATGGGAGCATGGACAAAGGGCAGTGAAATCAAGAGCTGAAAGTGGCATGCCAGAGTGCAAAGTGTTGCTACACAGACATGGAAAGCCCCTCAAATGGGGTTTTTGAGGCTTGTCCTAGTACCGGTCACCTCTTACAGTGATATTCCTCTGCAGTGCTTATGGCATTACCACTAGCTGGAGGCTGAGTGTGGACAGGCACAAGAGCAGGTCAAAAACCTGAACTTATCTTATGAGGTGAAGAAGTATGGGCAGGCAACAAACAGCTTTCAATTCCTCTGTATCCCACTGATTTAAGTGCATATAAAATTAGRCAAGGTGATTTCATACATCTCTGCCAGCATGCTAGAGCTAGCAGAACTTGTCTAATTTTATTTATTAGCAGCCACTATCTGAAGTTCCCATAGCTATCTTTAACTCCCTCCTTCCAGTTAAGTGTCCTGCAAACAGCTGCTGGCTGGCACTGAGGGACTGTCCCAGCTGAGTGATGCTGTGACAAGTGCCAGCTGGGTGACGTCCTCTCCTGGGCTCAGTGGCAGGGCTGGGCTCTGCTCATGGCTCTGCCGGTCACACGTGCACGGAGTGCCTTTGGTCCTCGAGAGCCCGAGGACTGTCAGTCTGGTTCTGTGCATTAAAAGGGAACTGAACTCATCTGGCAATTTAACCTCCTTCCGAAAATACAAAGTTTAGAAGTATCCCTTTCTTTCCTCCAAATTTAGGAAGAACCTGTTATGAATTCCTCATCACTGYGCACCTGACTACTGCAAAACTTACAGAGTTCAAGGCCAAAACTATTCAAGTCTCTAGCCTGCCTGTCAGGATAGCATAGGTCACATAATGTCATGAGCTATTCACATATATACATATATACATCTATAACTTGCGTTTTAAGTATTGGAGAGACAGAAGATCTACCATTCAGCATTTTGTAGCAATGTCAATCATCTCATTATTAATTAAATAAGCAACCAGTCCCCGTTATGACTAACTGGAATTTGTCTAGCTGCAGTTTCCTCCGGATGCTTGCCTAGGAGGATGCCTGTGCACTCCTTCTAGCATTTGCAAGCCCAGGCTTGCCAAAATTTTTTGAACTGAGAAACAGCTCATCTGCCCTGACCTCTCAAGAGCAGACAGAACCTCATACAGTTTCACATGTATGCACACAAACACAGGCATGTACAGAAGCTGAAAAAACAAAAAACTATATAGTCTAAACATGAGATATCCATTTCTGAAGAACCCACCATGATGGGATTTGTGACTAACACCCTAGCAATTTCAGTGGTGTTGCACKGGGAAAATTGCAGGCTGGAAGAGATCAAATTTAGTTGTAGAAGGTCAAACTGCACTCAGAGATATTGCTGCAAACCTGGAAAGGCTTGTTTTCTTCTCTGGCTTCAGCCTGATTTACTCTAGGGTAGCAAGGATGTGAATGTCACTGGTATTATCTTAAGTTCTCGGAGCCAGATTTTTATTTGGAAACCTATTTCCCACCGAAACTGTGAATGGGGTGCTGGAATTCATTTTCTGGTCTGTCCATCAACTACAAATGGATCTTACTGCCAGACAAAAATATATATAAATAGTGTGTGTATGCGCATGTATCTTCAGGTTTTTTCTTCTGTAAATGAGAACAGATTTTGGTATCATGTCTTTCTAGTTCAAAATAACAAGAAAAGCCACCAGTCCAGGATTAAAACCTTTATAGGGAAACAGGGYTCGGAGAGGACAGCGAGGAGACGATGAGGGCTGAACCTCTCCAGACATTGGCAGGTCATAAATTTCTCTGTGACTTAGTTTCCCTCTAAAAAATGAACCTAACAATAATACCTCTCTGGCCCATGTTAGTATATGATTTGATATTTATGAAATGTGGRTGAGTTTCCACAGAGAAATAGTTCCACAGAAAGAGCATTTCACAAATGTTCATGATGTATTTAATTCTTTCCCCCTGTTGCTCAGGTACTCTACTGACAATGGCACAGACGTTTTGAGGAGATGATTGATACTGTTTTTCACACAAACATTTAATTAGGTGAAATTGCATTGCTCTCAGCTACTGCTTGTGGATTCCTGCAAACTCGTGCATTGAGGACTGTCAGATGAGTCAGGAACGTAAACCTTCTATAAATCTGCTTTAGTGCCCACTGGTGTTAAGCTAACAATAGAATATAATCTCATTGGAAATCTAAATGAAATAATCGTGTTTTTCCTGCTTTAATATTACAAAAATTATTCAGMGATGTAGCCGTGTCTGGACCACTGTCCATTTGCATTACAATACAGTTTCTCTGCCTGAGTGAACCCCAGCTGATCCCACTAGCACAGTCCTGCAGCCCCCACTAGCATCTGCGAGATGTTTTGCACAAGTAGGCACCGACACAGGGCTGGAGAAGGCTGAGCACCCAGCTGGCAACTTGGCAATGCTCATTTTTTGCTTGTTTGCCCATTTTTACAACGCAGGGCTTCAAAGCCTTGTGGTGAACAAGGTGGGTACAAAATACATCCAAATTACACTATCAACATCTGGGCTGCCTGAGAGGCAGACACGGAACCAAATCTAAATCCACAGCAACTTCAGCCTCTCCACAGTCTCCGTCCTGAAATGTTTCTTACGTTTCTGTTTCTTGCTGCTCTGCAGCTGCTGGATGGGACCTTGCAGCAGTCGCTGCAACTCCCTGCTTAGAAGTCAGCAAGCGATGCCTGGCAGGGTATGACAGAGCTCCCTGCCAAGGGGGTCTCAGTAAATTACCCACTGGGACATATTAATCAATTAGCCCTGCTTTATGCATTTTAAGAGAAAAATGAAAGGCTATTGTAATTCGCTCACACTTTAATGCTCTATTACCCTGCCAGAGAYATACAATAGAGGCTGATAGGCAACGAGGGGTAGGCTGATAGAGCACTTACACCCATTGCAAACATCTTTCAGCAACTCTTCCTGCCTTGTGGGGTTTCTCTCTCATTCCCTCCTTTGTCTTTCACCAATTTTCACTCAGATTTAGCAGCAGAATTCGGAGCAAGAGGGTGCCYGTAATTGATATTGACCCAAAGACAGAAAGGTTTCTGGCTAGTGAAACGACATCTTGTACATTCCTGGAGAGAGCGCATTCCTCCCGCCTGGCACCTGCCAGTTATTGATGAGGAGAAAAAGCAATTGGCACAGGTTGCCTGATATGAAATTAAATATATATATATATTGCAATACACTTTTGGATTAATGAGACCTCTCCTCCCTACCCTGGGAATGCCTGCTTTGCTTTGAAGTAATACTGACCTACAGATACAGGTCTCTGTGGCTTCTCCTCTGTCAATCACTAGACTCCACATCAACAGCTTTCACTACCTCTTCCTAACTGGTGGTAAAACTCAGCCATGAAAACCAGCACAGTTCTGGTGCCTTCTCTGAGGTTATGCTGGTTTACAGGAGCGGAGGTTCTGCTCTGGGGCCGTAACACTTCGCAGCTGCTGGGGATTCTCCATCATCAACCATGGGGACCATGGGCAGCAAGCCTGATGCTTTGCAGCCCATTAGGTTTCCAAAACAACTTTTTGGGCACGTTTTGGGATGCACTGGAGTGGAACTGTGATGTGACTGTCCAAACGCCCTTATCCAAATCTGCCCTGTATGTTCAGACCCTTCTTGATTTCTGAAGAACTTCAATAAACAAAATAAAGCACTAGAAGACTTAAGAAAGACTTAAAAAGACTTAAGGAGCTACTTAGGTTGATAGAGAGAAAGCAATATGTGCTTAGGATGTCCTAGGGAAAAGAAAATCCCTCCAGGTTACAGGAATTTTAAAAACATAAGAAATTATGGTTAGGCAAGATGTGAAGTTTTCAGGAAGGACACAGGGACATGCAGGGACTACTTTGAGACCTGTGGGCTATGAGACAAGCCCAATACGGAAGAGTCCTGGATTCAAAAATTATCCAAGATAGAGTATGTGTTGCCCAAATGATGCATTATGTCACCTGTGTGCAAAAACACAGCTGCAGAAAAGATGGTTATGTGATTAGGACTCTCTGGACCTTGAACTTCAATTTCCCATTCTGCCATCGCTCCTAAATGAACACTGTACTTCATTTTTCCCATCTGTAGAGTGGGAGGCAATGGTATCTCCTATTCTCTGGGACTGAGTATGAACTTGTATTTGCAAGAAGTCAAAATACTTGATGCTAAGGGCCGTGTAACGAGGGAGGCGATGTCAATGAAATAAATAGTGCTCCTCCTGATTTACGCTAGGGAAAAGCAGAATCTTGGTACACTGTCCCTGCTACTCTAGTTAGACAGTTTTTTCCCCATTTTGGGCTCCCTGTGCTCATAGCCAGGCTGTTTTAATTCCTTGCTCTGTGTCTCTTGCTGCTGTTCTCCACTTGTCCCTTCTAGACCTACCCCTTCCCTCCTTCCTTTTCCCCACAAACCGGTGGGAAACACAGGACTGCTCCAGGCCGGAGGAGTACAAGAAGCGCTTCAGTTTTTTTGAAATATTTGCCAACACATTTGCACCCATGCCTTGTGAAGACAGGGACGTTGCGCCCACATGTGCAAGAGCCAGCCCTTAAAATAAGACCCAATAGTCAGACTGATGTTCACATCCTCTGGCAAAAAGGCTCTCTTGCAAAGACACCTCAGGGCAGATTCAGACATGTTATTTCCTCAGCCATGCGCTGGTTTCCGGAGGTTCCGAGTAATTTGAAAGCTTTTTGCTTCTTCTTCTTTTTTTTTTTTTTTTCCCCACTACCTTGGCTTTTCACCAAGAAGAGCCTTTATGTGAAATGTTAAGATGTGCACAACTGGCTTATTTGTGGTCCTGGGCAATATTTGCATTACAAATGAGASAAATAGCATGTACAGTCAGTTTAAGTGCCTTACCTGTCCTGATCGGTTTTGCGATGCCCTCTGTGGCAGGATCAGCTGCCTGAAAGAGAAGCAAGAGGAGGGACGGTTATTCTGGGAGCATACCCATGTTCAAGTACGACCCTGCTTTAAAAGTGGATCTTAAAAGTTTCCATTGCATGCCGTGAAGGCAATACACAGCCCGATGCACAGGGAGCCAGCACCAGAGCGTATGGCTCCTCTAGAGCCTCACCGGTCAGTCAGGGATTGCTGTGGAGCAAACAGGTCTGGCAAGCTCCCTGCTCTCATTTAAATATCATCCTCAGCCATCCCTTATCGCTGCCCTTTTTTTCTAATGTAGAAAATGTACATTTCTGACACAGTCAGCAATTCTCTCAGTGCGGTAAGAAATGTCTGCAGTTTTTGTGGGGGCTGTTTTGGATGCACAAGCCCTGAAAACCTCACTCTGTGGCTTGCAAAGCTTGGAGAGAGTAGGACAGAGTGGGACTGGACACCCTTGAGACCCAGTGTCCATCCCTGGGAAGGCAGTAGCTGGATGAAAATAAAAGCTGTAGAGCCCCAACACAGATCTGAGAGTGACAGAGTTGTCCTGCTTCAGCTCTCCTCCTGCTTCTTGCTGGGATGTAAACCCAAGGGTTAAAATGGCACGGGAAATTGTCCTCAACCAGCATGGCCTGAGAACTTCTCAGGAAACATGTTCCAGGTGTGAAATACGGTAGGCTTCATCTGTGGTCTTGCTTCTGTTTTATCACACCTCTCTGCCATCCAAACATACAACCCTGAAGCCTGTGCTTGCTTGCATATTACTTCCACACAAGTAAAGTCACTGACAGCTCATATACATCCATCAATGCCCTCGAGGAGCAAACATATTCTCCCAACAGCCAAGGAAAAATACGGAGAGTGCCTCAGTGCTTGAAACTCTGTGTCACATCCCTTCACTCACCGGGCAGTCTCACAGTGATTTCAGTATCAGGGAGTGGTTTTTGGTCAGGCTAGCCTAAACCAGCTCCTCTTATCTGGATGCCAATTACCTGGGCTAATTGTGTGGGCTAATTTTGCAGGCTAACCAGGCCAGGCCCAATTTAGCATAGAATCATAGAATCATGGACTATCTGGAGTTGGAAGGGATCCATAAGGATCATCAAGTCCAACTCCCTGCTTCTCGCAGGGCTACCTAAAACTAAACTATATGACTAAAAGCATCATCCAGACACTCCTTGAACTCTGACAGGCGTGGTGCATGACCACGTCCCTGGGGAGCCTGTTCCAGTGACCAACCAGGATGTCCAAGAAGAAGAAAGTTGAGAAGCTGGTACCAACTTTAGCCGAACATCTAATATCTCCTGGGAGAAATGAGACACACCATGCATGTGGTGGGAGACAGCTTCATCCACAGTGGTCTTAAAACATAAGCACTTTATTTCTGTGTGTAAATAGGATAACGTGTGGTGTGGGGAGAAGGAAGATGGTTGGACAGTGAGAGAAGTCATGTTGTGTCTGTTCTAGCCCTAAATGTTTAAGAATACTTTTAATTAGACTTTGGCCTAATGTGACCGTATTTTCAACCATGGCTGAAGTGTAGAGCTGCATCTGCTCACGGCAAAGCGATATTATCCTTTGGCCCAATGCCAAAACGCTGTGTCCTGCAGACAGAGGTGGCATAGGTGCTTCATAATTTGGGTATCTATCATATATGATTTGTTCATTTTCTCTCCCCACACCTATGTAACACAGGGGAGAAGTTATCTGCTGAGACAGTATTTCTCCAGGTGATCTTCCTAAGCTGTACAGGAAGACTGCTGGGTTAGAAGGAGAACCTAGAGCTGTAGTTTGAAAAACCAGGCATTTCCAGGCTTTTTGGTCCCCTACATGACATCCTCCTTTGCAAACTCTCATGGATCCTATGCGCACGTATCATCAAATGTGGGACTGAGAAGAGTCTCAACTGAAAACACTCCCAAGGACCATCTGCCAGAGCCTCTCAGCTCCTGTCTTGGACCCTTGCACTGGGCTGTCCCTCTCACATGCACTCAGGGCGCAGGGAAGCATTACTTTTCAATGCGATGTATGAGCATTTCTGCCCTCTGCGGAGGATTAAAGGCATTTTTGCATGAGAGGAAGGGGTTGCTCTGTCCCCAAATAGATTGTGCTAAATGAAATCAAACAGCAGATCCATTGCCTCCTGTAGAGAAGTGTTTGGTAAAGTGATTGAGACATTATCATCAGTGGGGTGTTCACCTTGCAGCCCTCCTTTGGAGATGGCGTGCAGGATGAGGCTGATGGCTCACAGCTTGCTTTGTAGTCAGGGCAACAGAAACAAAATTAAAATGTACTAATGTATTGTGTTCTCACCTGGGAAGTCTCCCAGTGGGTAGAAACAGGAGATACTAATGCAATTTATTTTAGTGACAATTGAGTAGATATTCAAATAAAACTTTAGAGCTTGCTTTGAAATATTACTGGCATTACTTCTTTCTTTTCTAACAGCAAAAGTATTGCATGTAATGCTGTAATTTGGAATGCAAAGAGGCACACAGTAGGAGCCCAAAGAGATTACATTCTACAGTGCCAGCTCAGGAAGAATTCACGACAATGAATTTCACCCTGTCTAGAGTGATCTGGGTGCTGATGATGAAGGATCTCAGTCTTTACTCAGCAAGCAGAATAATTTGAGTTTGCTTCATTAGAGAAAATGGTAATCAGATGCCAGTGAAAGTAATTTCTTTCTTCTTTCCCTTAATCATTTTACAAGAAATTTTCCCAAGTGAGACAGGCCGGTGCTGCTAGAGGGTCACTCTAATGTCCTGTGTCAGAACTGTGAATGTTCATTTAACCAGAGACCTCTAGAAAGTCCAAGAAAACACGCCCTGAAACCGCAGTCCCCCAGAAACTGGCCTGGGGTCAGCTTAACTATGTCCAGGGCTCTTCCA
Organism: Oceanodroma leucorhoa; assembly: GCA_030449065.1. Taxonomy (NCBI): domain Eukaryota; kingdom Metazoa; phylum Chordata; class Aves; order Procellariiformes; genus Oceanodroma; species Oceanodroma leucorhoa. The sequence continues at coordinate 2,192,317 of JASVER010000051.1, forward strand.
AGAGCATGTCCGCACAGCAGCTCTGGGGGGATGAGCTCTTTGGACTGCTGTCCTCAGATGAAGATTTGCAATTTGAAAACAAAGCCTCAAGGCTCTCCCGTGTTTCTGCTCAGCCTCAAACCATCATTACCCGTCTCTGGCTGAGGGGGAGGAAGGCAGTGGCACTTTAGGTAGGTGGCCCTGAGTTGCCAAGAGGCAAAGGTAGAAACTAGACGTAAAAACTCCAGAAAGCGGAGCACCGTCCCCGCAGCTGATCTGATAATGAGCATCACAGGAAACAGAGCTCCGTGTGAAATTCAATTTTTCCAGTACTGACAAAACCTATTAAAGTGACACCTCTAGACAGCAGGTGACTGTCACTGTACAGAATACTGATGGCAAGAGTAGGAACAGCGCAGTTTTCTTCTAAAACGTCTCAGTAGTTTTCCTGTGGTGTTCAACGAGTGGGAAATCTGCTTTCAGGGGCAATTTTCAGTGGCTTTGGTTTTTTTTTTCTTTAGTTTTTGTCAGGGTTGTCCACCAGAGGGGGCCAGTAGGCACCGACTGGGGCAGCCAGTGGCAAGATTATTTTTAAGCAGACMTAAATCACCAAATAGCGCAGGAACATGCTAGGTGCTGCAGGAGCGATTTCTGGTTACGGCAGTCCCACTGCTAAAGGGGTTTTACATTTTTGACTCCAGCAGCCTTGAAGACTAGATCAGTAAATATAAATATCTGCACTGACTCTTATCATTTGCCACACTGGTGCCTTAACTCTGCTGAAAAAATTTGCCCACACAGTTTGGAGGTTAAAAATCCAGAKCAGTGACGGTCCATCCCAGATTATGGACTTTGGACATTCACACAGAATTTGTTCATAGAGGTAGGTGGCCTAGGTCTCTGATACAGCATACCTTGCCAGTACAGCGTAAGATTTGCTAGGGTCTTAAAATTACATTTGTCTAGTCCTTTCTGTCCCATACTCTTTCATTGCTTTTACATATATCTCTCCATATACATAAATAGCTACATAGATGTGTATATATACATGTAACCAGCACCAATGAAAAGCAGCAGGCAGAAGGGTGGAGGTTTTAGCATTCTTATAACAGTGTTAAGAAGAAAAATGAAGGGTATGGACCACCATAGAGTGACTATTCTTATTCCAGAGAAAAATAAAGTCACTTGTGAAAGATCGAGACAAGTGAATGGCCTGAAGCCAAGGGTTTCTGTAGATGAAAGCCGAAGAAATGAACTGACTTCAGCACTGCACATAGTTAGTTCCAAAAAATGTAGTTTAGTTCCAAAAAATRACACTTCTCAGGTCTGATACTAACGTGCTGTGCCACCCTTCTTGAAAACAAGGCATAAAGGAAATTTCTTGAGTTATTGGAAAATGGGGGGGAGGGAGGCGGGGGGGATAATGGGTATTAGAAGTGCTGTTAGATTCAGAGAAGCAGCTTTRGAATCATAGTTGCTTTTTTGTTTTCGTCTTTCATGTTGGATTTCCCTTATTCAGAGCACCTAGATTTTGGGTGATACGAATCCCTTGTTTCTACACAGTTTGATTTTCCCTTTCCAACATGTCTTCCTCCATCGTAAACTAGGCAAGTGTAAATTCATCAAAAGGAAGACAAGTAGCCAACTGCATATACCTGCACTGGGGCTAGGGGACTGTTTGATCTGCTTGCCATCAGAAGGCTCCTCTTAATGCAGTGGTACCCGAGACATGGATCACAAGGCCTGCATTGTCCCTAAGACMCTCTAACACTCCTTTGGACAGAGGAAAATGAATTTTTCTGTCAGCTCAGCAYAGGGAGGGCATGAAGTTGCCACCATTGCCCCTGTGGTCAAGGATCACTCACATAATCCAGCTGACAACATCTGGAGAGAAAACCAGATCATGCCAAGAGTCTGGTCTGGTCTGGTAGTGTTTACATGTGTTCCTCTGAAATATTGATAAATTTTAGTCATGGTCATAACACAAGACACCTCTATCTGTGACACTGTGTGGTGCTGTCTGCTGGGATGCACCGTGATGTGGTTAAGCAGAGCTCTCTTGAGCTACCCAGAGCACTGGATGGGGGCAAAGTAGCTCACTCTCGCTCTCTTTTTTGTCAGTCCTGTTCTTGGGTGTGGTTTTTAATGCAAAAGTAGAGTTATAGCAAGGATGACTGAAGGATATGAATGACGCAAGGTCTGACGAAAACAACTGATCTCTCTGCCTACAGACATTTTTTCCTTCTTAAAATAAAGAGGATTGCTCTCAAGTGGATCTGGGGTTGAATGGGGAATCAGTGAGACAGTTACAGCCAGGGCAGAGGYACAGGTGGTGGAGAATATAAAAAGCGCATTCCCAGTCTTACCAGGAACATCATTGCCATGAACTTTACCAGGGTAAAATGGCAGGTTAGAAGTTTTATAGGCTTTGAAATCTTATTGCAAAAAATCTAAGTGCTGAAGTACCTCCACTACTATYCATAGAATGAAAGCACCAGCATGGGGCTGCTGGAGGAAGTTGGCCATGGAAAACAAAATACGATCTTTCAGCTCAGTATTCTCTCTTACTAAATTTATCCTGTGCAATTTGTGTGTCTGTGTATGCACATTACCCAGAAATTAAACCATGAAGGCTTGACTGATAAGTCTTTAAGTTGCACCAGAGAGGAGTAATTTACCTGAAATAAGCGTTCTTCCAAAAGAGAAGCAGTTTGGGCACGGTTAGAATGAGACATGGGGGTTTTCAAGTGATAAATAGTGGGACATTAAGGGAGATCTTTAAAATAACAGCCTGGGTAATTACAGAATTGCCACAGCTTTCCTATAAAATGAGGCTTTCATTTGTACTTATTATGGAATTAAGCATTATATTAACTCTCCATCAGGATAAACGCAGTTACACTAGTTGCCAGAGGAACAATATTACTGAAAGAGTCAAGGTTTTCATTTAAAAGAGTAATGACATTATTGCAGCTGCTTTGGAAATGATCTTGGCCAAAGGAGAAAGTAGGAAGCTCAGGTGTGTGAGAAACACAAATAAAATTGAGCAGCAATTTTACACTGTGAGAGGAATTTGGCAGTAAAAGAGTAACTTCTGATCTTGTTCTCAGGGAGCTGAAAGACCCCCAGTTCAGAAGCAGCATAGTCATTCTCCATCTGTGACTGGTCTTGAATTTCCAGACCAGGGAACGAGTGTTGATTCTGTGAGACAGATTCCTCAAGAAACTCCAGGTCTTGCTCCAAAAACACTTTAGCTCATGGTCACACTGGCAGCATAAAGCTAGGCACAAACTCCTTTACAGTTGTGGCTGGGCTGAGCATCTTGTACTATTGACTTCAGCAGCTCCAGGACAGGTGGTCTGGGGGGTTCTTGTACTTGGAGCCCTGTGGCTATTGAGTCCTGTTACTATAGGTTGCAGAGCATCATCAGTTGGCTTAATTATTTTCTTTGTAACTTCTCAAGAGAGGACCAACATGGCATGATCTGGACCAGACCATCTTGGACAGTGGTCACTCCTTGTAGAAGTGACAGTAGACACATATATAAAACAAGGTAGCAGACACTGAGGCATTGATCTATTTTCTTTCTGCCTCTCCTCCTAACTAGGCAGAATGGAGGATGGTTTGCATTTTAGATTATGAGCTTTCCRCTTCCATTTACAGAGTAGAAATCGCATGCTAGAAGTTAAGGTTGCCCATGGAGAAACATCTTTCTCTCCCTCTTTGTTTCATCTTTCTCTACCCTAATTCATGTGTGTGCATTTATAACAGGAGGCAGCAACTGATTATCTGGCCATAGGATAATTTTTGGAAAGCAGTAGGTTAAAAAAAAAAAAAAAGAAGAAAGTAAGAAATTGCTTACCGTCCTCTGAACGACTAAGACCATGATGGTGGCTAACGCAAAGAYGAGTAACGCAACAAGGGTAGCGATGATGAAATACAAACATGTTTTGTTAGTGGCTCCAAGCCTCCTTGAAACGGTGTCTTCATTCACATGCATGGCTGATTCATGAGAGTCCTTCATCTGAAAAAGTGTTTGCTCTTGTGCCGAGCACATTCTTATATAGCTCTCAGGGTACTGTGCTGTATCTCCCCTTGATCAGGTTCAAGTTGCAGCCCATCTCTGTTCCTGGCAGGATTTTCCCCCTTCATCCTGGCTCATGTGATCTGGAAAAAAAACTTCATCACTTGTAGTACAAAGAAAGAGGGACCTGGGGGCGTGAAGCAGGACGCAGCTGTGAAGAGGGGAAGGAGCTTCATGTTCTTCATCAGGGATTTCACGACAGCAGTCTTGTATGCTGCATCAGAGATTTCTGATGTCAGAAGGTGAATAGTTACCAAGATCAGTCATTCCTCCCTCCCCCATCACTGGCTTTCTGTGAAACAGCGAGCTATGCAAATTCTGTTTCATTTTATACTCAGTGCAGCTACAGTTCGGTACAGTAAATCACCCCAGAGCTCTGCCTTCCTGTTGCACAGAGTAACCTCTTCTTATACCCAGCAGTGTCCCAGAGCTGTGATCTCCAGAGCTCTGCATTCAGAGATGACCTAGGCTTTGAGCTTGGGGACTGTAGCTCCTGCCTGTGAAGGTCTGGAGATGTTGGGTGAGATTTTCATTGAATTATTTCATAGAAATGTGTCAGGAAGACATCTCTGATGCAGGATGCAAGTTCTAGGCAGAGGCATAGAAAGAAAGCGGTCACACCAAAGTTGCTGAAAGTATGACGTTAGGATGTGCCCAGAGAGGGTGTCTGTATTCACCTTTCTGCCCTGGCTTATTTGCAGCTAGTGAATTAATCCTCTTTTCTATCCTGTCCACAATCCTCTCCTCTGTCCTAGCCTGGGACCATCACCCAGCCATGGGGTTTCTCACGGAACCTAAATGAGATTTCTTCAACTGGAAATACTCCTACTTCATTCCAGTGTGAAAGGACCAGCCATTCCTAACCCTGCATTTTTTATGAGATGACTCCTTGATTTCTGGCCAGTCCAGCTCTGAAGGCACTTGGGTGTTTCTGAAAATTTTCACAATTAGATACATGTCCTCTTCTGATTCATATCAATGCAARCCAGTTAACTCATGTAATATGATCAAAATGACTAGAAATATTATTCGTCTCAGCTATTCCCAGTTCAGTGATACAAGGACATCAGAGGGGCCAAATAGGATCTTATCAACGGTCCTTCCAGCTCACCATCTTTCCTTCAGTAGAGAGCAACAAGATATGTCTGGGGAAGATTATCAGAACACAAAAAGCAGGTAGAGTTATTTATTGAGTTTAATTCTCCAGTTTCCTCTAATTTGGGCTTGTGGGACTCCAAACCAGAGGTAATACCTTTCTATTTTAATCCAATTCTTCTTTAAACCCCTGACATCACTTGGCATCTTACTATTATTACTACTATCTCTTAATAAAATCACTAGAGCACAGTGCTACACAAGCTTCTATAGATTTCCAAAATAGTGTTTTTCAGAGCATCTCTTATCACCGTGGAAACAGGCACAATCTATTTTAAACAGAGAAAAAGGGAAGTAGCCTCCTCTCCTTAAGGATGAGACAATAGTGTAACACTTGGCCAGGGCTTCCTCAGGAAATCTGTCACTCAAGCCTGACAGGTTGGATGAGATGGATCCTCACCTCATCTCTGACAATGTGACAATTATGAAATGCAGGAAATTCCAAACTACAAAGATCTTGCAGAGACTGGCAGCATCTACTGTTCTTGAAAAGACGCTTCAACATCTCTTGCTCATGACTGAGTAGATACCTCATACATACCTCAGCAAGGAAGATGATTTTCAAGAGAATAATTGTGGTGTAGTTTTAAGGATGTCACATCATGCTTGGTGTCATGAGGAGGGCATGGTCCTCTGTGAGCTTGTAGGCTTTTGTGGTTGCACATGGATGTGCACGGTCAGCTCTTCAAACTGTGAAACACCTGTGCTAAACTTACTTGGAAGTAGACAACCGGATACTGTAGTGGCGATGACCACAACAGAAAAAGAGATCAGTGAAGGCCAATGAGGGAAAACAAGACAAATTCATCCCCTGTGTAAACAAGTGCAATCCAGATTAAATTTGGCCTGTTACTTTCTAAGCTAAATTTGGTTAGCCCACTCGTACAGCTTTGGAAACCCACAGAGTTTAGTGAGTTGGAAATGCTGAAATCTGCTGGGAAGGACACATAATAATATAAAGGAGCACAGAGCACCCACTCATGCAGTGATATCATGCTATACAGTGYTCCAGGACAGCAAAGGCAAACACCTAAGATTGCTCCAGGTAACAGCAGGATCTATGAATGATTCTGCTTTCATGATGGGTGAAATATCCTGAAATGTAGAAGTGAAATACTGCTCAGCTAAGACAGCTGTACTGTTAAGACAGCCAGTCATTTTTAAGCAGAGTAAGACTGCAGGATGAGTGGATACTTCTGTAGCTTGGTCTTTGGCAGTAAATAAACCACCGCACCTCCCTGTTCAGTAGGTGTTCTGGGGGTACTGTGGCTGTATATCCTGTCTTGTAGGTGGTGATGCACTTTCAGACCTAACTTCAGTGCAATGCTCTGTTACCCTCTAGTTCCTAATGTCACTCTACAAACCCTATCATATTATCTGTCTGATTRTGCCTGATTTCCAGAGCGTGGTTCACTTTCAGAAGGCTTTCATGCCTCCTGACCAACGTTGCACCAATTCTCACAAGCTCCAGTTCAAGAGGTTAAATAGCAGGTGCTTGCCCTGTATTTGCACGTACTACGTCCTCTGCAGCAAAGGACGAAGAGGGAGAAAACAAGTAAACCACAAAACCAGCCAGTTCTAATTATTTCTTGGTAGAGTTTGCAAGTGACTCTCTTTAGCAGGAAAATACAAAATATCCCAGCCCCTTCTTAATATTTATTTATCTACTCTTCCGATGAAAGGAAATAAACTTGCTGAGAACAGAAAATCCATCCACGTGGTCAATGGAAATTCACCCTTGACTGAAGTCTGTGAGAACTGAAAACCTTTCTGAAAGACATTAATGGCCAGTTCTTCAAAGACACGTAGGTACCCAGCTGCCACTGAAATCCAGGGGTGTGAAGTGTGTGGGTGCCTTTAGAAATTTCTGGTTTTATCCTCAATGGGAACTGGGTGCATTTCTCATCAAAACCATCATTCATGTTTACACCCAAGTAGTTTGCTACCAGAACCTTGTCCTTAGCTTTTCAAGATCTAAGAGAGCTCAGAGAAGATGCGTTAATGTATATTTTATTATCCCGAGTCATTCTTAGTACCCCCCTAATTAAGGATCTTAGATAGCAAAGATGCTATTGGGCTTCTCATGTTCAGAGAGGGACCCCATTAAAGGTAGAGTTATTTAACTTCAGCTGAGTTGCACCTGAGTGCACACATATAAACGTGAGCACATGTGGGCACTTGTAGATCACTTGATAAGGAAATGCAAAATCAGTAAATTGAGGTTATTGCAAAATGCCATTAGCGTTCAAGGTATGAATCACCTTGTTGTCGGAGGTTTTTAAGCTTCCTCCGATGAATAACYCTCTTGTGTTGCACTTCAGCATTAYGTTTGTAYTCCACATCTCAGCCCGAGACAAGGGAGATGGCTGCCTGGGCCAGGGGGGACAAAGTTTKTTGTTGTTGTTGTTKTTTTTTWAAATTATATTTATTAGAATCTGTGTCTATTCATGTGATCCTGATCCAAAGGTTGGTCACAGARTGAAGTAAATGACACTCCAATATCACACTCCTAACACTGTTGTGATTATATTGTTGGTTGTCGCCGTGAAACGGTCTTTTGCGGGAGATGCTGCGTATCTCTCACCCAAGCCTTCTGCTCCTGAAACATATTGGAAGGTTTCCAGGAATAGCAATGTTCTTTTCRCATTTTGTTTCTCAAATAAAATTACTGAATAAAAATAGACATCAAATGGGAGGAAGAGAAGAGAAAAAAAGAAAGATTAGAGCTGCCATTGTGCAGTATTATCTCCTTGGGAAGCTACATAGTGTTTATTTGTGCTGTGCAACTGTCTTCCTTGTTCAAAAGAATTATATCACTCAACCTTGTAAGGGAATAGAAAAACAGGTATATTAAATTAGCTGAAAATTGGCTATAGGGGGAAAACCACATTTTTATGCTGTAGATATGCACCATCCATCTCTTTTGAAGTGCAGGTAGAAACCAGAGGCATTAGGATGGATAATAAAATGCAATAATAAAGCAGTAGAAATGGAACAGTTATAAAAGTGCAATAACTTCCACGGATTTGTCAGAGAGTGCATTTGCTCAGTAGGAGTTACTGCCTGCCCAAACAGTAGCAGTTCTTGCCATGTAGCATCCTCCCAAAAGAAGGGAGCTGYCTGCTTTGTTGGAAAATCTTTGGTATCTTTCAGCAGCGTTTGCTGGTAAGAGTCAACCTAAGTGGAAAAGCTCTTTTCTGGATACTAAACCSCTCTGTATTTTGATTAATGACTTGGGATTAAGATGAAGAAGGTAATGCATGAATCACAAAGCTGGAAGAAATGGGATAATGAATAACATAGCTTAAATTAAAAAAAATGCGGAGTTATTTAGAATGTGGTTTTCAGACATGTAGAGATTTCAGACACCTGAAATTCCAGTTATTCTGTTACAAAACACTGGAAGGATCTWAATTTGCATCATGGTTCTCATCATTTCCTGAAAACCAGGGCATTTCTGTGTGATTCAAACAGCGTAGTAAAAAATTGAGCCACCCAGAAGTRTATTCAGACTCTGGTGCTTACTCTGGGTTCAAAAGAAAGAGGATTGTATCACTCTGAAGTTCATTAAGAGAGAAAAAAAAGGATATTTACACTTGCTGGTCTGAGTATCGTTCTTAAAGTCTCTGGACACACCTGAAAATCTTGTCCTGAGCAAATCCATATGGTGGTTTTGGGTCAGCAGGAGGAAGTTCTAATAAATGGATTTGGGTGGCAGGAAGAAATAASCGTAAGCACTGAAACCCACAGAAATGAAGGGAATGGCTCCGTTTCATTGTGCTGGACTTCGGATGAGGTCTGCAGACAACACACTTTGACCATGTGTTGTGTGAGGGGAAGTGGCACTGAAACCAGCTGTATCCAGATATACCCAGGGTTGGCAGAGAAATGCAGCACTGTCATCAAGGTATAATAGAAAAGGATCTTACACTCAGTGTGCATAAGAGCTTCACAGATTTTAAGTCAAAAAAGGGCCTTTATATCATATARTCTGTCATGCTATTCAGGAAAAGGGGATATAGTTTTACCCGGAAAACCTGGAAAATAATAATGCTGATGAGCTAGGCAGAGAAACATCAGGTGGGGTCTGAGCTGTGGGACAGGAGCAAACTCGAGCAGCGTTTTGCATCTGCGTGTTGCCCTCCCACCCCACCTAAGGAAGAGTGTGAGGCATGTAGACACCTGGGGATGCAGATGAACAATGGTTTCGGAAATGATGACAGTACCTCTTAGATGGAAAGAGGAACTCGGGTGTCTTTGGAGGCGTAAATATAAGGGTCTATGTTAGGAAAGGCATTGCTCTGSAAATGTTTGGCAGTAATAATAAGAGATTTGTGTGTGAATATGAAACTTTTAGTAATTGGCCATGGTAAGAAGTGGAATCCTGAGCTAAAGGCTAGTTGGTCTGATTTACGTCAAAAGCTATTATTTGTGTTCCCTGTGCATTAGAAGTGTGTTGAAAGTTTTTGATTGAAGAGAGGTGAGTGATCTGGAGGTCAGATGGAAAATGATGAAACTTTCATAGGGACCACATCGTCTCTGGTTAAACTTCACTAGAAGAGCAGAATTACATCGTGACTGAGTTTAGCTGGCAGTATAATGTATCCAGATTAGAAATAAAGGCCACACGAAAGGATGGCATTCTACATTTGACAGCTACTAAATCTCTCTGTGTCTTATAAAGAGGGAAATATACGGGCTGCTCAGTGTGGCATTCGTACACTAAACCCTATCGGGAAATAATATGAGAACCTGAGAAAAGCAAAASTCGCAACTAGCTTGAAATGCAGTATATACATCACAGGAAGAGCAGGAATGTAGGGTGAAAGTATATTTCTAATTCTGACAAGTTGAAAGGCTTCAGTAGTTCACCTTTCTCAAAATAATAAAACTCCATCACTCTTCTTCTCAGGGAAGAAACTGTGAAGTTGTTTATTTTTTCCATCCCTGTAGTGCAAGGAAGGAAAAAGCTTGCAAAATTTCCACTGTAGCATATGTGATAGAGTTAGCTGCCTTAAATACCAGAGCTACCTTAGGTCACCTCACAGTCTGTGATGGGTTTATCCTCACAGCACCTATTTAAGGTGGGTCAGTGTTGGTGTTTCTCTTCTATCTCCCTGTTAAAGACAAGTAATGAAGCATCAGAAGCCAGAAGTGCCTCAGTGGTTAAATACAGCTGTGCACTCAAGTCTGGGGACCCTCTTCAGGTGTTGGTGCCCACGAAGGCTCCCTGAAGAGGTCCACAGGCCTCTACAGAGTTGATGTGACATGGCTCAGGAGCCTGAGTACGTACAGAAAAGCTGCAACCAAGGGCATCTTAGCTTAAATGATCTGTCAAAATCCACACAAAAAATCAATGTTAAAAGAAGGAAATAAACCCTATCTCCTCAGGGAGATAGGATCTTTCTTTCCAGATRTGGAATTGGTAGAAATCCTAAGAATGATGCAACAACAGTGTTTCAAAAAGCCTTAAATTATGAAAGTCATCTGGAGCTCTTTATTCATGGCAATTAGCACAAGGTCAGCTTGGAGCTACTGGTAGCTTTTGCTTACGAGCTTGGGCCTGCTTTCTAGTCTCCCATAACTATATTTAAAGACAAAAATCATTGTGAGAAAAGCTGCAAGTTTCTTCCTTGGAGCAGTGTAGTACTTGGCTGCAATCAACATCTCTAAACAGAGCTCTTCAGATCCCAGCCATATGCAATTTACAATTAYGCTAATTTACACTTGTGCTAATTTACAACTGTGGATGATCATTTTTCTGCAGTGAATTCTCAGAGTTGCTTGGCTTCTCACAAGCTCTACTCATTGACAAGGGGCAAGATTTTTGTAAACATGCTGGATGAAATGCTTCTCGGCTCCCCAGGCCAATTCTGAAGGCAGGCATCGGTGTAAGCTAGACCATGCTTTCGTGGTAAGTGATTCATCCTGGCTTAAAATAGTTGAGTTAGGTCGGGTGAATCAGTTTGGTAATGTTTGTGTCCCCAGCCCATATCACAGAGGGATTATAGAAACAGCCTAGACAAGTTGTTTGGTCTAGACATCTTTCAGATAGCTAAAGGCAGGGAAAATAACTGGGGGTGCTTCTGATTCAGGAGCATGAGCCTCATTAGCAGGTGGAGGTCTGGGAGGTTAATCATTGTGGTTCTTGTGAAAAATCACACCCACCTTTTGACATCACCCTTCGGAGGGTGGCAGCCACCAAGCAAGCGTAATGCACCATTTTGGGGAATGAAATGACAAAAGGCCATCATGAAGCAGAGATGACCCAGGGATTGAGAGCTATCTCAGGTGGGCTCATCCAGGGAGGAGCGGTAACAACAGGGTAAAGAAATCGAGGCATCACTGTGTCACACAACAGCTGCGACTGCCAGGGCATGATCATCACTTCTGGAAAAACTGGCTGTTCATTTACGTAAGGCAGAGAAAATGTATAAGTCACAGGAGAACGAAAAAGCAAAATCAAAATATTCAGCCTTGAGTGACAGTCTTTCTTTGTCCCTACAAAGGTAAATGTCAGGCAAAATACTGCATCTGCCAGTATTTTCACTAGAACAGTTACCCTAAAAATACCCAAAGCTTTTATCAAAGCTCTATTTCTTATCCACAAGAAGGACATATCCACCACAGATCCTGTTTTGTTTGCCCTCCGTGGAATTAAAGTTGGTGTTTCTGTCTTTGATTCCAAACACAGTGTACAAAAGCTCGGTGCATTTYCATTGATATTCGTATCATTTCTACTTCAGCTTCTCTTGAATTAATGTAACCCAGGAACCTTAGCAATGTCAGTCTCAATTTATGCAAGCTTATGCTGAAAAATTTAATCTTGTCTGTTCTTGAATTTCCCCCTGCCCAAATTGCTTTATTTCTTTCTTTGATGCCTTTATGCAAATGTCTTAGTACTTYCTTGGGCAAGGTTTTACTGATGGAAAAGCAGTTTTTTCACCCTGCCCAGAAAATTTGGACACTGAGACTCCCAAAGCACAATCAGGAGAACCCATCAACAAGAACCACTGTACCAAATATCAGGTGTTTTTCTGGCAATACTACTTCTCYGTACTTTTTCCCCACTTTTCCATGCTGGAGGCCTGCCTGCCTACATGTAGATTTCCAGCTGATTAGAGCAATGCAGAAGGAATGCCACAAGGCAAGGCTCAGCCATGCATTCAAAGGTGCTACCTTGAAAACAGCTGCACCTGGGTACCTGTGTGTTCCCGCAGCAACTTGACAACTCACAGATAGCCAAAGAGTCATGGGGTCCACCAAACAGCGGCCATGGTTCAGTGAGTCAGCAGCAAACACCACGCAGAGCAACTCGAAGTGGTGCTAAATTCAGTTAGCAAGCCTCACCTGCGGTTTCATGCAAACACTTTTTCCTTCTTTTAGACTATATGGGTTCATGCCCCCTAAATTTCRCTCTCAGTTTCAGGTATGAATTAATTCAAAATCTTTAGGTAAAATTCAGCTAGAAGAAGCTACCTAGTTTGGACTAGTTTCAGTACAAACCTAAGCAAAACCACAGAATTTCTCATGGTTTCCAGACCAAACCATATATTTCACCAAGTTTTTTGGGGTTTCATTATGAAAGTTTCATGGAGTCTGAAAAAAAAATAAGCATGAATTTTAAGCACTTTGAATTGCTATCTATACACTTTTGTCTACTGGGAATGTAACGGTTGACAATGCAAGTCTTTGCTATCAGATGCCAGGTTGCAAAGAGACAGTTCTCTGCATCGTGTGAACCCCCAGTTCATTTTAAGTGAAAATAGATTGGTTTATTGGCGCTCCTTGGCTCCCAAGCTTTGGACTTGGTTTTGGCCCTCATATTGGTCTTGTTAGTATAGTTTCAGCCTTCAATACATACSTGGAAGACAAAAATCAAGGATTTTCTTTGTCATGGTGGGAAATCTATGGATGGTGCAGGCTTGRCATAGACAAGTCTACACATTTTCTATCTCGGGGTTTAAAGAGACTGGGAAAATACTAAGGGTCTAGTGTTGTTCTCTGTTATTGATTAACAGCAGCTTCTTCCAGCAGAGAACAAAACTTGGACCATTTCTAAGTCAGGCCAGCGAACTCATCAAGCACTTGGTAGCTCRGGCTACTCACACGCATGGGAGGGTGGTGCAGCAAGGGCCGTGCACATAAAAGATAGCTTCAGCCTTGAATTCATGACAGTCAAATAGTAGATAAATGAAAATAGGAGTGAGATGAAGGATGGCAAGTACTGAGATATATTATACTGTAGAAAATTTGTCTTGAAATATAATGCATTTTTATTGATATATAAGCAAATGTGTRTATTTTTGCTGGATACATTTCCGCAGGCTGTGTCTCACCTACTGAGCCAATTCTGTCATCCAGGATACATCAGTACTGATTCTTGTGCTGAATTCCTTAGAAATTACCTTATTGAGCACAACTGAACCAGGAAATGCAACTAGACTGGAAGATTTCACTTTAAAAGACAGCTAGCTTTCATTTCAAAGATTTCAAGTCATGATGGACCTGCCATTTCTTTCAAGGAGTCATGCCAATGTTTAATTAACTTCAGTCTCACGGATTCSCTTCTCTTTCGTATTGGATAGACAGAGTCAGACAGAAAGAAAAGAGGGAAGCTCTGGGGTTTTCTTTTGCCTCATCTGCCATTAACACTCATTGCCACTGGTCAAAACTTTCCTTTTCTTAACTTAAATTCACATGTGCCTAGGTTCAAATTTTCTTCATTCCTCAGTTTGATTAAATGAATAAACCAAATTGCTCAAATTTCTCTCATTAAAGGCATCTTCTAGACCCTGAATCATTTGCTCAGTCCTGCCACTGCAACTGTTTAGCAGGGAAAATCTGTAACAGAGTATGTTTCTCGGAACATGCAGGGTAGGAAACTGCAAACTGCAGCTTCAAACAGTGCTTTGAATGAAAAAAACCACAGCAAACAATTGAAAGTTAGAGGCTCCCACTCAAATGCAAAAATATCCCGTTTTCTCTGTGGCCACTATTAAATGTAATTAGGCAGTTTCAGGATGTGTCTTGACGAGCTGTTTTGTTTTGTTTTGGTTTAGCTGTGTTCTAGAGGGGGCTGGCCTGTGGGTAAAACTCACGCTGAAAGGAAATCTGGTTTCACATCTGGGCTCTGCCACAGCCGTCCTGCCTGACCCGTGCCAGGTCACTGGCTGTGTCCCACTTTCCCCAGCGGCTCCGGCAGGAAAGTGGCACGCTTACCCGGGTGGGAGCTGTGCAAATATATGGCCTCACCATCTGTCAGCAACCCTTGAAAGAGGAGGATAATTTTAGATGAGATGGTAATGACTTTGCCTTGAGTTTCTTAGGCCAAAAGCCAAAGGAAGAGGGTGGGAGGGGACCGAACGACTGCTCTGCAAGGAAAGCCAGCAACGCACATGTTGAATTCGCCTGCTTCTTCTGTGAATGCTTTGGGAAGAGACACGTTTGAATCTGAGCAGAAGGACCTGCTAATGCCTTTGGGTCTATTGCAATACACCTAACTCCAACCTTTTCCACCCCAGAGCTCAAATCCTTTTACAAGAAAGATCTACCTGATCTCTRCCATTTTACAGACAGAAAAACTGAGTCGGAGGATGGAGAAGTAACTAACGGAGCAGAGACACCCCGCATCTTTCCAAAGCCTTTGCCAGATGCATTGGACAGGTGAGATCCATGGAGCTGCAGTGAGTTTCTACCCTGAACTCAGTTCTCGGAAACAGCATCACGGGCCGAGGAAAAGCTCCGCGGGTGCTTGTGACAGTGGGTTGTCCCTGCCGTCCCGGGCATCTTTTCACATGCGCTCGGGCAAGGCAAGGAATGAGGGAAGGAGTTTAGTGAAGGTAATGAGAAAGAGGAGGTGGTGGTGGAGGTGGTGAGAGAAGATGAAACATTTTGACACAAGCAAAGGAAACTTCATGTTTGGAATTTCAAAATATCGACTCAACATTTCTGCCGTAGCAGATAAACATCTATCTTTTTTATTACTGGGAATCATCTTTTTCTGTTTAAAAATAGAAAAAGCATTTTACCTCATGTTATTTCCTCTGGGTTTTTTGGGGGATAGATATATGTGGGTGGTAAACAGCTTGCAAAGACGTTGTTGTTATTATTAGTCAATATGAAGAACAGAGGGGCAGGGGCTGAGGCTGTGATGTACCAGGTATGGGCTAGCCACAAGCCAAATATAGGTCGTTACACTCATCTATGGTGAAGGAGGGACAGCACAGCTGAACCGCTAATCTGTGGCTGTGATTATTGTTGCTTTGCGATACTATCTGTAATCCTATAAGCATTTTTCTTGCTGAAAGACAACTTAGGCAAAGACACAAAGACCTCGAAGTCTAAAAACTAGCAACGAGACGTAAAAGCATCGATAAGCAGCTAGACAGGGTTATCAGTGCACTTGTTTAAGAAAGCGTTTTAGCCCTGACAAAGCCTTGCTTGTCTCGTGGTAACAGCCAGCAATGGAAACGTGCGGTATTGGTTGCTGTACAAACATATTACAGGGCAGACTTATGAGTTCGCAGTCTGAACAGGCGATACAAAGTCTGATAGGAAGCAAAAGCACGGAGCACCGGTTATCTGGTCTTTAAGGCTCCGTCCTCCAGCCTAAAGTGCATGAACTGCCCTTGCTCGCCTGGAGCAACCCCCGGGGTGGGCAGCAAAGCCCTTCAGTGCCGGTGCATGAAGGGTGGTCCTGCAGGGAGCCGGTCTGGCTTTAGGGAGRGGGAAAGGGAGGAGCAGGGGCTCTGGAGACAGGGCTCCTGGGGCACCCACATGCATTTCTGCATGTCCAGGTGGGCTCCAGACATGGGGGAGAGTCTCAGCAAGTGATAGTTGGTAGATATGTGCCGGTAGGGTCACCAAACCCAAGGAAACCTTAATCCTATGGGTGCCATRGCATATTTGGGGTTTACTGTGAATATATCTGGGCACTGTGACCTTCAGGGCAACCTTAACTATCAGGGTAGCTCTAGCCTGGACAAAGTGACCTGTGACAGTCATACTGCAGGTCTGTGTCAGCTCCCACACTGGGACTATGGGCTTCCTAGTCCAAAATGGCATGCAACCAGTTGGAAACATTGCAGTGGATCCCYCCCACTCAAAAATGCTGTTTTGTTAAAAGCAAAACCCTTTTTCAGAAAGATGGCCATTCTGATAAAACTTTTCAGAAAATTAAAAAAACCCTCACATTTGGATAAGCTTGAAAGATACAAGTTCAGCATTTTGGGAATAGAGTAATTTGATTTTTCTATAAAAATGAAGTTTTGTTTTGGAACACTTCACTTGATACTATTTTATKTATTCAATGTATTTATTCAGCTTGAAACTATGGGAAAAATTAAGCCCTTTGATCTCCGTTTGCTACACTTCGGTGATGGAGAAAGGGACTTTTGCTTTGTGACACATTTCTAGGATTTTTTTTTTTKAATAGAAGTTRTTMTTAAACTACAGCATTACAACCCAAATACAAAAGCCAGTTCCTGATGAAATATTTGCATGACCGGTGGTTGTCCAGTGATGGCAAACCCTGTCAGAAATTTTATTCAGTAGTTCAGGAAGACTTCCCTTACTGCCAATCTAATGAATTTCATAACACTTTGAAAATTGATCGGTTTGCTTTGCTTCCCGAAGAGACACCTCAGTGCAATAACGATTGGATGGTGGTGCACAAAGACACGGGGAGAGGGGCCAGGGACTAGCAGACAAGCAASGTAGGTGGAATATAGGAAGAGCTAGAGCAGAAGTAAGGAGTTGTAGCAATAAGTGAGGGACTGGGTGGACTGAAAGATTAAGTTTGTGGGTCCACGGGAATGGAAAGGATGTTCTTCATGAAGACAAGTCTGCCGTGACATGGCCTAGGGCTGGGGCTCCCTGATTCTGTCACCACTAAATCTCACTTAGGAACGTTGTGAAATGCACTGGGCTTCCCTGGAAAAGGAGCGTAGGGCCACCAAAGGGTCATGGCTATTCACAATACAGCCACACATCACAGATGAACTGCTGCACTATCGGTGACTCTATTAAAGCAACAAGAGCCTGGGCTGCCTTGCGAGTGAGGGAGCAGCTTCTGCCCTTCTTGATGCAGCGCCTGAGAGAGTGGCAGAGGGCTGGAGGAAGGAGCCGGTGTGATGGGACAGCCATGGGGTGCCCGGGATGAGCATCAGGGTAGGGGTGTGGGGGCAAACCAAGGATGAAGAGGCCGTATGGATATGGTCCGGAGTTGGACAGGACATTTGATCGGGGGACTGAAGAGGAACAGAGGATAAGAGGTGACTGGGGATAAAGGCGGGACAGCGGGGGCTGCGTGCGGGGTAACGCACAGGCGCTGGACGGTACAACCGGTGGTGAGTCACTATGTAGGCAGAGGATGTGGTGCACGGCTTGGAGGAGGGGGGAAGGCCCAGCCCCACCGCTGCTGCTCACCCCTCCGCTATGGRGAAGAGCGAGCAGCAGCGGGGGGAGACGGCCGAGGGCACAGCTGGGCCAGGCTTCACGGGACCTGGGCACGAGGAGCGGGTACCCGTCCTCGCGTGCAACTGCTGCTGGAGATGGRGAGAGGTGGGGCAGGTCCTCTGGTGAGTACTCCAGCAGAGTAGCAGACAGACGCTGGTGACTGCGCTCTATTTCACAGGGGAAATTGTTGGTTTGGGAACCATTTTTCTGATTAAAATCAGCAGTTCTCCACACCAAGGGGAATTTTCTATAGGCCACCTTTGAGACTTTTTACCTCTCTTTTTTATAATGTTAAAATCTAAATATTTAGCCTGACCTACAGCTGACTGTGCAGCGTAAAGGAAGGGAAAACARCCAGGTGGAAAGCAAAATGACAGAGCACACAACGGACCTGCAAATCAAAGCACATCCCAATCATAAGGAGACTGCAAAGTCTGGTAAGTTTAACCCTGGTAAAAGGTTTGCTGAATGCAGTAGTTGAATGGCAATAAATCCGTCAGATTAATTGAATGAAGGTAGGGGAGGAGGTACCACAAGTGTTCAAGTTACTACAGAATATAGTCCTAGACGGCTGCATAGCCCACAGCCTACGCTTTCAACACGCCTACGGTGGAATTGGTTGTGATAGCCATCTCTGAGCAAACAACTGGCTTCCATGAAATGCTGTGGCTCTAAAGCTGGGAGAAAATGGTTCAGTGAATCATCAATTCATTTGAAAAGGCACTTTCGGGTTGGCCAAGCCAGTTCATGAATCTGAGTTGAATTTTGCTGAATGGTTGAGGTGAAACCACAAGTGCTGAAAACTTTTGGAAGTCCTGAAACACTGGAATTAGACAAGATTAAACAGTGGTTTAGACAGATCCAAGATTAATTGCTTTTACACTTCTGACGGGTTTGGTTCTTGCCAAAACCTGATCTAGGTGGTGGAGACATTGTTCCTCCTCCGTTAACTGGCTTGATTAAGGTACCAATGCATAGCATAATAACTGTAGATRTGATCTCCCTCTCTGAGTAATTCGGACCACAGATTTGAGCAATGTTCTCCCATCCCCAAGAAATCATTGTTATTAAATAGCGTGCACAAACCAGAATACCATAAGCTGAATGAAAGTGTAGGAAAATACCTGATAATCATTTCCTGAAAACTGCAAGTTAAAATTCCCTCCCTGGGACTCACTTTTACAGGATGAGTACCTATTAGATAAGTCTGTGAATTCAACCACTTATGACCTGGACCCTGCAGGAGATCAACAACCCTTTCAATATTAGTTGGATAAGGAGAGAGCTGTAATTTTATGTTTATGCCAGGAGGAGCAGCAGCAGCAGCAATAGGCACTAGAAAGGTGTGCTCCATGCATACGATAAAGCCATTCTGGAGCCAGCGGATGCAGATTGTCAAGACCCACTTAATGAAATGTCAAAGAGGTCACCACCCACTGTCTTTGGTCACTGCAGTGAATCRGAGCACTGTACTGAGTCAAAACAAATACCCATACACCCTCTGCAAACACTGTAATTAAGTACAAGATGCTTTGGGAGACAGTATAAGCAACAGGCAATATATAGTGGGCATTCACCTGAGTTATCTAATTCCTATTTGAGTCCAGTTACACACTGTGACAATGAGATCCATAATTTAATCATGCCATGTATAAAGCAAATGACCTTTTAATTTATTTTAAATGTTTTGAAGGGTTTATTTTCCTGGTGTGCCCCTTAGCTTGTTAGATAAAGAACTGTATTAATCTCTGGCTCGCTGCCTCCGAGCACTCAATATTTCATAGTGCTCTTTCATACCTCCTCTCTTAGGGATGGTGGTGAAGCCCAGAATCTGTTGCATCCTCTAACTCTCCCTGTACTGACCCCTCTGCCTGGTCCCCTTCCAGATCTTCCAGCTCCCCACGGGGTGAGACAGCAGCTACAGCACCAAAAAGTGCCTTTTCCAGTACGTGATAATGTAGCCCAAACACTTGCTGGCAAAAAAATAGCTAAGAGCATCAGCCCCTTTGCGCAAGGCTTTCCCTGTGGTCAGACCTGGGTACAAGAGGGTGTCCCAAGCAAATCACAGCTGCAGCCCTCTGGGTGCAGGAGGTGGATGTCGATGAGGAGCTTTCCCTTAACCAAAAGGACCCCTAGATCCGTGCTCCAGTTTTTATGGCATGCAGACTGAGCTGGGAAAGCACTGAGAGCCTTTTTATTTGGTGGCTGCTGGCTTTGGAGGACACGAGAGGAGAGTTACTTTCACCCACCTTYAGACATCTGCAGTGGGACTTACCTGCCTATTGTGCTCCTTACTTTGTAATCAAGAGAGAGAAATAGTCACTTTTCAGAAGGGGTTTGTCTAGCTGATTTTATGTATCATCTGCTTCAGGAGGGCATGATTCATGCCCTGGAAGTAGCCGTTTCTCTCCAGCGACTCAGCTGCTGTCTGCTTTTGCTAGGAGGGCTCCGTCTCCGGGACACTCAGATGTCTGGGCAAACAGAGAGCCCAGCTGTACGGGGAGCAGCTGCCTGAAGTCTCAGACCATGGGAAAGAATAAGGAAAATCAAAAGCAAGGTGTGCTCGAGCCACAACCTGAAGGGCTGTGACTCGCAGGAGCAGCCCCTGGCACCTGCTAATGCAACCCCATGAGACAACGAGCGAAAGGAGTTGTGTCCCCGTGTTTTGGCTTGGAGCAAAAGGTATTAAAAATGAGCACGGTGAAAGGGGAAGGTGTYGCTGCGGGTTTCTGGGAGGAAGCAGCACAGGCAGCAGGCAGGACTCCCTGCCTGTCCCCATGGGGGGGACCGGAGCTGCCACCCACGCGTCCCATCCTCCGCACGAAGAGCCAGAAGGGATCAGCCCTTCCCAGGGGCTGACCCCCGCGCCCGGCAGGGAAACGCTGAGCATCTCTGCTTTGCCTTGAGAGGTTTATCCAAGCGCAGGAAATCCCAAGCTGGTCAAAATTATGAAGAAAAACTAAAACGAAACAATATTTACTTGTTAAAAGAGCTGAGGCAGGGTTTAGGTTTGTTTTCATTTCAGCTAATGCCCGGGCAGTTTTTCTTTTGATCTGTATTAGTCCCCCCATCCCTATCGAGGCAGGCACAGTAAGAACACACTTCAGACTAGCTGACAGATTTCTGGTGTGGTTTTGTATGGTTTCCTGAGAATCAGGGGACATTTCTTGTTTTGCAATTTTACAGAAACCCACAAGTATGCCAAAGTGCTTTAAAGACCTAATAAACAGGTAGGTGTTGTGAAAGGTTAGCGAGGGACAAAAAATTGTATCAGTGCCACGGTCGACTCGTCCGCTGGCCCCTTGCTGCAAACCCGCTTTGAGGTTACTTGTAGCTGCAGCGAGCACACCGCGCCGAGTGATTTTGACATACCAATGAGGCGGATGGTTATGAAGCTGTAAGAAAAATGCGGTTAGTTTTACTAGCACCTGTGGCGAATTCCTCTCAGAGGTCCTCCCACAAGGCAGTGTGTGCTGTACAAGATGATGCAGAAAGAACAGGAGGAGGGAGATGATTGTGTCATATGTTCCCCTGGGGCTCGCTATTTTATTTCTGAAAAAAAAAAAAAAAAAAGAAAAAAGCTTTAGAGTTCTTTCTTTTTTTTTTTCTTTCACAGGGGACATTCAGTGGAAACTATTACAGCAGCATCGTAGGAAGGAGCCAGGCAGCCTCCGTTTGTGTGCTGAGCTCATCCCGATCCCTGCGCCTCGAGGAGGAGAGAGCCGAGGACGAGAGCAGACGCTCTCACGGTTGAAGCAATGGGGATGGCAGTCGAGGGAAGAAGGCGATGATGCTTTTGGCTCTGGCAGTGATTTGCTGTATGTATTGAACTGGGCATTTAGTGCCTCTGTGCTTGGGTTTTGACACAGGTAAAATAGAAATCCCCATGAGCGAGGAGGTCTGTTGTGGGGCTGCTGTCTCTTGGTGTGTTTGAGAGGTTCCAATAGAAAGTGTTTTCTAGCAGTTTTCTCTGTGAGAAGCAAAAATTAATGTAAGAAGAAGAAAGATTAAGAAAACATTTAAAGTACAGAATGGCAGCAAGTAGCTCTTATTTTGCACTCTTCCCCATGCCCACATGTCCCTGGAGAACACCTATATCTGGCTATGCTTTTTTGCAATTATACAAGCAAAGATATCAGGAAAGCCGCCTTCTGCAAGTGTTCACCTAAGAAGAAAGAAAGTAAGTTATAGAATCAATGATACTAGATGATTAATGAACCAAACCATCTCTCTTCCCCCAACCACAGCACCGCACAATGGGTTTTCACTTTCTCCCAGTGACCTTGAAAACATCCTCAGCCTGGGGAGCAGACAGTTTTGAGCTGATGTTTCTGTACCTGATTCTATGGAAAGGGACTGGGGCTCTCAGAAGGGAAGGCACTATATAATTTCTGCTATACCTCTTTCTTGATAGATGGGTAAGAAACATTGAAACATTATGATGTCTCTYACACTAGAACATATGAAGCATCTCTTGGAAAGACAATGACATGAAAAATAATCTCATGACTCCTACAAGGACTAACTGTGTAGCCTTCAACTTAGTAAATTAGAAAAAAAMCCAGTGCCATTTATTGCTCTACACCCAGCTGGAACCAAGGTAAGYGTGAAATAAGAGCTGCCAAATGTGAAAACTGGCCAAAAATGATCAGATTTGGACAATAGCTCTAGGTTTCYTGCTTTTTGAAGTCCAACTTGATAAACTTCATACTAATTTGCTGAGTACCTTCAGCACCACTGGAAGTCAAAGGGAAGGTCCTGCAGCTAAGCCTGGCTGAAGAAAGAAGCCTTGAAATATCTCACATTGGCCAAGTGGAAATGAAGGCTTTCAAAGTCACAGGTGACTTCCAAAGAGTGGTCACATTGGCTGCCGTGAGAGGCCTTTCTGCCCGACTTGGACCTACCTACRCAGGTTGTAGGCTTAAGGCTGTCAACAGCTTTAAACCATAAAAAAAGGAAACAGTCCACAAGGGAAATTTAAGAGTATGGTGCCAAGACTGCACTAATGGCTGCTTATATATACCTGTGGTTCAAAGGGATGTATGTTTGCAGTAACTCCATTAAAATAAGCTGTGGTAATYTGGGGGGAGGAATTTTCCTTTCCAGTGAAGTCCGTCTGGCAGCTTACCTGCAAGTGGGCAAACACAGCAAAGTCTTTGGCCATGGTGCCAACTCACAACATTGCTAAGGTGCGAAGCTTTTGTTAGAAATAGATGGGAGGTGTGGGGTGTGGATTTTTTTTTAAGAGTGTTTGTCTTCTGTGCTTTATTTTTTCCAGGAAGAGATAGCTGAATCTCAGAACTGGTGCAGTCCAAACTCTTAAATGTTGGCACTGCTTATTAGCTGCTTGCTCGGTGGAGAATATTCTTCCTTATATAGGCCTTTCAGAAACTAGGTCAGAGGATTAACATGAGTACTGGTTGCTAAAAATCCTCTTTGACAGCCTGCCTTCCTTTATTATTTTCTCACTTTGCCCATTGCAGAYGCCAACGCCTGCCAGCTTCTCTATTGATTCCTCCTGGGGTGAGCTGTGGTGACCACAAAAGGTAGCTCCACTCCCTGCACCGCTGCAGACCCTGCAAACACCCTCGGCCGTGGCCTGTTCGGCGTGGTTGACCCCTGACATCAGTTGTCTTCCCAGGAAGGAGAGGTTGTTTTTCAAAGAAACGTGGCAGTGCCGCACCAGCCTAGGTGTTCGGTTGATTTGTCAGTGGAAAAACATCTGAACACAGCTGCCCTCGTCTGCTAAGGGATGGCGTGCTCAGGATACGCTGCCTGCATCTTCTGAAGGTCCTGTTCCGAGAAGATGGTAGCTGGGCTAAATGTCAGGCGGGGTGTTAGATGCTCACACAGCAGTCCCCCGAAAAGCTGCATCTTCTCCATTGGAGCTTCTAGGAAGTACTGCACTGCAAATAACAATAATAATAACAACTGAAGCCTTCTGTGAAATGTTTGCACTGAAACTCCACGGAATATTCTTGGTTTTAGATGCTGCTGTTAACTCTGAAGGATCACACACAACATATTTGTGCTGATGGGACACTTCTTGCCATGCTGTTTACAGGASATAGATAATATCTTTCTGTGATACATACGTATTAAAAATACATATACCCACACATATTCACATATGCCAATCACCAATAAAAGATTTAAAAACTATCATTAAACACACACTTCTCTGAAATAGAAGTGATTTCCTAGCAGGAACAGCACACGCTATTATCATATATTCACGTTATACACACTCTTAATCTGACTCCTAATCTGTATGCACATGCATACCCATCTCAGGACTAAGCTGACACAAAATAAGACTCTCACTGCAGGTTTTTCAATCGCTAGACGGCCACTTAGGGAAGGTGCTCTTAGTTCCAGAAATGCTAAGTGGAGAACAGTGCCGCAAAATCTGCTGTACCTTTAGTACTTTGGAAATCTGACCACCTGGGAGGGAGCAAAGTCCTAAAAATAGGTTCTGGTTTTGCAGCTAATGCAGCCTTCAATTGAAAAATAAAGCAGCTGATGTTTCTTTGGCCAGTAATGTATGCAGTGCTCATGGGCTTTTTGCTACAGAAACCTTAAACTCTCATCGTGTTGTTTGCTTTGCAGTTGGAATAAAAGTCGCTTGTCAGCCATGTGTATGCTTTCTGCTATTTCTTCTCCATGGTCTAACCAAGTATACAAATAACTTATCCACTTTTAATTTGGGAACTAACTATTCAGACAGCTGAGTGTGCCGATGTGTTGCTTTCTTGCTATGTTCTAACTCCAGACAGCCCATCGGTTGCAGCTGCTTTTGGTTTTGTTGCCTTTGTGATAGAGCCAAGGGGACATCCTCATTTTTATTGCCTCCCATTTAAATGAAAAGTTGGTCTCTTGTCTCAGAGGTGCCATGTGTCTCCATTTTTGCTGTAAAGTTCCCTGGGTATCCACATCATAAGTAACATGATCAGGTGGGGTTTATTCAGTGTTCAACTGAATAAAGACAAAGAAAACAGACTTCTCCAGAACCCAGTGCATTGCAAAGCCTCCCAAATCAATGCTTTATTGAAATGGGAACTTTGATGAGAATTGCCAAACTGTAGCAAGGAGAGAAGCTCTAAAGGCACAGATTATTAAAATCCTTCCCTGYGAGAAGCAAAACTTTCCAGCTAGGAGCATTAAACAAAGCTGGAAGTACAYGATTACTGTTCCTTTACTTTGGTTACATTCCCCACCTGCTCAGGCCTTAGGCACATGAAGCAAGCTCTGATCTGGGATGAATCCCTCCCARGACAGAGACACCTCTTTGGTTCTTCCTTTCTTTTCTTCTTCTGTAATGTACTTTGAAGCATATACATAAGTGAATGAACTGATTGCTACAGAGAACTCCTACTCATAAACACACTATAACAAGAAAGATAAATGTGCTTTTATCACACGCTAACAGAGGAGTGGAAAGGGGTGTCCATCAAAATGTTTTGGAGTATTGGTGTTTTCTGCCTGCAGGTAGTGTGGGGCTGTTGGGACTCGGCAGCCACAGGCGGTTGCTATCAGCTTGCCAGGGCCAATGCTGAGATCCTGATACCTGCTGCTATCTGAAACCTCCGTGATTTCTGCTCCCTTTCTAAGCTGCAAGAAGAAATACTGAAATTTATGCTGAGCTGGTAGCACTTTGCGGTCTCTATAGCAGTGATGCTCAGCTAAACACCTCCCAGCCTTGCAATGATTATATTTTTATATATGTGTGTGTGTGTGTGTGCATGCGTGTGCGTGCATGCTGTTCATGTGTGAACTCTCTCTTTCCCTCCCCCCCCCCCGAATACTCCCTAGTACAGATGGCTGTTTGTGGGCAAATGCATATACAGACATGGATAGTTTCTACATATGCTTAGGTATATGCGTATATGCATACATACATACATGTATATCACCTGTTGAAGTACAGCTGACTCGCTGAAGGCTGAAACTATTTGGCAGCTCACAGCAGTGCTTCCCCTGCGCTTGGGGCATCATTTAAACCGCTAGAAGAAGGAAGGCTGGCAGGGTGCAGGATGTTAACCCAGCCCCAAAAGCCGCTGGGGAGAGCCTTTGCCCGGGCAGAGCCACGGCCTCTAAAACCCACAACAGCCCACATTAGCTGCCTCCTGTGCGAGGCAAACAGGAAAGAAAACAAGCTGGAGGGAGTGCACCCCGTGGGACTGCACCCCGTGGGACTGCACCCCGTGGGACTGCAGTGCGGGGTGCTGCAGGACTGACCAGGGATGTGCCACCTAAAGTGACTTACTACCTCCTTCAGCATGTGGCATTTTTCCAGGGGAGTTTCCTGCCTGAATGCTCCCCTTGGTCTGATGGCACGACGGCAGCTGTAAGGCAGCTAAAGGGTGCTCTCTCACACACACACACACACACACACACATTTCCATCTGCACTGGTACGTGTGAGTGTTGCACTCCATACACAGAGCAACCCTGTTTCCCTTTGCAGCAAAGAGCGGGTCTCTTGCTATGGTGTGGAAGCAGCACCTTGTCAAAAAGAGCCCTTTTTCAGCTCCGTAGCCAAGTGAGATGAGCAGGGTTTGGGACAGGGGAGATGGTTTGGGGTGAAGCAGGGCTTAGAATTGAGGTTTTGCTCAGGGGAACTGAAATTTTTGTAGCTGAGAGACCTTAACCTTTTTCAGTGAGAAGAGTTCAGAGCAGTGAGTGCTTGGAAAGCCTTTTGGAAAGCAAAGATCAGGCTGGTCAGATGCAATCACAAATGTGAAATCAGAGTATCCTCCCCCCTTAAGCTCCCCCCAGGTCCCCATGTATCCGAGTATAGACGTGGCTGGAATACATTCACACCCAGGGCTTTAGAGGAGCCTCCTCTGGGCTGAGGGGGGACTGCCAAAACACAGAGCTGCTGCCTGTGTCATCGGTCTGGTGAACTTCTTATTAAAAAAGCATCTGCAATTAATTTGACTGATGTGCCAGCACGGCAGTGGGGGTGTGTTATTTCCAGGTAGTCTGGCCACTACAAGGTAGACTGTGCACAGAGCTTGTACTTAAAACATACATATAAAAGTTGACATCTCAGGGGTCTAAGCTCATTTTTACTATCTATTTTCTAGGGACAGTTCAAATGGTTCAGGGTTTATGTATACTCAGAATATGATGGATTTTTTTTTTTTTTTCCAGTTTATCTATCTCAGCCAGTTATACTTCTTGGGTCTGTCATAATGGACTTGAAACATCTCTGTGGAGGCTACTTCAAAAATTCCCTTCAAAACCTTTTTCTAGGGAAGATGACAGGTTTTTTTTGGCTAAGTACCTTCTTTGCAAGCAGCATCATACTTGCATGGAAACCTAGAACATCTTGTTAATAAAAAAGTCCCAGCTCTTCCTAAAGATGAGAATTTTACAATCRGTTTAATGAAAAAGTGGAAATTATCTTTGAGAATAAATCTGAATGGTTGTGCACTCTAGTGACATATCCAGGAATTTTTTTCTTTCACTTGGACAAGAAACAGTCTTTTTCACATCATTTCTCCTCTCTCTTTGCCAATTACAGAAATAGAAGGACAAGTCACTAAGTAAAGTAAAAGTAAAGAGGCAGGGGAAGGGCAGGGAGGAAATGAGCACTTTCAGTCCTGAAAGTAGTTTCAGTTTAAGCAGTGGACAAAATTTCAGGTTAGCTGTTGTTTTTAACCCTTTCTGCACAACTATAAAGAAGGGGGTTGCCTTAGGCAAAGGGAGCCACAAAAGTGGCAGTGAAAGAGATAATCTGCACTGAAACCGTCCATGTGTTGTTTTTTTCCCTCCTAATCTGTCTATCTGTCTTGGTCTCTTTCTCTCTTTCCTCTTTGCGGCATATAACTTACAGTAAAAACACAGGAAGCTGAATGATTTCTTCTGAGGAAAGTACCTGACAAAGAGGTGAACGAGTAAAATCATCAGGCCCTTTGACTTCATCACTACCCCTGTATCCTCAATGGTTTCAGGCAGAGACGCTGTCTTGCAACGAGATGCCTTTGAAGTGGTTTTGCCGTTGCGTGGCAGGCGGGAGGTACATGAGGCTTGAATTTTTCCCTGTGGCAATCCAAGCACAGGGAGTCCTGAATTTGTGAATAACAGCAGCTATTAGTTACGTTGCATGTTGTACACCAAAAAAACCTGTTTTAACCATTAACACRCCGTGACTAGTGGTCATTCTGCACACAGTGCATGGGCTTTGGAGGCTCCTCTCCGTCTCCAGAGCCTGAAAAGTGTGAGGCTGCCAGGCTGGCTCCTGGGAGCTGCGATGGGGGTACTGGGCAGGGGGAGGCAGTTTGCAAGCTCCTGGCTGTACGGCGTAGCTATAGCTGCTATTTTGAATCTGTCCCCTCTGTTCCTCTCCACAGTCTTCTGAGAAGCCAAGTTGGGGAAGCAAAACATCAGCACTAAGGAATGTGACTTAGGCCTCTTACATTGCAAGACCCCTTTGAAAAGCTCAGCCCAAACTTTTGCAATTTCAGAGGTCCCGAAGAGGGACTTTTACCCTAAAAAAAAMCTTATTCTCAATGCCAGCTAAAAGGGCACAAGTGAGTAACTCTTCAGATATCATCTCGCTGAGACCATGAGTTCCCCACACTTTAAAAGTGACTAAAACTGAAGTGGGTTTTTCAGTGTGCATGTGYCTAAATGTAGGAGTAGAAGGGATGAAAGACAGACAGAGATTGTATACTTGGGTAGAACATCAGCTTCTTTGTTTAACTATAATGCAATAACTTCCTCTATCTTTCTTTTCCAACTCCTACTACCTCCAGAAAACCTTCCTTTAAATTACAGAGGTGTTGAAATGCTTGCATGTGGTTATATTTTCCTGCTCCATCCTCCACTCGGGATGTCATTTCCACTGCAAAATGAAATAGGACTGATTCATTTTGCCGAAGGAACATGATTGATACAAGCCCAGATGGAGACTCATTCTCAACCCTGTGGAAATTCCTCACCAGGGTTGCTAGTCAAGTGAAAACCTCTTCACTGTACAATCATCAGGGTTGTGTTGTTGCTCCTAAACTTCTTGGGCTGGAGCCAGGAACAGCCTGTGAGCAGCTGAGGATGACCCAGAAAGCCAGAGCTGTTCTTACATCGTTTTTTTATTCTTTTTTTTTCTGAGAACTGTCTTTCCCTCTCACCTAAACCAGCTGCTGCTTCACCACAGAGAGGTCATGTTATTCTCTAGATTGAAGGTCTGATTAAGGTGTGTTTTTTTACAGTGAGGCTGTCAGCCTTCCAAGAACAAAGTTCCTATGTGCAGCTCTTGCTGATATTTGCTTGCAGKCTCTTGGTGACAAGCCACACCTTGTTTATCAAGACAAACATATGTTGTACCCACACAAAGCTGCTGTGGCACTACAGGCTGAGATTTCTTTACCTGGTGAGGCTGYTGGGGAAATACCCAAGAAAAAGGCATATGAACAAAGACTAGAGTCAGGATGGCTTCTGAGCAGGCTTTTTTCAAAGAAAATCATAAGGCAATCCTCAACAGGGGATATCCCCACCTGCAGCTCTAAAGCTACTGAAGGGTTCATGTCTTCTTTTTTTTTAATTTTATRTAGGTTTTTTCCCCCACTTCCCATAAAATACATTTTGTTATTTGGCCTGATCGTTTTGTCAAGATCCTGTATTTGTAGGTGTCTCATATCTGCTCATTACTTCCAGCCTGCCTGTAGCTCCTGATGGAGTGCAGAGAACCAGCAGCAACCAGCCAAGTGCCATCTCAGCTATCCCAGCTCTATCCCAGAGGCCTGTGTCATCTTGTCCACATCCTTGGAAGGCAGAAGTATGAAGTGGCAAGGTACCTATGAGGCTGATGCCACTACCTTAACATTTTCTGGGTGGAGGATCAAGCTGCTGCTTATTGATGACACCTAAACATTTCTATTCAGCTTTTCCCTTCTACTAATCAAGGTCTGACAGAGAAAGTTCATTAGGTTAAGCACARAGAATGCTTAAAAGMAAAAGAAGGAGGAGAAGAAGAAGAGAAAAAGAAAAATAAGAAAAATAGAGGGAAAAGTACTGTTCCTGCAGAGTTTAACAGCCCTCAGAGTTAATGTGGGAGCTGCGAGAAGGTTTTTCAAAGCTGCAGTTTTGGATTTAGGTAGTGAAGACTGAGACCAAATGGGTAGAGGGGGCAGCCACTGCATCACTCTATACTTGATTCCTAGTTTTACAAACTCTTTAACCCCCAATTATGCCCAACCCCTCTTACAGCAAGGCAAGKCAAACTTCTAATTTTGAATGAAGTGACACCCTTGTACAGGGAAGATGGGAAATAGGTGTCGTCTTTTACAGATCACTGCAATAGTTATTGGGCTACTTATTCACTAATGCAGGCTCAGGCAAGATGCCCTGGTTTTGTGGTTACATTTAGCCCAGCARTAGGTGAGATCAATTCCCTCGATCAATGAACAAAATGGAATAGCATCAGGAGAAGAGGTAAGGGGGCTGCACCCAGAAATGGTGCAGCAGAGGAGGGTGCGCTCCTGGGCTCAAACTGAGCTGGCRTCAAGGTCTTACTCTGGTTCAGGCAGACAGAAGAACTTAAAGTATCTATCATCTCCCACATCGCACTGGAGTGCTCTAGCCACTCAGTCATTGTGGCTGCACACTTCTGCCTGGATTCAGAAAAAAACCATCATTTAGCAGTCCAAGTCCCACAGAAAGACAGAGGATTTAATAAGATAAAAGCTGCCATCAGTTTAAGCCTCAGTCCCCAAAAATTACCTATCCAGCTGTCTTTTGCCCAACTGGCTTGAGGCGCTCACCTCACCCAAACTTAAGTAAGAAATCCAAGTCTGAGATCCTGCTAGGACTGCAGCATGAGTGAGGGTCTCTGCAGGGCTGGGCATGCACGTTGACTGAAGGAGGGAGGATAGGTGCAGCAGCACCTATGGAAAAGATGCTTTGCCATCTACATGTCTCAAAAATACCCCTTATGGATACAGTCCTAACCCCATAAATCCCACTCACTTGCCCAAATATCTCCTCTGAGACCTTGGGTCCTGCTGCCTAGGTATTTTTGAAGCCCTTCCTCTCCTGCCGCCCTGAGGCTCCTAAACTGCTTTGTCACATTAAGTATTAACATCAGCACTAAGGTGGCTTATGGTTTTTTAAGTTGACAAACCAACCACCAGACAGCAACTTGGTGCACCCTTGGCAGGTTTATAAATAGATTTCAAAACTGAGGGTGTTTTTAAGCTATTCTCACAACTTACAGTCAGGGGAGGGGGGAGAGAAAAGCCAGAAAGCGAATATCCCTTACAATAGCCCGTGGTGGAGCTGTTTGGTACCGAATCAAGCTTGTGTCAGCTCTGAAGGGTGTTTTGGCATGTGTTACTTCAAGGATCGGCCAGTTTCTCTCTTGCAGTGGTAATCATGAAAAATGCCATGCAGGGCATCTGTCAGTGAGTAATTATAGGAAATATCATCTTTCTTCTCTGCAGTGTGTTCACATCATTTCTGGAGCGAAGTACACATCTGAGCCCGTCTCCAGCAGCCCTGTTTGGATCTGCCAAGCTAAATGACATCACACCCAGAGACAGTCAGCTCTGTGATGTTACTAGAAATGAGGAAATAATTTCATAAATGTCAATTCTTCCTCTGAATGCCTGCAAACAGACTGCAAGAGCTTTCAAGTCCCCAGTTATACAGATTTAGTCCCATTCCCTAATAACTTGAAAAGTATCTTGAGTGGAGCATATTCCTTCATTACTGGATTTGCTCTCTTTTACACTGCCAATCATTTGCTCTGATAAACACCAGAGAAGGGCTATTAATTACAGAGAATTAATTTAGTATAGTGCTGCAGCTCAGACTCTTACCAGTGCTCTGGAATGTCAAAGGAGACTTGTGTTCCCTGTGCAAAACACACAATATTCACTAGTATAACTTCAACTGGGGGGAGGGGGGAAGAAAGAAAGAAATTCAAAGTATGTGAAATAATATTCATGAAGAAAGTAAATAGGACTTCCTCTTTGACGTGTTTTTGCTGTGACGTAGCTCCTGCAAGCCAAAAATAAACTTTTTCTCACAGGTGTCCTTGCAAAGTTCCTGCTGGGTGGCCACAGGGCAACGCTTTACTACATGCAGTTAAGTTTTCCTAACAACGACCACTGCTGCAGAGACACCAACAACAGCTAGAAAGCTGGGAGTGCTGGAGGTCACCACACGAGCAGACAGCAGGGAAGAACGGCAGCGTCTGGAACGATGCTGGATACCCGCAGGATTTCCAAGAGCTGCCGGACACGGACCGGGACGGACGGACCCCGCGTGCCACCTGCCGGCAGCCGGGCTCMGGAGGGACCGGGAGAGCGAGCAGGGCTGTCGAGGGGTGCTGGGACAGAGACCGTATGAASAGAAGACCTCCAATGTGTTACTCATTCTGTTAGGAACTTCTCCCGCTTCCCCAGCCAGGCATTGCCTGTTCCCAGCCGGTAAATCCTCTGCRCCATCCCCGTGCATTCTCTTAGTCTGTGGTCCTAAAATCTGCTTAGCGATGAATAGYTGCTCACTGCGTGAGACTGTTCCTCACACATTATTATGTGTGCATGATAATGTAGTTATTTATGCATTATAAATACCTACAGAAATTGGACATTTCTGAAATGTAGTTGCTGARACTGACTATTAATAAAGCACAGAACACAGGCTTTGATGCTCCCGCCTGCAGCACCTCCTGTGTCTCCGTACAGCAGTTCCTGCTGTCCCGGGGCTCTCTCTCCAGCAGCAAAGCTGGTCCCAGCGCACACCCCAGCATGGGGGATCCCCACCAGGCTCTCCCCTCTGGGGYGATGCCAAAGTTTCAGTCAAGACCGTGAACAAATTGTCCCTAGGACATAACCRTTCCCAAGGTCTAACACTCAGCTAAAGCTCAGAAATGTAATAATCGAAGGATTGCAATTAAAAATAATAACAATATTAAAAGAAAAAAAATATTAATTGGTAAGATGGGACCTAAGGGTGAAGAGAAGTTATTCCCTCCCTCCTTCCTTTCCTCCCTCCTGATTTTAAAGGTTTTTAGTGATATTTCCCATGCACGCACATTTTTTACACCCTGTGTCAAATCAACAACATCTGACCGTACCTAATAGCTAGCACTTCACAGTAAGTCTTATTGACAGAGCTGATCACATTCGCTGTCATTGAAAGCACCTTCTTTCCCAGCCACCTTCCAGTGATCGTCAAGGAGGAGGCAGAAACATTTGCTCTGTTTGAAGTGCAACCTTGAATTAGGGCAGAGAGGCTGTATTAAAACAAAAGACCTTTTATTGTCTTCAACTGAAGAGTATCATACAGAGGAACTACACATAGGTTTCATTCATATAAAAAAAGAGAGCCCTTTATTTACACAAGTGTTCAAAGTTGCCAATGGTACCTAACAACAGCTCTGTATTTTCTTTGTATTCTTTTGTTAGTTATTCCCACATAGATGGAGCAAGCATTGGTCAGTAACACTTAGAAAAACATTTAAGAAGCTTTTGGGCAGGAAAAAAAAATACATTCTAAAAGAAACCAAATCCTTACGGGCGTGTCACTGTAACAAACCCAGCAGAATACTTACAACCAATCACTGACAAAAGGAACCGTTTTCGGTACGGGCTCAGCGGCCTAATCATTCTCAGCCTTTCTTGTACTTCCCCATCTAAGTAAATATACCCTGGACATGCACAAACTCAACATGTATGAAAAAAGGTAGAAATTTATTTAAACGCAGTTGTGCTTTTATTTATAAAAAAAAATTTACAATCAGACATGGTCCTGCTGTGTTTCCAAAAGCATGGTTCTCTTAAAAATGACAAAAACTTAGCTTATTATTATTATCATTATTATTATTACTTTGTCATTATATTAATAATATTAATCTTATGATTTAGTTTAAAAACATACTGCTTTCCCCTTCCCATCCCCTCCTTCTCTGTGGTACTTGATATATATAAAAAAAGGCTTTCCAATGACCAAAGAATTTCACTTATATCTAATAGTAATAATAATAATGATAATTAATCATACACATTTCTGTGTGTAAAATATGGCTGGTTCTAAAACAAACTACCAATGTACAAAACTGTTCTCCCTCCCCTACCCTGGGCCACCCAAGAGATAGTCAGACTGTGGAAGAACTTTATCCCAGAGGCTTTCTGAGAAAATAAAAATTAATAAAACAACATACAACCCTTGAGATCGTTGTCTTTGGTGTGGAGGACATTACTGATGGGCAGCYGGAGCTGCTCTGCTGAAAACGCTGGGACACTTAAGGCGTGTTGTTTGGACTGCTGCGAAGCCTCTGTTGGGCCAAGGGTCACCGATGCTTTGGTACGACTACCAGCTCCTCACAGCCCACCACCCCAGTGATGCCAGAGGATCCCCCCACACCCCCACTCTAATCCCTCCCCCCCATCACCCTGCCCGTAGCCCCTTCACCACCTCTGGGGCTTTACGCTCGCTTTCGTCTTCCTTCCAGATTTCGGAAGCTGGAGGGTCTCAGTTTCATCTCCGCAAACTGGATGGAATATTCATGGCCCTTCCAGTGGAACCAGTTAACACCCTGCAAAGACAAAGATGAAGTGTGGGAGGTCACACATTCACTTCTTCTCCTGTTGTCAGCCTTTACTGCTCTCGTTTCAGCTTGCAGACTGTTTTCTAACGTGGCAACAGAGGCACAACAGAGTAGAGGGGCTTTGGGAAGCACCGGGCCGCTAGCATCCACAACCTGTACAAGCAACCCCAGAGCTGCCACTCTTTGCCTGGCTTTCACGGCAGGAAGAACATTTTGTTTCATGTGTTGAAAACTACAGTTGTTCCCTGCACACGTGGGATATGCCCTTGGAAAATCATACAAAACCATCAATATTTCACCAGCTGACATTAAATTCTTATTTTTCTGACATTAAATTCTTGTTTTTTGAGCAACTGCCTATATCTTTCCCTATGATCCTTTGGTCGGGAGAGTGGGCTTGGTTGGTGCTCTGATGTCTGGCTAGCTGAACCACCATACAGACCCATAATTGCAATTCCCCTTCTTCTAAGGCATTCTGGAAGCCTTCAAACGCCAAGCTCACCTGACTGTGGCTGTTGTCACCATATCTGCCCATCAGATTGACTCGGTGACAATTCTTGTACCAGAATGCACCCTTGTATGACAAAGCACAGTTGGTGATGGCAGAATCGTTGTCCTTGTCAAAGGTGGAGAAGGACCTTCCGTTATGGTACGTCATGGAGTCACCTGGATGGGGGAGACAAAAGAAAGAGCAAAGTCAGTGGTTTGCCTAGTTTAGATTACATGGGAGTTACCATCCTGCAGAAGATGTTTGTACTGTGTCGTGCACCATCTGTAAAGCCTGGCTCTGTATCTAAGTTTTTAAAAATTTACTTGTTTTACTACAGAAGGAAGTACACAATTTTTCTTGTTGCAGGCAAGTCAAAATATTTTTCCAGGTGGTCTGTAATCCCCAACTTAATGTTTTTTCATGCAGCTCAATTTCTGCACTTCTTGCTGAAAGGTGGATTTTGGCCCTGTACAGAAGGCAGTGTGGACAAACCAAGTCCAAAAGGACTTCCACAAGGAGTGAGTCAAGACCAAAGGAGTCTTCACACTTAGCTGGTCCATGCAGTAAAGCTACCCATCTTCATTAGCTAGAAACACAGAGAGACGTCTGCCTGCTGTTGCCTTCCCACTCCCAGGGTCTGGGCGCCCGTTTACAGATGGGTGCAATAGGAGCAGCCTTTCAGCGCATGCCCGAAGCAGGGCTCACATTCATGCCTCAGGATCTGTGTTGCTCCATCCATTAATCTTAGACCTGAATGCTTAGGAAAAGGAAGTAGTAGGATTGAATCCTACTAGCTGTAGCAGCTTCTACGGCTCCGCATCAGTGTGTTTGCCTTAAACAGACATTAATTCTACTACTGCTGCATATCCTTTGTCTGTATCCCTATCAGCTGTGCATAAAATTCATGTGATGGTCACAGGGCAGAGTCCGTACACACACATCTATGTGTCTGTTTTATGCATCTTGAAGCATGAAAAGTATCTCCTTTTAAGACATCCTGTGGAGCTGGATTTATCTCAGTCCTCTGAAGCCCTGTAGAGGACTCAATAAGGGCTGCAGGGTTTGCCCCAGTATGATTACAAAAGGCAGATGATTTGTTCAGCAAAATTACAAACCATGTTATAGCAGGGCTCTGCTGCATATTTCACTGACAAGAGACGAGGCTGTGCCAAGCTATTATTAGCTGTATAAATGACAGTCAAGCATTGGCCAAATGAGATATGTGGCTGTTTAATATACCTGTTTATATTCTGTCATAAGCATGCCATAAAATGTGGCACCTAAATGACTGGAGCATTTAAAATGGAAACATAAAATATATGGGTATGTTCATATTTTCAAACACCTGACATACAAAAGGCACCTGCTGTGATGATGATCTGCAACATTCACATACTGTTACCTTGAGCCAACTGGGAGGAAATTGCAAATCAGAAGAAAAATAAAAATTCATCTCACCTGCTGTGCCACTGTACCCATCCACTCTTAGCCGGTATCTGTTCTTCGCGTCTCCAACGCTGAACCTGTCGTAGACAGCATAAGCTGTCTCACCTTTGTCCCGCAGATCCACACGCAGCTCGTACTGGCCCTGAGAAGTGATTTTGTGGAGGTTCTCCAGACCTGTGGAAATAAATGAACAGTCCGTTTGTCTCCCCATGTTTATTTGTCCACCATTATGTTATCCCATAAAGGAGGTCATACTGGCCTGTATAGATACACCAGGGCACAAACACTGGTGAGGAAAGTGAGCTTTTTCAGCTGTAGGGTGATGTTAGCATAAAAACAAATAGATAAAAWCAGGCTGACTGAGAGACCTTTTCCCTTCAAATTACAGTAACAGGTAGCCCTTTGGGAAAAGTAATCAAAGTTGCGCTGTGTGATCATCACTGTCTTTCATTTACAATCAAACAAAATGTAGTGCGATCTTTGAAAATTTGCTTTTTACTTCTATTTTCCCCACTTTGCTTTTGTTGCTGGGGGTGTCCTGGGAGTACAGGAAGAAGAAGGGTCGCAGTTGCTTCTCAGGTTACCTCCTGGCTTCTTACAGAGCACCAGTGAGCATTGGTTTGGTACATTCAGTAACCCAAGAAGCACGACATCCATGAACAGCAACTGGGGGGACTGGCTTGGGCCTGGCAATTCCAGTCTCCCTCGCRGCGTGCTGTCCCGAGCCTCCTCTGTGCAGATTATGTTCCCATTCACAAATGCTCTTGCCAACTAAATGGAGGCTTCAAAGTGGCTCCTAGTTTTTTGGGCTTTGTGTTTCCTTTAAAAAAACCCCAACAAATTCTTGCCACTTACCTATCCAGAATTCATCTTTAGGATCTCCAAAACCAGCCACATACGTCTTCCAGTTCTTGTAGAAATCTTCCTTTCCATTTTGACGCCTCAGGAACACCTGCAAACGCCACATGCAAGAATTGTTGTCAACAGACTGCCTTTGACAGAAAGGGCACTAGCAGTGCGGCTTTCACAAATGCAGAGGTCGGCGTTTCTGCTCCCCTGCCTTTACCACCCAAAGCAGCAATCTCGCCGCAGTTACTGAATTGTACCAAGTCTGTTGAATGCTCCTTGCTTTTTTTAAGTCTCTAGTTTACCTACTGGGTTCCCAGGCTCCTCTGAGTGATGTGGCCTTATAGTTCCTGCTCTCTGCTTTTTTAACAGCCCCTTGCAGTTCCTTATTTCTTGGCCAAGACTTTCTACATCCTCTAGTCTCCTAGCCATGCATTTCTCCAGCTCCTTCGTTCTTTCTGTACCCTGGGTCCCTCTGACATGTTCAGATATGAAGACATCAGTACGGAGAGCCAGCATTTTTATTGCCATTCATTTGTTGTCTGGGTAGTATGTGTCCCTTGTATAATGGCCTGGGAAGCCCGGCCAGCCACCATGCCATGTGGCTGCTGAACAAACTCTTTCTCTGGCCTGTGCTTTAACCTCCTTCACTGTCTCTCTCATTCAAATAGAGTCAGTCCACCCTCCTCTCACCTAATTAGCTATTTAGAAGGTATGTATCCAATCTAAGATGGTCATTTCAGCAACCCACAGCCAGTGGAGAGAGATCAGTGCTTTTCCTAGGTGCTCAAACTGATGTGACCCATCCTTTGGAGACACCTCTCTCTCCTCTAACTACAGAAAGAGCTGGTAAACTTGTTCTAGACACCTAGCTGTCCTACYCAAGAGAAAATTCCCCAAATTCATAGACAGGTTAGCCCTATTCTGATAAKAGAGCACTATGAGGGACGCCATATATGAGCAGGGACGGGATCTGCTACCCCTGCTCTTAGCACAGGCAGATGCGCACRAGGGTGGTGCGGGCCCTCTCCCTCTTACTCACAATCCATCCGCCCCCATCCTCGCCCATGTCGCAGAAGACTTGCAGAGGCTGAGCCTTGTCCCCGTTCAGGTAAACTGTGTAGAGCCCAGAGGTGGTTTCTCCATTCAGGAGAGCCTGGGAGCAGTCTTTAGGGTAAGGRTAGAGAAGACCAGCTGCACACACACAAAAAGAGAAAGCAGTCCTTAAGAAATAAGCAATTACAAGGAATTCACTGAATACAGATGACTCATGAAAAGCTGTTGTGGATTGATGGCACAGCCAGGTACAGAGCCCAGGAACGGGCTTGTAATTGCTATCCTACATAAAAAAGATTCACAGTRAACAGCAGATGATGTAAATTTTTCTTTTGAATATGCTTTTGCACATCTGTCTACACTTTTGGAAGTGCTGTGAATGCCAGATAACTATTCCCTGCTATAATGGGAGTGCATCCTCCGGCTAAATATTTAAATGGCATGAGCTGTGTTTACAGCAACTTTTGGGTAAAACCAAATCTACCAATCTYTGATTATGTGACAGAAAAGGGAGGGGAAATACAAAGACAGAACTACAACCAAAAAWAAATAAATTGGGAATATTTTTCTAGCAAGTACAATATTAAATATGTTATAAAACTAGGCTTTTAAAAAACAAAGCAAACAATAACAGTTGAAACTACAGGGAAATGTCCTTAAGCATTTCTTTCTGACAAGCTAATAGCATCATTACAGTCAGAACAATTTCTCACCCCCAAGAAAGCTTTTATTTTTTTCTTTTTAAATTCACTTAGGCCATTAACTTTTGCAGCCAATGGTCAAATTAAGGAATGTTCGAGGTGTGTCCATAGGTGAGTCTTTAACTGTGGCTGCTCACAGAGTAGCTGTTGCTCTCTTTCCAGTGTGTTGCATATCCCTGCCTGTGTCTCAGCTACAGTGAATTTGCAACAACTTTGGGATTTGGAGAAAAGCAGCTGTCTGCAGAGAGCTACTTCAGTATTTCCCTCTCATTAAATAGCACACAAATGTATGTTTAGAGTTAAGGCCAGGCTTAAGCATCTGCCTGAACGAGGCTGACATTGCATTCGTATGGGCAAAGGCACCCCATTCAGTCCCTGCTTAGGGTCAATTTGCCAAATGTCACTTAAATACACCCAGGTTTAATTCTTCTCCTATTTCTGGTTGTGGATGGTTGCCTGTTGGTGGAGTTCACCCTGCTCCACACAAGGAATGACTGTGAGCAGACTCGGGGCTATGTGACTTTTATTAGCACTTCTGTGAGTCCTTGGGCTGAAGTTGGCACAAGTGGCAGAGGGAAGAATGGAAAYGGCTGAAGGTCCTGCTGGGTCTGGAAAGCTGGAAACCGTGAAAAGTGAGACAAATGACAGGCAAGGTTTCACRGTTAATACTGAACAACTTTTTGTTTTTAGTGTCAGCTGTGAAGTGACCTTCAGAGAACCCAATCTATTCTTGTATTCAGCTCACTGGAGAGCTGTCCTGTTAGAGCTGGAACAGACATGCTGTCTGTTTGGCTTTGTGAAAACCGGTCTCAGAAAGAGGAGAAAAAAAACCTGCCCAGAAATTCGTCTCCTTGGACCACTGAACTGATTTGTGTGTGCATGCGTGTGTGTGTGTGTGTGTGTTTTTCTTCATTTCAACTTAAAACACTGATTTGTTTTAACAGCTCGCTATGCATCAAATACAGAGGCAAATCAGGGTGTCAGTTTGRATTTTAAAAAGTAATGTTCCTTTTGATATTTTGCATGGGAAAGGCAGCATGCTTCATCAGAGAGAGGACTATAGAGGTGATGTGGATGGATAGAAAGAAAAGAATTTCATCCTGTCAGTCCGGGGGAAGCAGATGACACTACAGCTCGGAGGGAACAGGGACTTTTGCACCAACACTACGAGCAAATGAAGTGCATACTGACAATTGGATTAAAAATCTTCTATGAGGTGTGTRTCTGTTTATTGCAGAGCTCAGTGCTGTCTTGAGAGCAGTAATGTGTACGTTATTTCAGCTGTGCATGCGTTCTAAGGTCCTTACTTGTGGTGAAAATAGCCTGGATCGTTTTACTCTTCAGGGATCTGTTCAGCGCCTGGAGTTTCACCGTGTACTGGGTAGATGGGCTCAGCTCTGTCAGGCTGTAGGACGTTGTCTCGGGGTTTAGGATGACTTCCTATGGGGAGGAGAAATAATACAGGGAGATCTCAGKGAGAAAATCATAACAACTGGAACTGTTACATATTTCAATTTGTCACATTATTTTTTGTGGTAATTATTTACGGTATTTTTAACCATCTAAATTATTTAATAAAAAAYTTCTAGTCCTCTAAGATTTTTATCAAGCTTACTTTCTTTAGAAGTTTGAGAAAAGTTGTCTGGAAATTAATGTTTACCATCATAATGGTAAACATTATGCGTGGTTTAAGCTGCGTGGTTTAAAAGCAAGTCAGCATAAATGTTTACATGCCTTGAAAGTACACATTGTATAGATGTCTCTCTGAAACTCATAAAAAATTGAGAAGAATCACCCTTTAGGACAAGGACATATCATACTCCAGTCTTCAAAAGGCTGTTCTTCTGTAACTTCAAAAAACTGAATATTCAATACGCTTAGGGAATTTGCCTTCTTGAAAATCAGAACCCTTTCTGATGTACCAGGCTGGGTATCCAAAATTATCTATCATTTTTGCTGAGATTCACCTCATTCATATTTAAGCGTCTAGTGTAATCTAGTTATGTAGGAACATAGTAAAATTATTGGAGAGCAAGAGGCACTTTCAAAGGTGCTTTAGACACCTCACTTGCACAGGGATAGATTATCCTGAGTTTAGAAAGGGGAATCCCATTCTTTGGGGTGTGTGAGTTTATTCTGTGATACAGATTTGGAATGAGGGAAAATGGTTGCTTGTGCTTTTATCTGCATTGTGGAGAGATGACTTAAAACTCAGGCTGCAACTGAGTTTCTGTTTCAGAATATAATATAGGAAAGCCCTTAAGCAGGTTTTAAATGCATTTGTGTTCAAGCCAGCACTGAAACAGGTACTTAGTATTTTGCTATGTTTAACTTAAGGCACGGGGTTATGTTCCATTGCTGGACACTTCAGAGCATCTCCACTGCCCAGTTTTGAGGCACAGCCCTTCTGGTTTGGTTACGAGTGCTATACCTTGACTCTGCCATCAATGGACTCGTAGATCAGGAGATAACCGGTGACAGGAGCACGTGGAGGCCTCCAAGTTATCACAGCTGTTTCTGACTGAACCTCAGTGGCACTTAAATCTCTTGGAGCATCCAGTCCTGAAGGAGACAACAGATCAATTACAATCACATCTATATGGAGTTTAGTACACAGTCTACCTTATGGGCAGTATATTAAAACAGGCCAGGAAAGCAAAATTTTTCTCCCTAGAAATTTGAAATAAAAAAATATTTCAAACTAAATTTTGTGATTTAAAAGTAATTTTCCCATTAGAAGTTTTAAAATAAAGGTATTTACTTTAGCTAAGTTAAAATATTGGCTTGTCTCAGGCACTTTAGTTTATAAGCAGTTGCATTGAAATGTCTTTTGAAACAAAATTGTGCCTTTCATTATTTCACACAAGACGACAGATTGGTATTTACATATTCCCAGGAAGAAAARCTTTGGTTCCAATGATGCTTCTTTTGAATAAGAAAACTTTTCATACTTCGTCTAGCTACAGCTTCCTTTCTCCACTGTAATTATAACACTGAATTTGTGTAGCTCAGCTCTTGGGTCTCTAGWTAACGCCCTAGGACAAGTCAAGTAACAGTCAGGAAAATGAGAAACGTCCATGATTTCATTGATGCTTACRGAAAGCCATAAGTATGAAACCAACTGGATACCTTCAGCATTGGTACCCCAACATCAGCCCACGAAGAAGAGCTCCTGCTCTTACTTTGTGTGAGAATCTGTAGAATTGGTGACAGAAAACCACCTTCTGGATCAGTCACACTAGCTTTCCACCAGAGAAAATTTGGTGCAAATACTATCAAAATTCAGGTTTCTAGTAAAAAAAGCACAATGTGCTGGCTGACTTTATGGTATTAGAGAAATGTAAGCCAGCTGGGACTAGAAGAAATGGCAGCTCTCCCCGCAATGAGGTGGGACATAGCACCTGTAGTAAACTGGGTGGAGAGGGTCTCRCTCTTCTGCGTGTCCTTCAGCGCATGGACACTCAGCGTATACTCAGTTGCAGGTTGAAGGCCCTTCAGGTCGTACTCCGCAGTGTTTCCTGACACCATCTGAGTAACTTCTGGTTCTAAGAAGAAAACACAGAAGAGAACAGGTCCTGGCATTATTCAGACATGTCATGATATACTCAACTCCATGCTCCACTCAGTAATTTTTTTTTTTACTAGCTGGGAGCAAGCACAAAATAGTAAAAGCCCAGAGCCCATCTCTCTGCTTACACCTATACTGAATCTGAATTAACACCAGAGTCCTTTATCTAAAAGT
Organism: Oceanodroma leucorhoa; assembly: GCA_030449065.1. NCBI lineage: Eukaryota > Metazoa > Chordata > Aves > Procellariiformes > Oceanodroma > Oceanodroma leucorhoa. The sequence goes on from JASVER010000051.1 coordinate 2,234,832, forward strand.
ATTAGCACTCTCTAGTGTTCATATGAATTATAACACCATCTTTTCTTTTCAAGAATATCAGTTATCCCTGTTCATGTCTGAATTGGGAATGCTTAACTAAAATGATAATTTTTAAAATGCTTCCAGCGAGTCATCTCCTTCAGATAACAGCCCCCTGCCATTCTCCTGRGGTCACATTGCTGCACCCATTTCTCAGCATCTCTCGAGAGCTGTAACGCTGTCAGCTCCCTGACCCATCACTAACTCTTCTTACCATCCTCAGAAGCGTAGGAGACAACGTAATTATCCACAGCAGCAATTGCTGGCTGCCAGGTTGCCAGAGCCTCAGAGTCTGTGATGTTCACCACTACCAGGCCTGACGGGCTGTCCAGAGCTGAAAGAGAGAGAATTGCAGATGGAAGGAATTTGACAAACATTCTCGGCTCTGTGCAATGCTCTGTTGTAAATATATGATATAAAATGCGCAAACACTGCTGCTTGATGCAGCTTTTATGATCGCCTTTGGAATAGTGGAGCTCTGCAGAAAAGACGTCAGTGCCTATAAAGAGACATCAAATGCCTCCACTGGAAAGGGAGGTCAATGCGTGAAAAGATTAAACACTGGGAACAGACATAACTAACTATGTTCTCAGACCAGTCTTGATATCATCAATCTTAACAGCTCTGTCAGAGCTGACATATTTCTCTCAACACCCTCAAATCTGGACTGCTTTTTGGAGCAAGCTCAGGAGACAGGGCTGGGAAAAATAACTAATGTGACGGCAACTGATAGCCACTGTGACCTTCTACCAGCTTGCCCTGCGTGTTTAAAAATAAACCTATCAAACAGGCAGCCAACCATCCAAAATCCCCGCATGTCCTGCCTTGCTTCCTCATGGGACTCTATGTTGCACATAGTTTTATGCTCTCCCTGAATTCGGATAGATATCTGCCTGCAGTACATCTGGAATGGCCTATAAATTTCATGTTATTATCCAATACTCATTATCTTGTTCYTTGCCTCAGTTCTCTGAATAGCTGTTAGGCCCCCAAAAAAGAATGAATGAATGAATGAGGCTGCAGGGTGGGGTCAGCAGGAGCATAGTGGACCCTCATTTCCTGCAGGGATATTTAAAGCTGTATTGAAGAAAAAACAGGATAGAGAATGTTTTTATGCTTATAACACAGTCTGGAACCCGGGAGATGTGGAGTTTGAGTCCACAACAGAAACTGGTCTGAACTGCTCAGCTGAGCTATACCTTTGCTCTCTTATCTGTAAAATGGTATTAATTAAACTTCTGTTTTTTTCTGATGTATTAGGACTGTAAATACATGAGTTGTCTCTGCCTCACTGCAAGTTGGTTCAGCACTTAGCAAATGGGAGCCTGACCAAATTTACAAGTTCTATACTCATCTGAAATACAAAGACACAAARAAAGAGTGGGCAAAACCTTCCTACAGTTTGTGTGGACAGCAAAAATGGATTCTCAGTGGGTCTTCAGCTCCAGTTCCTGAGTCTCYCCTACAGCACAGACAATGCATTTGAAAACCTCCTATTTCCTCTTTATATATTACCTGTTTTCAGAGTGCCAGAGATGGGTTCACTTTCTTCAAAGCCTTTCACAGAGATGATACTAACATTGTAGTCTACACCTGGGACTAACTTCACCAACTTGGTCCTTGTCTTGCTTCCATCGACCGTAACAACATTTGGAGTACCTAGGATGAAGCCAAATGCCAAGGGATTAGTGACACGATACTCCAGTAGATGCTTGAAGGATGTGTTTCAAGTTAAAGACATTATGACCAACATGGACGTACTTGTACAGGAGGAGGTGAATTTTCCTCGGWTAGTTACAATCACTGATGTCAAAGGGCAGCCTGAGGAAAAAAKATTGCTGCCATGACACCTAAATCTAAGACATCGGTTTGTATTCATTCCTAGTGGTATGTTAACAGTAAGAAAAAATTAACATTTCTGTTCAGAAAAATATAATTTTACAAATAAGATGTAAGGTGAAAACACAGCACTCTCTACATGGRAGTTCATACACCTGCAAGGACAAGACTTGCAGTTTAGATCTGCTTTGTTTCTGGTAAGGGCTGGAAGTTTCTCCTTCACCCATCTCATTTYGAATAAAGATATAGTACATGTTATTTTAAGAGGTGCTGCATGTGTGGGTGAGGACTTAGGACACGTATTTGTTTCAAATTCTGGGTTTATGCCAGGAAAGCACTTAGACAAGTGCCTAACTTTATGATTGTGGATTGCTCCTTTTCTTCTGTGGGATTGCTATTTATTTCACGTTGCATATGTGCTTGCATACTATGTTGTCTAAAGGCCTATATCTTTACTTGTCTTAGTCAATAGCATGTCTTTTACGGTCTTGACGTCTGTAGTGTTTGTTCTTTAGCTGTTTGCTTTCAGAGATGTCCCTAAGTTATGTTAAAAATCTGTTTAAGTATAGGAAGCTTTTTAAGCTGAACACTAAACCAGAGATATAATGGATGGAATGAAACAACATTGGGTAGTACTAAGAAAAATCGCTGCCTTGGAAAACRATTATAACCATGGATTACAATTATTATTTCCAAGGGCCATCTTTTCAAATATGCTTAGCTCATAAAGTGCCTACAAAATAATGAGACAGTTTGGAAATAAATCCTTACTTAGGAGGCAGGAACAGAGATTTTTGTGAATGTGGCCCTATTAGGAGTACAACCATTCCAGCATCTAGCTCTGAGCTCCCTTACAAGTGTTGTCCATGGGATGTGGGACACTATGTTCAGACAGAGGTTGGCTACTGGCACCATGTATGCACACTCATGTTCCTGGTCAGCAGTTTGAAGAAAAAAGAGATGATCTGTGTAAGATCATTGACTGGGGAGATGCACTGAGAGGTGGGTATCAGCACAACAAACCCTTCTGCTCTCCCTTTTACCATCTTCCTCCCTGTCCCCCCTCACAGTTACCTCCTGTGACAGGGACATAGGAGATCCGGTAGCTCTCCACGCGGGTGCGAGGGGGTGTCCAGCTGACTGTAGCGGAGTTTTCCGTGATGTCAGAGAAAGAAATTCCCTTGGGAGATCCAACAACTGCCAGTGGAGAAGAGAGAACAAACACACCACATAGAAAGAAAAGGTAAATCATTTGTTTATCRGTCCGTAGTGCTGGAACACTGATTTGTCTTATCCCTCTATCCCAAGAGCTGGTGCTGTCAATATTCTGTCCTAAACAACACTAATGCAGGGAGTACCAAACAGTTAATGGTTTTATTACATACTGRCAGCAGCAATCTATTTGGTCTAAATTCTCCTTTTTCAGTAACATTACAGTAGTGTATAGCTTAAAAATAGCCCAGACRTGATCTACCTATCATGTACACAGAAGTAACACAGATTTCAGTGTTACAGAAAAGTATGGAGGAATACTTACAGGAATGCCATTCTATTACCCAGGAGTCATTGTATTTATAATTTTTTCTACCCCAGCTTCACTTGGATGATATTTAGACTTTCCATTGAGTCTCAGAKCCCTATCTGTGACACACAGCAATGGCAGCCCTTAGCAGTGCAGAGATGTCTCTTCCTGAGCATAAAGTTTCTACTACAGGATGCCGAAAAAAGACCTAGACTCATTTGYGTGAGTTCATCGAGGGTCCATCCTCTCAAGCACTGACTGCCTGTAACTTCTGTTGGCTTYAAACTAGAAGCAACAAGATTTTCTTCTCAAAATCTCTATCTGAGACCATGATTTTTCTTAGGTACATTCAAGCACATCCATCCAGAGGACATCCAACTACAACCATCTTGAGGAAGGCACTTGTGGTTCCACTGCAGCTCTTTGTCATACAACCCAGCCTTTCACTGTACAAACCTGAGCACTACATTTGCCCATATAGATTAGATCAGTAAGCTGGGCAAACAAAGCCCAGGTTTTGCCAAAATGACCCAATCTTAAGATGCAAACCAGCACATATCTGAAACATTCTAGTTTAAGACTTAATTAAGCTACTGAAAAACAAGCATGTAAAGGGCTTCTGGAAGGACACAGTAAAGAGACCTGCGACTTCAAAGTTTACATTGAGCATCTCACTTCCGATTTGCTTTTTTGRCTGTAACCAAAACAACCCTGACACGTGTTAAAAAAATAAACAGCCCACACAGAGTAGGCCATTAGCACAAAGAGGAGAGATACCAAACACCAGCCACATTAAGGGTGGTGGAGACAGGCTGAGGGCAGGGGGAGCAGGGCAAGAGAAGAAAAATAGTAACTGTGCTTGAAATAGCTTGGAAAGAACGTGTCTGCGGGAAAGAAGTCAGAGGGCTGTTTGTTCCATGTGTCCCCAAAGCTCTAGCAGAAATGTACTAAATCAACTGAAAGGCAAGGAAAGAAAAACAACTGAGCTCTCAAGAGAAAAGTAAATTATTTCTTTGGAGCTCACTAGACATGCTGCRTTTGTGGGGTTTGCTCACATGGAAAAGCCAAAGAAAGAAAGAAAAGAATTAAAGATAACGAAGAAAGCAAGGTGGGGTTAGTAAAGCTAYATGGCACACATTGCTACTGATTTAGGTACAGTTTGAAGGAARCAGAAGAACATGAAGAAAACCTGGGAAAGAGAGAGAGGTGAAAATCACATTGATTTTGCTTCACATTGTAGGTGCCCTTAGTGACTGATGAAAAGTGCTAGTGATGACTCTGGAGACCAAAGAGATGGACCAGCACCCGGTTTTCATATACATGGGGAATTCCAGCCTTTCCCAGAAAATAAGGTACCCAATCCATCCCACTTGGACTCTGGTGTGCACACTTCCACGGGCTTCATGCTTGTTTTCTGTACCAGGTGAACTGCATAACAAACAGTAGTAAGAAGAGCCTTGACTATGTGAGAGTTCCACATCCCCAACTACCCCAACTGCAGCTCCTTTCCTGGGAGCAAACCTGGCAAAGAAAGTATAACGGACTTTGCAAGCATCAATCCTAGAATGAGTCCCAGAGATGTAAGAGTGGTGCCTTTGAGCACAGGRAAATGAAAAAGGAGCAAATGAAACCATCTTCTTGAGCTACCTGAAAGCCAAAATTAAACAGGCATAAAAAACAGCCAGCATGCTTCTGTCTTGTCACTCATAAAAAAACTCGGTTCATGTTTCGGGCAGATACAGGTAATTAGCATTATTCTCCAGCATCATTCCCCATTAGCTGTATGACAGATGGAGAATTTTCCYGTGAGGTTGCTAAAGCATGATACCTGAGTAGCTGCTATTCTTTGGGGATTATTTTGCTAAAAAACTGTTCTTTTATTACTAACAGACTATAGGAGTATGTTTACTGGCTTTCTTCTCCTAAGCARCAGGAAGCATCAGGTTGCATTTATCATGTATAAAGAGCATGTGAAGCATTTTGTGATCCTCTCAGATGAAAAATGCTGTCACGGTGTGGCAAAACACCACTAGAAGAAGAGGAAAGTAGCAGCATGAGACCCACAGTTCCTACCAAGGATATTAAGTGGCACATAGCCATGTTGTAGTCCCCCRGTGAGGGCTGAATTGCACCTTAACAGACATTATACAGATGAATTTSCAAAAGACACCGACTGTCCCTCTGAGAGCAGCAGTGGACAAACTCCCTTGTGCCAACTTGATTAGACAGATGCAGATCTGTACGATGCTGCCTTGCACTACAGTGATTTTATAATTAATGTTTGCTATCACAGCAGAACTGATGAAGGTAAAATGACAGACAAATGCAGAGGGTAGGGAGAGYGGGTACCATCATCAACCCAAAGAGGATAACCTTTTAACAACATTATCATCAGCAGTTCTGGGGGAAAACTATTGCTGTTCACTTGTACATACGGGTAAATAACGGAGGAAGAAATACTTGTGATGGGTGTGGGAAGATATGACTCTATTGTCAACTCCCATGCCCAGCGGTTTCACATCACGTTCCTGGTGTGATGGGAGCAAGGGAGATCATCTCAACCTCTGGGCAAGTTACCAGCTGCAGGACCAACACAAACTATATGGAGAAAATGRCAAATGCCAATCCTGCCCTACTCATCCTTTCCACACCCAAAGCCCATGGCTGTCACTAGATCAACTGCCTTGCTGACTTCTTCTTAAAAGAGAAAGAAGGAAAGGAAACCACAGAGGAGGACAAGGCAGCAAAAGGTGAACACCAAGATCTCTCCTCCCCCTCTTTCCTCACGGCAGGTGGGTGGTTTGCTGTACAAAGATAAGAGGTCAAACCTCAGARGGGATTGCTTGGCAAATGCTCAGACCAGACTCCCTCAACTGCACCAATTACACCAGCTGAGGGCCTGATCCCTGAAGACGGCATTTGTGTATACAAGGGTACGTGCCCRGGTAGGGAAGGAGGGGAAAGCTGTGAGTGATAAATACAGAGAAGGATTTTCAATCTAGATTATTTTCCTGCCTTCATTTCCCTGGTATTGTTTGGTTTAGGTTTGCTGATCTGTTTGCTAGCTTTGTTCCAACTGTTATTTTACCATCTCCTCTACTGAAGCTAAAGACTTTCTAGCTAATTTATTCCTTGCTCACTTGTAACTTGTACACAGGCCAGAATAAAGTAAGGCTGAATATAAGCCTGAGTTGCCCCCTTCAGGGACAGAAATATTTCTTTGCAACCAGACTGGGAATGMTATAAATATACGTATGTTTGTCTAATAATCAACTCCTAAAAAAGAAATTAGTTAGATGCCTTGGTGGCCCAGCTACCCAATGTGGTGTAACCTGCAGTCCAAATTATTTAGCTGGATTTTTGTGGCTCCAGCTCTATTATCAATTATCCATGGGCTATTTACATCTGACAAACATCTTTTGGGCTATTGGCTTYGGTAGTTGACATATGCTAAATCTTCCTGAAAGAACTGAATAAGAATGTAGTCATGAGGAAAATGATAACTCTTAGCGGTTTACCATAAATATCCTGGAAGTCGGTGAAAATGGGGACATGCTGCTAACAAGTGCAGCTGCCTTTAAAAATCCCTCTCCATTACGAGTCAACCCACATGAGCCTGGAGGAAGATGGCCTGTGATGGATGTATGTTCTGCTTCATGTAAATGTCTGGTTGAGTGTATATCTGCCCTTGCTGTKTATTCAAGGGATGTGATGGCAATCAGTGGAGCTGGTCAGAAATGTGCCTTTCCATGCTAACAACTGCCGCCACAGACATCAAGGTGAATCATGAGGCCGTGCTATTTCAGGAAAAGCTGTTCAATACTGAGTTATTGTTGTCCCTGTTCTGTGCGTTGTCTGGAGTACACTGCTACTGCTGGGCAAATGCCTCTTTTATGCATTTCTGTTGGCTTCCTCACATATTGAACTTACCTGTCCCCTTCTCACTCCCCTCCTCCCGGAATTAGGTTGATTTGAAATTACTATATTTTCATATCTGCAATTCAAAATTTTTAAAAGAGTGAATTCGGGTCACAGGGTATTGCTTCATTTGCTTTAGATTTAAATATATTTCAAAATGAAGCCATGATTTTGGTAGAGAAAAATTGAAAARCTCCATTCAAAAGTGCCAGAATGAAATGCTTCAAATTATGAACCTTTTTTTTTTTTTTAATTAATCTAAGGAATGCAACCTAGGCCTTGAAAACTTTTTACTTGACTAGTATCTGCATATTTTCATATAAAAATCATAGAACAAAAAATATTCCAGTTACAAAGAGCAAAAACTTTCTTCTTCTCCCTGGCACTGAGAAAATGAAGCTCTGTTCTGGTGGAGATTTTTCAGAAACTTATATAGGTTTAGGCTAACTTCAGGCAGAAGACATTTGCAGTTATGTTTACAATGTTTCTTCATTAATGTGAGACTATGAAAAGCAAGAACTCCAGTTTTGTGGAATTGGTGTGCTGCAATTGAGGATTAAGGCCTTGGTATTTTTAAACTAAAATTGCATGAATTAGTAGTCATACCTGCATCTTTTCTTCTGGATGATTTTACCTGGGTAAGTCACTAAGCTAATTTACGTCAGGATTTTTGACACAGAAGAATGAGAATATATAGCAACTTCTGCTGAGGGAGTTCAAAGCCTTGATTTTGCAAGAAACTCAATTTTATTTTTAATTATCAAGCACAAGTTGCTCCTGGTAAGATCAGTCTAAGTTAATGGTGCTTAGTCCTTTGCTGGTCAAGCCACAAATGAACTTCTCAATAGCTCTGGTAAATTCATTTTGTCATACCTCTTTTCGACAGAAGTAAATTGTTGTGCAGTGGTGATATGCAATTAGTCGCAGGAAATCACTGAAAAAGGCTGATACAAAGACAATATTTCTTGGCCCTCAAAGCCAGTGCTTTAACTGCTAGACTCYGCTGCCTAGTGCCAGATCATGAAAGTAATTAAATAAAACCATATTAAATAGACAGAGATGAAGCTAAGGAATCTGAGATGACCGATTATAAATAACTACACCACATTGAACCAGTAACGTGGATAAGGGACATGCAGGAGACAGTTCGAACACCTCAGTAACAGCTCAAGCTGGCTATGAAAAGGAGAGATGCTGAAAGAAACAGGCGTGAACATGTTACACACTTCCTACCGCAAAGGCAATACCTGTGGTTGCTACTGCATTTACGGGTTGGGAACGTCGTCCACTGCTAACTCCATAGAGCTCAATTTCATATTCAGTACCCTCTTTCAGCCCTGTTATATCCTGGGTGCGCTCATGGCCTGGTACTATTAGTTCCAGTGGATCAGATTTCCTTTTGGTATCCCTGATTTTTAGAACAAAACTGTCGAAAACCCCATCATCTGCAGTCCAGGACAGACGGAAGCCGTCTGGAGTAGCATCTGAAACCAGAAGGTTGTCGACCTCAGGTTCTGCTTCTAAAAAAAGGAGAAGATAGCAGTAGGGAAAATAAATGATTTTTTAATCAGTTCATTAAAGACCTGCCTGAGGTCTGGATATAACACACTGCAAGAATCCAACCACAGTTCAAAGAAAGGGAAACAATCTGCCAGCTATTGAAAAAGAAAAAAAAAAAAAGACTATTAACATTATACTATTAACATTATACACATACTAAAGAAGATATATGTGAGTGTGTGCAGGCCCATTCAAACTTTCACTCTTTCATAGAAAATCCACTGCATGGACATACTCCGTTTGCCTCTGACATGCAAAGTTACACATGCTAATCGTAAGTTCCATGTGCATTTCTCCCTTGCTACCTATGTGAAACCTTCATGTATGATAAAAACAAGCTCTTGTTATAGAACTGCAGGCATGCCTGTAATATTGTCAGGTCTCTCTCTGTTAGGAAGACAACATAGAAGCCACTTGAGAGAGTCTTTTTCTTCATGCAAAACCCTTATTCCATGCACTTCTGGCATCTGTGATGCTTCTGATCAGATGAATCCTTTACTTCGATAATAAACAAATGCTGAAGCAGCAAAGGGGAATCATRAAAATTCATATCCCTTAAACAGCACACTCAAATCCGAAGACCTACTGTCTACTGAAAGAACCCATTCAAGAGGATCCCAGGAGCTGTAAGTTATTAATTACCTGGAAAATATCTTTAGCTCAGTATGGTCAGCCATCATTACCTGGAGAAATGCTACTGGAGTGGTTACTATCTTACAGCATCTCCAATGCACTTCTTTCTTCCACAGAAAGGCATTGCTACTTATTTTCTCGCAAACCTCCAATCAGGTAACCCCCAGCTTTACTGCTGCATAGACAGCAACATGCAGATGAGACTTGATGGTTATGGGGCTAGAGAATGAATCTGCAATGATTTTTCAAGAAAGCTCARGTGCTGCTGGAAAACGGCAGCTATGATGAGGTTGAAAACATGAGGTAAGGTTTTCTGGAGAGGCATGCCAACTGTRTGGGTGGCAATGATCACACTCAATGGTCTTTGGGTGGAACCCACCCAGAGAGTGAAAGAAAGGAGKCCATGGGCAAGAAATCCATGACTCTTCCTGAAGGTCCTGATGGTTGGTAAGTTGGAGAATGCTGATGTGCCCAGCAGCTGTTAACAAGACGAGCTCCCRCATGCAGCCATTTTTCTTTAAAGACTTCGGTTAGAAGTACCTGCGTGACTATACCAGAAACTTTCACCCAGCAACCCATGTCATGCAACTCTACAGGATCCCTCATAAAGACAAAAGGGAAACATCAAGTTAAACGGAACAGAATTTCATTGGTGAACCTATCARTCATGAGGAGTTAAGTGTAGCCACGATGCAGGAAAGGATGCAAAAGCCGAGGTTTGCTTTGCAWATGGATTGCATGAAACATCTTCCATGTGAGAAGAAAAGGAAGAAAGAAAGGGTGGAAAAGAACAATTTGTTCACATTAAAATACCTGTAACAGCCACAGTGCTTAGGGGCTTTGTCTGGTGCCCCTTGGCAAAACCATAAAGCATAACCTCATAGCCAATGCCAGTAATAAGGCCTTTAAGCTTCAGTTGCCGCTGGGCTCCTGTAAGGAGGAACTCCTGTGGGTCCAGCAGCTTGCCAGAATCCACCACGACTACTAGAAAGTTGTCAAAGGCATTCTCCGATGCCATCCACGACACTGTGAACCCATAAGGGTTTATATCAGAGACAGTTAGGTTTTCCAGTGGGGGCATGGCCTCTAAAAGAAGGGAAGGTGCAAAAACACACAAAAAAAGAAGCGAAAAACATTGCAAATTAGAAAGTGTCACGGATTTCACCAAACATAAATCACATTTTTCCCCAAAGTGTGGATTTAATAGAAGTGCATAGCCAGGACCACAAGACTAGGATTTTCAGTGGAGCCTCCAGAAGTTAGATGCTCAGTTCTCAATTTTCATCAAGGGTGCCTCAGCACCTCCTCTCACAAGCTCCATTGAAATTCCTTCCAAGCTCACTGTGTAAACACATTTCTTCTGTTACACATGCACTGTAAGACAGTTATAACCAAAACTGTTTTAGAAATGCTATGCATAAAGCTTTCATTTCCTTCCACTTGTCTCCACCATTGGTGCTTTAGGGACAAGCCTCAACTTTGGCATTCACAATTCCTGTATTTTGCTTCTTTACCTCTCTACTTCATGTGAATATCTCCAGCTTTTCTTTTCCGTGGTGGAGGGGTCAGAGATGCCAGAAGGACTGCCAGAAGCAGGACATTAAACAGTCAGGGTCATAGCCAGTGCAAGTACTAAATACTTGCTAGATTGTTTTTTTGCAGGGGATAGGAGAGAAGCCAGAGTTTGCACTGGCTAAGGGCAGGGGCTAATGACTGCAGAACAGAGCAATAATCTGTCCAAAGAGCTTCACAGGCAGCTGGTAGCGTGGTATGTTGACAACTTAAAGAAATTCCAGTGAGGGGTCTTTTTTTTCACATCAGCATGACATTTGTCAAAGTTTAGAGGCTGTGGATCAACTCCTCAAAACTTTTCCACCAAGTCTCTGAAAAAAAAAGGCCGAATTTTCACAAGATAGTTCCTCGGTGTATTTTGCTCACTCAAAATCTGACAAGTCAAATAGGAAGATCAGCTGGCTCTGCTAAGCCCTGGCCTTGATCCTGGATCCCAGACATTGCTTGTATTTTCTCTAAACTACTTGTCAAACCTTGCTTTGTTGTCTGAGGAGCTAACTCATTCGATCTTCCAATTACTCGAATTCCACTCACTTAAGAAAATACCAGTTAGTTAAACACAGAACTTTCTCTGAGAAAGGGTTTTGGATTTGGTTTTGACATTTCACAACTRCTGAAATTGATATTCTGCTAGAATTTGGCATAAAAATTCCCTCCTAAAGTTTTGTAATTTGGAAATCCTTATGTTTTGATGTTTACACATTTGGGTGCCAGAGATTCAGCTTGAAATTTCTCAATTTGGAGATATTTTTGCAGCTCACTTGCTTTTCATCAAGCAATCCCAAAGATTCACATTTTGGTTTGGTTTCTGGGAGTGTTGGTGAACGAAAAGTTCCTGTCCCAGGAAAATAATTTCAGCATTTTGGGCTCACTTTTTTTTCACTCACAACAAAAAGTGACACCAACACTCTAAACCCAGCAGGTTTACATGAACTGCTGGCACATCCTTCTGCTGCGTAGAGTGCACCACATGTTTACCTAACTGTGGGAAGCTTCCTCTCAAAATACCAATGCCCATGGCTTATTTTCAAAAAGGAAGCATTTATGCTCTGGGGGAGCAAAAGAGCAGAGGTTTTGAAAGCAAAACAGTTGCTCACTTCTAACTATGTGACTAAATGTCATCAGTGGGCAGGTCAGAGCTGGTGCAAGATGCAACCATTTGCCTTAAAGCAAACSATCATGGACGTTGCCTTTCACAGAAACTGGCAGCCCAGATGCTGTGAGGGGAGTTGCTACTGCAACTGGTGTTCCCACTGCATGTTAATGAAGAGAGGAGAAAAAGGAAAAGGCCTCAATTTCTCCATTAATCCTATTTAGGGTGTCCATGTGACAAGCCCTAGCAGCACATACTGACCACATAACACATGGAAGGTGAACTCTGTGGCATTTATTTGATCATCTAGGAGGTATGTGATATACAACCTATCCCAGTCAGAATCTGGCCAAAATATTCAGACATAAGGGATGTGTTGAGGGGACATCACAGGACAGGAGGTGTTCTAAAATCCAGTCCTCTCTGGATCCTTCAGATACAACTACTAAGTATTAGGCAAGTATCCCCCTCAAACTTCAGGAGTTAAAAAAGATTATTAGACATGGGAGAAAGACTCCAGAGGACTCTTAACTCACTTTAAACAGGTACTCCTCCCAGAAATTTTTTTAAGGTCAACATGACTGGTCTGACCCATCCTTGCGCTAAGTTTGCAAACAAAAGCATTGTTGCTGGACAAGATATTCAGTGCTGTAGAGAGTCTTTTTTTTTTTAATCCATGCTGGAATATATATTTTTATAAGCCAATAAATAGACTCCAAATTTTTAAGCAGGTACCTGTCACGACAAAAGCAGTGAGGGGCTCTGTGTGAACACCTGCATTGGTGGTCCCCTTAATGTTAATGTCATAGCCAGTGTAATCTAGCAGGCCGGAGATGTGAGCGCTGCGAGCACCTCCCGACACTGTAAGCTCCTGGGGTTCRTGTGCTGCATAGGAATCTCTAATGTGTATAACAAACTTGGCAAAAGGCCCATCTCTTGTGGTCCATGAGAGGTTGAAGCTGGCGGGGGTAACGTTTGTGAGTGTGAGCATGCCCAGCTGTGGCTCAGCCTCTGAAGGAGAAAGGAACACAGGTGAAGAGACAGCGTTACTCCAGGGGGCTGGGGGAACTGGCAGTGGAGGTTTGTAGATGCTTAAAGACAAGGCTGAATGCTTTAGCCTCATTTTGCAGTGGTTGAAGAAAAAAAAATGGAGCATCGCAACAGCTATTTTGTAAGGTTTTGTAAAGAAGCCACTGAAATTAGTGCTGACTCTTAATTTATTTTTTCATTCMATTTTCTTAAAAAACCCTCAATTTTCCTAATGAAATGTGGGCCTGATTTACAGAAGCACCAACAGCATACAGCTCTGTGGTAAAACCATATAAATTGCAGGAATGCCGCACTGGGAATTTGATGGGAATACAAACCCACAGCAATTCCAAAGTAGATAAAGTAGGATTCAGCAGGAATTAGGTGAGTCCAAAACTGACATCCTTGAAATCCCAGTTCAGCTTCTGTTTAGTGTTTCTGTTGCTTGGAGTTGCAGATGATACTTTTATTTTTGGACCCTGAAGTTTATGAGGGGTTTCAGTCCTAACAGTGATTATCTCAGCACTAATCTCAGGCCAAAACCTCCCTGGACTCCACAGATAAGGTGTTCTTCATCCTCTGATTAAGCACAATCAGAGAGTATCTAATAGATTGAACAAAAAACCCCACAACGCTGCTGTTGCTCTCCTTTCTGACTKTTCAGTGGTCAGGGCACTTCTTTAAGAAGCAAAGACTTTCCTTTTCTGCTAGAGGAAATTCAGAATCACATCCCTCCCTTGCCAGGGGAGAAACTAGGCCTTTATGCTATAAGAGGGAGAGAGCTCCTCACCCGTACTGTTTTAAAGCTATTCCATTTAGCATAAAATCATTAAAGATTCATTAGAGCACAGAGAGAGCACAGACATGACCCGGCAGTCAGGCGGTCAGAGAATCCTGTGTCTGCCTTCAGGGCTGAGTTTCTATTTTTTCTCTTGCCAATTGAGTATAAAGCAAGAACACCTTGGGAAATGCAGCCAGTGAGATACAGGAAAATAACTATGTAAGTGATTCATGCTGGGAGAAAAGTAAGAACGATGTATCCCACTGACAAAGAGAACAGTGAAAGAATGAAATCCTTTTCTTAACTAAAACATGAACTGCTGCAAGATGTTCCAACTTTTACTCCCGTTCCCCATTGCAAGACGTTGAAATAATAGTCCACCTGCTTCTCTGGAAATGTCTAGGAACAGGTGAATCCAAGTGGCCCCAATTAAGGACACATGCTGTTGTCATGCTGTCAACCAGTGACTGTCAATGCCTTCATGGCTGACAGTGAAAATGTCACCATGTAAGCATGGTACTTCCGAAGACAGGGGAAGAGATGAGAGAACATCCACAAAGCAAACAGGCTTGGGTGGAGAACCCAGTGAAACCAAGCATGGAGCCATGAGCCCCACATGCAGGTCAGAAAGGACAAACCGATTCTTTCTAACCTCATCCTGAAATGGCCACATTCCTTCACATGCCGCTTGCATCCAGTCAGGCACGTTCACATCATGTCACCCAGACACCAAAGAACAGTACATGCAAAATAAGTTGAAATTATCTCTTCAGGCAAGTCTCCTGCCATCCTGGAATCACTATCACCATAGAAAAAGCTCTGACATCCAGTTAAACCAGACAGGTCTTAGAGACTCAAAGGTAGCAATGCAAGTGACAGAGTGGTGGGCTGACCATCAAGAAAGGGTGGACTTCCCTTCTGAGTCCTGCTCTCTGCTGGGAACCCACAAAAATGCTAGGCAGAGAAGAACATCAGAACCAGCACAAGGTGGCCACCATGCAGTTTTTGTTGGTCATTTAGCATGCTGTATGAAACTCCCACAAGAGACGCAAATGTCTTGGCAGACATTTGGTTTTAAGAACGAAGAGCCAAAATGGCATGCAGGTGCTTCTCCAGGCTGATAAAGACATGAAGGACTCCCACCCACAACAAAGCAAGTGAGGATGGGATGAATAAGAACTTTATTCCAGATCAAGTGCAAAGATGCTCTGTGAAAAATATTAACCATCTGGAGCAAGTCAATTATATATACACAGAACTTGCAGATAAGTGTATATATAAGGAAACCAATYATGGTTTACCACTGACTCCCTTAATGCTGGGGGCACTTTTTCAGCCTTTTCCATTGTCTCAGATCTCTCTTTTTCCAAGCACTCTCAAGCCCAGCTTATTTCAGCCTCCCCTCATAGTGATCTCCCTATAATTTACCAAAGGAACGATGATGAGTTGGAGCCACGTTTTAGAGCAGTTTGGTGGACAGCAAAAGACAGAATACAAAAAAGCAAACCTGGAAGGTGAAACAGTGAAATACCTGTGGTTGCCAGTGCTGTCAAGGTCTGACCACCTTGCCCATCAATTACACCATGGAGCTGGACAGTGTAATTAGTGGCAGCTTTGAGGTTGGTGACTACATAGCGCCGGGAGGCCCCTGGCACTGTGTGCACCAGGGAGTCCAAAGGGAAGTCAGAGATTCTGACTTCTAGAATAAAATGGTCAAAGGCATTGTCCTGCGCTTCCCACGTGAGTGACATGCTGTCTGAGGTAGCATTTGATACAGTGAGTTTGCTAAGGAGAAGTTCCTCTACTACGGGAAGAAAAACAAATGGAAATGTATTGCAATTATTAAAACCCAAAGCAACAAGATAAAATAATACAGAAGTTTGAGTTCATATGAGCCACAGATCACAAAAATTATCTAGCTTTGTGTTTCTCAATGTTTTCCATACGAAACCCCTGCAGTCACCCTGCCCGTGATTCAGTGAGGATATTCACAATCTGCTGATGCTAGAAACTGCAACTCTGTATTATATGATCACTGAAATTTGATATTCTGCTTAATGACATTGACCATGTTAATATATAGCTATGACAGATTGCTATGACAACTTTTCCTAAGATCATGTCAGCAGGCAAAATTTGGTAGAGATATTAAATGATCACAACGTGAACTATTATCTACCTACTATGAGAATGCACTTTCTGCTTCCGTAGTCTAATCTTCTCCTTCCACTTTCAYACTGTAATTGGCTGGAGCACATCAAACATTTGATTTCCTTGTCTTTTCTGGAAAACCTGTCAACTGTAAAACCTCGAGGTGCACAATGTGCCAACAACTAAATGCCTACCTATTTCATTCACCAACATCAACTCAAATGGACTCTTTCAATCTCTCATCTCATGTAAACTGAATTCTGAAGCTGAATTCAAGCAACGCATCTGCCTTGTAGGAATGTGCTGTCACAGACTGAAATGTGCCTGAAATCTATTTAGAGAATCAGGAAAAAAATGTCTCTAGAAATCATCCTATCTGAGAGAAATAGTGTCTCCTCTATGCTGTATGACAGATGCAAACACATGTTGCAAGGCTAACATAATGAATCATCTCCCACTTGGTTCTTGGGAAATTTGTTTTACTTCTCATCTGTGTCAGAGGTTGCCCCAGCCTTAATGTTTGAACAAGAGCAAACTTCTTRTGTGAATGAAATCACACCACAACGTGATTGACTGACTTTGCTGGATGGGATGGTGGATTAACATTCACAGTTCAAAATGTCTCCGGCAGGTCTTCCTTAGAAGGTGTCAAACAATGAGGTAGAGAATTTGGCAATGGGTAGACTGATGGGGTAGCTGAGGGCAGGGAAAGGGGCACAACCTGTAAGGAAGATTTAGAAGAAAGCAGAGTTAGCATTGAGGTAGGTTTTATATACCTGTTGTAGCTGCAGCACTTATTGCCTGTGTGCGGAAACCATGAGAGATCCCATAGAGGTAGACAATAAAATCAGTGCTGGGGGAAAGCCCTGAGATATGAGCAGTTCTTGCATTGCCTGAGATGTTGAACTCCATGGGCTCCAGCAACCTGTTAGAATCAATAATTTCAATAGTAAAGACGTCGAAGTCCCCATTGGTGGTTGTCCAAGAAAGGTTGAAGCTTTCAGGAGTAATGTCGGAAACGGTTAGCTCACCAACTTCTGGGTGCACTCCTGAGGAGGGAAACAACATTGGTCAGAAGGGGACAGCCCTGTACCACCTCCTGCTCAGAAATGCAGCGCTTCTCTCTGGCAGCACTCCAAGCTGCCATTGGAGAAAAGGGTTTGAGTAAAAGCTTGCTATAAGCAGACAGATACTAAGGTGAAGAAATCAAATGGAAGCATCTCAAAATGTTAAATAAGAAAAAAAGAAGAAAACAAAAAAAGAAAAACAAGCTTTAAAGTTATGGCTATTTCCCTTTACCTCCAGGAGCAGCCATGCGTCTTTGAGGTCTGAGCATGAAAGCAGATGCAAAAGAACTTTTCTGAATGCCTCTGGGGCAMTTGGAAAAGTCAGCTTCCAGTTTTAGGAGAAGCTAAAACTAGAGCTGTTGCTTTATCCAAAGGAAAAGGTTGTGTTTTGTTTGCTTTTCTACTTTCCCTTTCAGCTTAAGCCTATGAAAGCTGGCATGTAATTTTGGAGCTGGAGCCAAAATGCAAAGCAGTGATAGCTGCCTTGGGGTTTCTTCCTCTCTGTAGACATCCCTGATGTGTTACAGGAAGGCTCAAAAAATTCTGACAATTGGAAGTCCCCAGAAGGGAAAATTCTGAAAAGCCGGGTGCTGAGCATGACCCAGAAAGGGAAGGGAAAACCTCAGCAGGGCATCTTCTGTTGTTTTCATTAAGTTAATAAAAAGAGAGCACATTGCATATTTAGGCAGGACACCCATGATGTCTGTTTTCTTGTTTGTCCCTGTACAGCCTCCTTTGTCTAGCCACAGTTGTCTATKTTCAATGGGCAATCTGCTACCAGCTCACACTCAGGACTCTCAAAGCACAGGACTTCTAGCCTGCAGCAGGACACAGCCCAAGGCAAGTGCCTTGTGCCAAACACATTTCTAAGCCAGGCTGCTTAAAGCATTATTGAAACAAGCAAGCTCTACTGCGTTTAATGTTTTAATTCTGTTTAGTTCTTATGTGTACTTTTATCTCCTTCTGTGCTGGCTAATATGTACTTGGGGAAATCAAATATGAGCAAGCTCTGGCCATCTSACAATCACAGGAGGTTGCAAAGGTCTGTAAGGAAGCCCAGAGGCAGCAGACATTGTCTACAAGAAATTATCTGAAAGAAGAGCCACTGGTGCCCCTTTATTGCCAATTAATTCATACTCTGTTCATGACCAATRATCATAACACCTGGAAGAATTAGTGAGCCATACAGGATAGACGTAAGTATAGATTTACCTCTCACAGTCAAAGCTCATGATAAGCTCTCATTTAAAACTGCCGTCTTTCACAAGATCAACCAGAAAATTATTTTTGTGGCTCTTGATTAGTTTCATGCAACCTTCTGATAACGTGGGGCTTACCTTCCTTCTTTCAGGTCAGTTTTATGCCAGGGTAGTTCTGCTGAATTTGGTCTTCTTGCATTATACCTTTTTCAGAACAATCAGACTGTTTAACAACCTTATGTGGCTTAATATATGATACTACTCTTGGTAGGAATTCACTTGGGTTCTTTTCTATATGAGARCATATAGAAGGTGTCCTTGCCCTGGAGACAGATGCACACACTATACCCCTGAGTTTGTATTTACACAGAAGCTGGTGTGTAATTTCAGAGGTAGCTTCTGAAGCGTAAAAACTGAACATATTCTCGGGCTTTGATTATCTGGGCAATAAAGAACAGATTTTTTGTAATTTTACAAGGCAACCTGGGCTTTCCCGAGCATGTACAACAGCCAGTTGGGTTTTGCTGTTAGTGTCAACCAGCAAAAAGCAAGTAAAGGCAAAAAACCAAGCCATTCTGAGGTGGGGGGGGAAAAAAGCGTTCTTAAAAGCAAAGGGCTCCATGGGGGCACTGAGACTCATATTGGAAAGCCTGATCATGAGACATTTCCACGCCAGAGATGTTCAGCCAAGCTTTAATGARTTCAGTGCACCCCATGGAAAGTGGACCAAGTGAGCAAGCTTTGCCGAGCAGTTGCAATAGCTCTGGCTCACATCCCTGTCTGCATAGAAAGGGAGCCATGAGACTGGAGGAGTGACTTGAAAAGATACCTGTCGTGGTTTCAACAGAAAGGGGTTTGGTCCTGTAGCCTTGAATCACACCATGAAGTGTGATGTTATAAGGTGTGTTGGCCTTGAGGCCTGTAACGTTCATAAAGCGCAGTCCGCCTGGGACTGTGATATTCCGGGTTTCTTCGGGATTGTCAGACTCCTGCACCTGAATGATAAAGTTCTCATAGGCCCCGTCGGCTGCTGTCCAGGTAAGCTGGAAACCATCCCAGCCGGTCTCTGACACTGACAATTTTCCAAGCTCAGGTTCCTCCTCTGAATAAGGACAGAGAGTCAATCAGTTACTCAGATTACAGATTAGTGGTGATGACGTATTACTTAACGATGTTCCACGTTAATGAATTTCACTTGTAATCAGTGACACAGAGATGCACCCCCACACACACATTTACATTCTCAGCTGCCCCAGATAACTTGTGAAGTCTSTTCAGAGACATGGCAAAACAGAACAGAAAGAAAAGAACTGCAATAATAGAAAATAACCACATTAATGCTAAAAGACTGCTTACAGAAAGCAACTTATAGACCATCTTACAGCTGCAAGTGTTTTGGCAACATTAATTACAACTCCCTATGAGACAAGTAAGTATTACTCTAACCACTTTACTGCACTATTAACAACTCAGTGTTTGCCATTAAGAAGTGACTGTGAATACTGCAATAATGCCTATTGTAAGGGTAGGAAGACACTGAGTTTAGAATAGTTGGGATTCAGACGTTTATGCTTTTAATTGTGTCCACATGAAGGATGCTATTTATTCTTCTAAACTATTTCTAATCCAAAACAATAAAGACGGGGAAAATTCCTCCATGTCTGCATGTCYTCAGTTTAATGGATTTGTCTTCCTTATATTACATCATTCTGTCCACAAAACCTTCCTGGGGGCCTAGAAGCTTGAATTTTCAGAGTAACTGATATTAATCTAAAACTGAAATCTGCATTCACAGAAATCAACATTCTCATAAGCCATCACAAGGGTGGCCTAGGAAGTTGGGAATCATCAGAGCTAGCTCTCCGATGCTGTTAAATCTGAAAGTTTAGGTCATTTTCTCAGCAAGAATAGGAAGTCCTCTGTTACAGAGGAAATACAACTGATTCCTTAAAGTTAGCAGTCATATGGGAAAATGACAGAGTAATAACTGTTTTTTTCTACATGGAAAATCTTGCTRTATGAGCCTGTGGACTGCGATGACTTTCTAGCACTTTTCTTATTTACTTGCATTGTTGATACATAAGCATTATAATAAGAACAGAGTCTAGCTGAATAATCCCAATCTGCACAACTAAAAATTTGTAAGAGACGTTGCATGGAGGGAAATGGATCTGATTTGTCAGTTGTAAACTCCAACTTTAAGCTTTATGCATATTTTAAGACAGAAGGTAAAGGGGCCCTGGAATAAATTAAAATTAGGCTCAGCAACATTACTCATATACGTTTCCCCCCTGTAAAAAGAGTACTTATTGTATGACTGCTGCATAGCCTTATATAGGTAGCTGGGGTTGTATTTTCAGAGGGTGAGCACTCATAGATCGCAGTCAATTATCTTCAGTGARATTCACTAACGTATAGTAAATTGCTACTACTCAGACACACAAAAGTTTTGATGAGCTTTTCCCATCCTGTTAGAAAGGAAGAGATTGTTTATGAAATAAAACAATGACATTCAACAAAAAAAATGCATGGACCCAGAGCTGTTTTGCTTTATCAGGAACAGAAATGAGACTTATTGAGGCAAACATGAATCCTGTCAAACTAGCACTGTTTAGCTGAAAAAGAGAAAGCAGGACAGAAAAGGAACAGGTTGTATCAGAAATAATGMTCTTTTAGCAGCAACAGAAACAAATAAAACAAACACATTTCCTTAAAATGAAAATGAAACTAAACCAAAAGTTACAGTAAGGTAAAATCTTCTAAGTAAAAGCTTGATTATAATAAGTAACACAGTAATCATCACAGCCTAAAAGCAATTCAGATTTCTCTGAAGAGTGCTCAGTTTCATTCGCCTCCAAGATGCAGAGTCCCTTTTCCTCCCATTTGTTTCTCATGCATGTGTGAAACGGAAGCTCACACAACCCCATCATGCTCTCTAGGGACCAAGAGATTCTTGTACAAAATCATGCACCAGCTTGGACTGTTGGAGACCTCCAAAAGCCTCATCCATAAAGCATCCAACATATATGACAAAACGACGACAATGTCATGGCAAATGATATCGAGGGATGATGTTTCTTTCTTAAAAAAAAAAAAAAAAAAAGACAGAACAAACCATTGAGAGATGAGACTGCTCTAGCCTTGTAGTAGGTGTGAAATAATCTGCGTGTTTCTATGTAAATATTTTATCTCATGTTGTGAATTTGGTTTTGGGTGATGGACAGGTACAGTCATTAGTTTCCAGCTAGGTTCTCCAGATATGAACTTACGCACTGGTACTTTGATCATTACTGAACTGAGCCCTCTGGGTATAAACCTGTTTCTTCAYGAAGTTCATGTAATAGGGATAAGAGGTGGAAGTTTTCAGAAAGGTATACTCCCAATGTGTTACAATCTTTTTTTCTCTGACATCACCACTTCCATGCCAATGCTGCAAACTGCAAYCTCCTTGCAATCTTTCTTGTGTTTGAACCACAATCCACATAAATACCTGTAGCATCTTGCTATTTTCACGTGCCTTGTAAATAGCAGATGCCTCAATGTCTCTCTTTGCATGCAATTTGAAAAGAGAGAATTGATGCTACATCACCTTRAAAGCTGCATGGGGCATTGTCCATGCTGCACCACTCAAGGCTCTCATTCCATAGCAATAAGAGTTTTATCCCGTGCAGAAGGAAGAAAGGAAAAAAAAACCACCTGAGAGGAAAGGCGTCACTCACAAGGCCTAGCATTTCTGCAGTGGAACAGCAGTACGAAAATGAAGTTCTGTATTTCAAAGCAGAAAAGGAACATATGGCTAATGAATCCATAGGAAATACCTGTAGCAGCTAGGGCTTCCAGGGACCGAGAGAGCTGACCTTGAGTGCTTCCATGGAGGTTAATCTGGTACTGTGTGCCAGCTGTGAGATTGGTAATTTCTGTTTCTCGATGGTTTCCCGGCAAAAAGATTTCCTGTGTTCTGTTTAAACTGGACAGGTCTTTCAGAGTGATAAAGAACTGATCAAATACCTCATCCCGTGCTGCCCAAGACAGGGTGAAACTACTGAAAGTCCTGTGTGTTATATTAAGGTCATGAAGAGCACCAGTGGCTTCCGAGATGGGAAGGTCAGTGGGCACCAAAAGCAGAGCATGAGAATCAGTGGTGGGGTTTGTTAAATAACTTAGCTCTGTAGGTGCAAGACTGGTAGGATTAAATGACGTTTCATTGTTTGATTCTTCAGGTGTTGTGACTAGATGTGCTAAACAGAGTAAATTACAAGTTAAAATTTCCTGACAATAAACCCCCAAATACACCAAAAGACAGCTAACATCTGCCACAAAACAGTTTATGTGCTTTGCATTAAAGAGCTCTAAGAACAGAGGGAACAGATGGGTACTTCTTTTTTGGAGACTGAATCCAGGCCACAAGCAAAGGTAGCATCACCAAGCACAACATGGTTCTCGCACAAGCACACTAACTAGCAGATCCAGAGCAACAACCATAAAACACAGAGATGAGCTGAAATGCTTCCAGCAGAGAAATGGGCACATCCTCAGTTGATGTAAATCAGTATACTTTGACTGCCTCCAAAGAACTTTGCTAATTTACATCTGTGAGGATTTGAACCCTAAGTCTCTCAAACATGCCTTTTATCTTTACTGCAGCACGTCTGTTATTGCTTCTGATACAAACCATAAGTGGAATGCATGCCAAACATCGCAAACATATCCAAATCCAGACTGAGAAATCAGCCACAGCAGAAGCATGCTAAATCTCATCCTATCCAATCAAAAACAAGCTTGGAGGAGTTATCCATCTGGATACATGCAGAATTTTCAAAAAAGGCAGGGGGGACACACATCCTTACCTAAAAAACAGGACGGAAAGAACTTGAGCAATCTTTCTTTATAGACAGCCAAAGGAACGGAAGGGAAAAAGACTTGGCCTTCAACATGCTGAATGATCTGTGAATATATCCTGTAGCACAGTCAGATTCTGAAAATCTGAGAACTGTGGAGATCACAGAGAATAYGTTTCTGATCACAGCTGCAAGACAACAGGCAGGTGATTTTTCTGACATGCAGAATTATCTCCTCATTAGTGGAAAACCACATCATTTCACACCTCAGTGACTTCCTTGCTTTCATGCTCCACTTGCATTCAATTAAGAGCGAGCAAGTCATCTACCACCATCAATCAGATCAGCACAAATACGTACTCAGGATTCAGTATCTGTCTCCAAATTCACACATGTATCACAAAAAAAAAAATGTTTTCAGAGGAGAAAGATCAATGAAAATTTTTTTCAAATAAACGCAGAAATGTTATCTTGAAAATATACTCTCAGTACAAATAGAGATGTAAAAACATTGTTTTCTGCTCACCTCCAGGAAGGAGGGAAGCCTGTGAGGCAAACAGTGATTTATATTTACATATATCATTGATATTCTTGACTTAGGTAAGGACCCTCCTTAAATTACCCCAGCACATGATCTGAACCAGGCCCTACATATGCTGCAACCTGAAGACAGCCGTGTTGTCATC
The DNA here is from genome assembly GCA_030449065.1 of Oceanodroma leucorhoa. Lineage (NCBI taxonomy): Eukaryota > Metazoa > Chordata > Aves > Procellariiformes > Oceanodroma > Oceanodroma leucorhoa. Next base: position 2,258,759 of record JASVER010000051.1, read on the forward strand.
ACACCAACATACCTGCGATGGTAACCACTAGCGTAATTCCCTCTTTCTCAGTAAAACCACTGTCAGAACTGTTTTCTGACCGCACCAGGGTCACTGAGCTCATGTAACAAAGCAGGAAGACATGCAGTACGGAGCCGTTAGCCTTCTGCGACCCTCCGTTACTTGTGCACAATTAGATGCCAACCAGCTCTTTCCTATTCTGGGAACAGGCAAAAAACTATGGCATCAAGCACTGGTACTTGTTCAGCCTTAAGGCTGTCTACTTAACATGCATAGCGGTAGCTGGGCTTTACTGTGGAGTATTTCTGCAGAAGACATACATAAATAGAGTGAACAGACCATGGGGAGGAAAGGGCAGCAGTACAATASACAGGTACAGTTCCATGCTGTGGGTGGTCCCACTGGGAAACTGCCATGCATCCTGAATTGGAAACTGAGGACAAAACATCCAAAAATACAAGGGAAAAAGAAAAAAACCCAAGGCTGGCATTACGCTCCTGATATACTGAGGATCCCTGAGAAAACCCCGTGTAATATTAGTCAAAACTGGCTTCTCATATTCCCTTGTTTTACTTGCCCTACTGACATTTCTCCCAGATTCCTGCCAGTTATAGTACAACCACACAAGGACTTGGTTACTCTAATCTAAACAGGAAATACAGTAACAGTTCAACTGTATTATACAAAAACTGAGGGACCAACCACCTAAATGGCATTTTAATTCAGAATTTTGCTGTCACAAGTGGACTAATTTTATTGTGCCAACTTTGACAACTACATGGGAGGTCGCCATGTACAGATTGTCTCATGGAGCATATGCAATTATATGTAGTCACATTACCTCTGACTTTTTTTCAGACCTAGTTCTGAATATTACCTTAGGTTTAATGACTTGACTCCAACAGAAGAATTTGTGGACGAGAAAGAGTGGGAGAAAGATACCACAGACAGTACCAGTGTTCATTGTTTCGCAGATAGAATACTACAACAGGTAACGGAAAATTTGGAAAACAATCAAACTGTAGGATAATAAGACCAATGGAGCTCAAACAATTGACTTCGCAACTAGGGGAAGAGATGGGGAGAAGAGGAAGAGAGCTCTAGGAGCCCTAGGTGGGTGGATGACAGCCAGATAGAATGATTCATGGTGGCAAGACGAATGAATAGCAGATGCCAAAGAGCTGAAGGCTATGTAGAAGGGAAACTGGATGGACAACAAACATACACTCTTTCTCAGACTGGAATACTTCTCAATATGATTCTCTTAGTAAAATCTTCAGGCTGAATATGGCCTAAATATGCCTACACTGCTGTTGCTGGCCTTTTGAGGAATTCCATTGTAATGCTTCACTGGCGATTTTACTAAAAAGAATGTTAACATCCTGCCAGCATATTTCCCCAGTTACTTGGGATGAAGCAAAGAGTATTTTGTATTATTTCTTGCTTCTGTCTTTTAGATTCTATATTATTTTCCAAGAAAGGCTATCAGCCAGTTTCACTGCGGAGTCTCTCATCAGCTCAAGCACACTTGTAAGACATGATGGCCTACCAAGGTATTTGTATTCTCTTCAGACCCCTTTGGCTAAATGACTTTCCTCTCTCTCAACCAGCTGATTAAACCAGGCTTACAGTGCCAGTGCACCTCTAAATTTCATAAAGAAAACATTGCAGTATATCACAAGCCAGAAATACTACACTAGCTACCACTAAAAATCCTCATATTGAAGTCAGGTTCCAGGTACTCTTAGCAGAGGAATTAGCTGAAGAAATGGACAATCTTTACTGGCAAATTTAGTTTCCCGGTGGTCAGCACTGTAGTTTCCCATTGAACTGGCTCACCTAATCAATCTTCCTAATGCATCTTTGAGTTTGTATAAAAAAGGGTGGCGCAATCTAAGACTAGTAGAAGCCAGGAGAGGAAGAGGGACTGACGCAAAACACAGACAAGGGTCTTTGGTAAACAGCATAAATCTTCTTAAAAACATTCATCGGAATGGAAAAGTTACTTCCCCAAGCCATGCTCCTATGTGCAACTCGCTTCCAGAGGCAAGACAGTATCACATCCATGATTCATCAGCAGTTGCTGCACAATCTGGGTCCTTCAGCAGAGGAATTTGAGGTTGGCACTTGGTTTCTCTAATGTCCACTCATTTATCTCCACAGGCCTCTCATGCCTGATGTATTACGATCCATCCTCCCCCAGGACCCACATTGTGCTATGCAGGCAGGGTTCCAGAACCAGAGCAAGAAAGAACAAAGCTGCAGTCTGACTGCTCAGCTTCCTCAGAGCTGGGTTACGTGCTCGCCCTACAGATTAGTTGTTAATCTGATGTAACATTCTCAAGACATGCTGCCAGAAAGGTCCCTCCAACCAGTAAAATGGCTCACTTCCTTTGATTTCTGAAGTGGTGCTAAACCAAAACCTTAGTGCRATGCTGTGTGAGACCTCTAACAAATAAGCAGTACCCTAGTTTGTGATACCTTTRTTAACAACAGAAAGGAGGTACCTGTTGCAGCCACAGCTTCCAGAGGAGAGGAGCGCTGTTCTCCAGCCAATCCATACACCTTGATTTTATAGGAAGTGTTAGCTTGGAGGCCGTCAATCACAGCACCCAGGAATTCTCTGGGCAGGAAGGTTTCTGCAGGGGGCCCAGCTGCCAATGACACTTCCTCGTACTCCACCACAAAACTACTGTAGGCTCCTGTATTCGCATACCATGAGACACTAAAGCTGTGGTCTGTTACCCTCAAGACCACAAGGTCCCTCAGTGCATCCTCCTGCATCCCTGAGGCCTCTGGAGCAAGAAAGCTCCCAGAGCCAGAAAGCTCCTCTGGGTCAAGAGTCATTGCCTGCATTAGGGTTAGACTATATAGAGCTACAAAGAAACAAACAAGCAAATAGCAGTGTGAAATATTTCCTTTTYAGCAAAACAAAATAACATTTAGCAAACTGTTCACTTCAGAATCTTTACCATCCCTTGAATGCAGAATAATGGACATCAGTTAAAAAAAGCTTTGTCACTTGAGCTGCACTTCATCCATATGAAGAGACAGAAGCAACAGAAGGCTGCCATCCTATACTATGGAAGAGTTTGTGACATGTCCTTTGCTAGAGGTTCATGAGCTCTGAGWGTTTCAGCTGTCTGTGTGTGGAGAGTTGATATACACAAAAAGGTAACAGGAAGAATGTGAGAGTGGAGAGGAGGCATCAGCAGAAGAACTTCAGCTGTGGGGCTGAAAGAAACCCTGAATACCTGCAGGCAGAGAAGCCTGACTGAACCATCAAGAGGCTGGGAAGAATGTAAGATGAAAAACTGGCAATCTGGAGAAACAAAGRAAACTGAAAAGCAAAACTCTCAGCCCTTCCGCAGTCCCTGGCTCCCTTGTTCAGCCAGGATGGCACATGCCCCTCTAAACAGCAGTACTGTCTCCTCCACCCAAGTACAGTCCTAGCCCTGCTACTGGCATTTTCCACTTCAATCATTCCTCTCTCTCCCTGGTTGCTCCAAGCACTCTCCCCAGCAGTGCAATGGACCTAAGGTCCTCCATAGCTCTGCATGAGAGGGTAAAACAACAAGTTTGTTTGGCTTAACCTGAGGACTTCAGGACCTCCCAAGTACTGGGAACATRGATAAAAAGGACTGACTTGAGGGTGGACGAAAAAGTAAACTGAAGAAGAGACCTCTTGTCTTACACCCCACAGGCTTACAGAGCATTTCTGCCTCCCCACGCTCATGTGTTTGGATTTGTCCATCCCTATGCAGGAGGAAGGTCACAGAGACAGGTTATGTCAACTACTGCTGTTGTTTCTAAGGACCACACTGCAGAGAACTCTTTGTTTACTGGCTGCTCTGAGTAAAGACTTAAAACAAATACACTGGCCAGATGAATGTATTCATAAAAAAAACCCAAAACCAAACCAGGAAAAAGAAGCCACCTTGTGAGACTTTGGAAGCTGGTGCTGGAAAGACCAGACTGTGAAATTCCACAGCATGTTATTGCTGCCTTTTCACCATCTATGCATACTTCGAGACCAGTTAGACTTCAGACAGATGGGGAAACAGATAACTTTGGAAAAATAGAAGCCTGCTCACTCCTGCCACATAAACCTTCAGCTTCCTTCTGTATGTGTGTGCCTCAAGGCTTCCTAATTTTTCCCTACATTGGACACAGGCCTGACTTATGCATTAAACAAGTAATTCAGTACTGATGGTTTTCTGTAGTTTACACCACACCATATAACTCTCTGCTGTACTGGATTACTYGACTATAATGCATTCAGAGGTTCTGCTGGCATGAACGCTACCAGGGAATATGAAAGTAGTTTTGATCATTTAAGCTGTATAGTTATTAATTTATAAAATCCACAACTTCTGGCATGTGTTTACCTCATAAATGGTCTCTGGGGTTAAACGGATAAACACCTTGATATCTGCTAAGGACAATAATTGTCGTCCAAGTGATTCTAATTTCACTATCTCTGCTTACTTATAGCAGTTAAGGCTTTGCCTCATAGGATTTGGCCTGAAGGCACCTAAAGATTCAGGACTTACTTGTGTTCTATACTGAGATATAATTCTGTATGCAACAAACTTTGGGTCAAAATGTTTCACAAAGAATAAACTCTTATTCAAGAAGTAGTCCACTGATACTGGTTAAGAAGAGTGGTTTGTACAAATGGAGATGGCAGAAATGAACCCCCTCTATGTAGACCAATGTAAAGACCATGGTATCCAATGGAAATGGTGACTGTGACCAGATTTGTGGTGGTAGCCTTTCTCGCTTTTGGATGAGAAAACTGAAAAAGAGTAATATCAGAGCCCTGTTGACCCTGCTGAAACATGATGGGTGGAGGCACGCTGTGAAGAGAATTCATTAGGCAGGAACAAGCAATGTTAAACACATTCTGGTTGCTCTTCCTCTTAGTTTTTGGCTGTAGAAAACAAAACAAGTTATAAGACATAACACACAAAAAAGCAGCCTCATTTAAAACTAAGGATGAGGTCTGCATTTCCTGCAGGACAAATAGCTGCATTCTTTGTGAGCCTTCTCAAAGGACAAGCAAGAAATCATTGAGAACATGGAGCTAAACACCGTAGGTAGGGAAATACACAGCTACCCCTCAGTTAAGTCTATCATGCTAGAMTGAGCTAAGTCTGTTCTGCAGGCAGTTGATGTTTTTAAGCAGTTCCCCAGACAAGGCTTACAAAATCAGGTGAAGTTGTACTTAGGCTAGTCATTGCCCAATGACCTGGTGCACGGCACTCATCAAAAGCTGTTACTCACCAGTCGAACCCTTGACAGTTGTGGGTTTGCTTTTGTGTCTGCCTTTCTCCGCCACCAGACTAACGGTGTATTCTGTCCCTGCCTCCAACCCTCGCAGGATAAAAGAGGTGCTGTCCACGGGGATCTCCACTTCGTTCTTCCTTCCAGAAGGGCTAACGTAAATGAGGCGGTAACGATCAAACTTGGCCACTGGTCTTCTCCAGCGAAGGGATAAAGTGGTTTCAGTAGGGTCACTGACTTCCAAGTCCTTGGGGTTATCAAGATCTACAGGTTAAWAAAACAAAGTTGAGTTGCCTCTGAACTGCCCTGTGACAGTTTTTCAGGCATCTGTAGACAGAGCAACATTTATATTGGGTGTCTAGCAACAGCTCAGGGTCTTATCCACCTTTTGGAGCTTTTGAACCCCCGTTGCTTGATACAGGTAGAGGATGATGAAGTTATCTTCTACAGACAAACCACACTAGAACAAATTTCCCCCACTTACTTCAGCAGGCACTGCATGGAGGAGAGGCAAAATTTAAACTTTCAGAGAATTTACCTGGGAAAAGGGGGATATTGTGAGAAAAATCCAGGATTTGAAGAGCAGTCAGGACTATTGCAAMCACTGAGGTTCTGCTCTTTATCAGATCAACCTTTTGGTGATAACCACCATTCCTGCCAGAAACCCTCACAATTAAAGGATGGCCAGAGTAATCAGTGTAAGTATAATTACCATTAAGGACCTCACCTGGAGATGAAACTCCCAGAGCATTAAGAGATCCTCATACATGAAAAGGAAGCCAGATTCAGAGGTCAAGATCTTTGGGGAAGTGTTTTTTCTTTCCCTCGAGGGGAAATGTCTCATTGGTATCAAAATGAAATTAAGAACTTTCTAAAATATTTCTTACAGCGTTACTTGGAAAGGAAAGAAACATCAGAGTGGCTCYACCTGACTTGCTGTTTCCTCCAGAGCACAAAAGAGAATCAAGCTACTCACCAGTGCCAGCATTAATGGTAGCAGGAGCGCTCTCCCTGTCCTGTCTCACTGCTGTCACTCCAATGCCATATTCAGTTCCAGGCCTCAAACCTAAGAGATGAGGAATAGAAGTATGAGTTCCTGTCCAYGGAATATGCCTATGGGCATTTGTTTAAATAAGGAAGCCTGAATGTATGCAAGGTAAGATATATACTTTCCTGTGTATGCTGAGAATCAAGGTTTCAGTTGATCCTCCAGCTGACCTGATGTTAATAAATATTTTTCCRTGTACATGCCAAAGGATAAAGATTGTGGCTGACACAGACTGCATTTTGGACACTGTGCAAATGCATAATCAGAGATAGCTTCTACTTTCAAGAGCTTGCAGTATAGATACTTCTGCCAAAGAAAAGCAGGTAGACRTCCATATGACATGGAGAAAGTACCATTATCTAGCCTTGCAGGCTGGTAAGGCAACTTGCAGGTACACAGAAAAGTTGCAGACTGGCATCAGTAAATACCATCCCTAGCACATGGAGAAGCCTTTTGAACTCAGGGATGTGAAGCTATCTCCACAAAGACATGTAGCTACTAGAACTCAGGGAACTGACTAGTAGGATTCAGAGATGTACATGAAAGTGAAATGACTACACACCTTCTGTTGGCTAGTTATTCATCTGCAGGTGTGTAAATAGATATCACATGTATTTTAATTTAATTGCTTGTACTCAAAATGCGTAATCTCTGCTTGTACCTCTTAGTGACRAAAGGGACATTTTTTCACTACGCTACTGTGCTCTAAGGTGATGGTAACGGCATGTCATTAATGACAGTCTCTCCATTCTCCTACCTGTGAGTGTAGCTCTGGTTGTTGCTTGATTGCCCTTTGGCACTGTGATCTCAGCATGGTCTCCACCAGAGATGGGAGCAAACTTAATTCGATAGTTATCAATATTTGCATGGCTGTTCTTCCACTCCAAAGTAATGCTATTGTCTGTCTGTGACACCCGCCTCAGGTTTCTTGGAGCATCTAAGTCTGTAATCAATCAACCAATAAATACATTAATAAATAGGAATAATTCTCTTATGACAACAGTCACTTATGACAGTATTTTTAGAAGGCTGAAGTTAAGTTTCTTCTGACATGATACCACTATGTTCTTAACTACATCAGGCAGATTTCTTTTAGCATGAAGTGGAGAGTTCACTAGCTTTGGGAAAAAAATCAGTGGAAGAAATTCAACTTTTACCTCCTGAGACAAAAATAACATTTTCAATCTTAGTAATTAGTTTTTATTACAAAATAGGCTTGTGGAAAAAATATTTGGATGAAAATACTATTTTTCCTTCATAAATATGTCAGCTTTCAAAAGAAAAAAAGGCTGCTAAGAAAAAAGAATTGATCATCTCTAGAATTTCTATTCAGTAAATATTGTGCATTCATGGCTGAAAGGAACTCTAAGTCTCAAAACAAAAGGTGAATATTATGTAGAAATTTAATGGGCTTTCACTGTTCACACCTATAGTAGACTCAAATCCTGCTCTGAATGAACCACCACGTTTTAGGATGAAAAGGGAGGTAATTCTCTATCTACCATTTACTCAGCTCCCTTAATGCATCAAACCTTGATAACATGCTAAAGGACTCACAATTTCACAAAGCATTCCCAGGATCACTAAGGAGCAAAGTAAATTTATAAAAGCATGACAGAAAACATCTGCAGAACTGAAGAAGGAAATAAAAGCAAAGTTCTCTGTTAATCTGTTACGCATTTAGACAAACAGAAATAAGGTCTTAGATGGAATAGGAACCATGGAAGATATTTAGCTCAGCAGACAGACAAGTAATCCAGAGGAATTTGTTTCCTGAAGTAGAGATTTAGGGTATGATGAGCAAAAGCTTCTAAGTGACTTAATAACATAATTCCCATTTTCAAAATACATTTAGATACTTGGGGGGTCTAAATATTTTGTTGAGCCAGTGAGGTATGTAAGGCACAGAAAAACATTCTCCACTTTCACACACCTCTGTAACAGTGCTGATTCTCTGTTGATGCAGTAACTATCAACTCAAGCAACATGATGCAAACAGCRCAGGAAGATTGATGGTGATTGCATTACTTCCCAGAAGTTTGGACTGGTATCCAAGCCTCTTACCTGTGACAAAGACTTCTTTCATAGGGTCGCTTTCCATATCCCCTCGACGAGAGATGAGCATCACTTCATACTCTGTGTGCGGCCTCAGGTTTCCAATAGAATATTGGTTTTCATCTTCAGAGAGGTCAATGGTTGTCCTGTCCCCTGGAACATCCTTGGGGCCATAAGTGAGCTCTATGCCTTCAATTTCAGCCAAGGGTTTGGACCACGTAATAAGAGCTGTGGTGTCTGTGACATCTTTTGCCTCRATCTGGCTAGGGGCATCAAGCTCTGTTACAAAAAGAGAAAAAGGTGGTTTTTTAAAGAAAGCTTGCCAGAAAAAKCATACACATTCTTGTGCTTTTAATTGCTGATTCAGAGCAAAACTAAAATGAGTGGCTTCTACCAACGGAAGCTTATCTTCAGTTACTTTCTTCCTTTAATTTCTATAGTTGTAGGAGAAAGTGCAGATGGATTCAATTCATCAGAAGCAAATTCATCAAAATTAATTAACATCAGAAGCTGCCAAAGGAAAGACAAGCAGGAACCCTAAGAGGTTCTCCATCTGCACAATAGAAACTCTCCTTTAAATAATTTCTTCATGCAAATATCACCAGGATGAAATAAATTCTAGTTCCTGTTCACGTACATTTTGAAAAAGAATAAAAGTGCATACTGCTTGCTACCTTCTAGCTAAACATAAATTTCCTTTCCTTTCAAACAGGTAATTTGGAAAGGAATTAATTTCTCCTCATGTATTTTTCATTAGCAGCTCCACKACTTTCTTTTCCCCCCCTATCAATTCACAGTATAGAGCTTGGCTTTCTCTTTGTTTAAAAACTCCCTGGGCTACACCAAACAGCAGTTGTTTTATTGGTGGCACTACACCAAATGCAGGTTCTACTTACTTGTGGTTATCACTCTGGATAGTCCTGGTCCTCTGGTATTGTTTTTCACTATATGTAGGGATACATTATACTGTTGCCCTGGTGCCAAACCTGGCTGCATATAAGATGTCTCTGGCCTTTTCAGGCTGCTGGTTATATCTCCATTATCATCCTTYTTCTGTAACACATGGAACAATCAGTAAGTATAAATACAAAAAACCCAGGATCTTTCACTTATATATGGCCTCTATACAAGAAATACTGCTTCCTTACCATATTACGGAAGACCAGCTCCCAGCCATCAAATGAAAAGTTCAGAGGATCCCACTCCACCTGGACAGATGTTTCTCTAACAGATTTGAATTTCAGACCTTCTGGAGCCGGCAGATCTGCAAGAGAAAAAAGTATATCATTACGTGAGCAACATGTTCCCATAAATAGGGCACTGAGGGTGGGACATCTTTCCACCACTATAAATATCTGCCATGTAGGTATCTGCATCTGAGATGTTTAAACCCTTTTCACAGCCAGTTATTCTGTCTTTGGGGAAACACTCCTGTTTTGGATGTCACCTTAGAGTAAAATGAATTTTGCCCTAGAAATCTCTATTTTTGCCCTCTTGAAAGAAGCCTAGTGTGGACGTTTGAAGTTAGGTGAGATTAATCCTGCCCCAGGTCTCTAAAAATGAGCACAGTGACAGAAGTCAAAGACCATCTTTTGAGGCTGGGATGTTCAGATATGACCATGGTGTGCRCAATATGAAAAGGAAGATGAACAACAAAGGAACAGACAGGCAGATAGAAAGTAAGTTGTGGTAAAACACACTGAAGATGCAAAACAAATATAACCTCCATTTTAGTCAAAACAGTTTGAATCCAAGTCATTTCATATAGCTCTTTTACACGCTGCTAAGTTTTTATATTTTTTCAGGAACCATTACCAGATTTTAAAAATGTACCTTATTATGAAGAAGCCAAGGGTCTTAATTTACAAAGGCCCCATGATATTCATTGGGAGGCACTGCAGAGAGCAGAAGAGCTAGTGAACTGTACTGTTAACACAATCATTGATATTGGAAAAGAATAGAAAATGAAAGTGCAGAAGGCTGTCTTTGTCCAGAACAGAAGATGAATTGAAAATAGAAAATACAAAAGAAATAATACCCTGAAAAAGGGATGGAAATAAATACATACTATGGAATAGACAAAAGAATGAATACAGGGAATATTAAACTCACATGTTGCTACCCTGGCACTGACTGGAATACTCTTCTTGTTTTTAAGGATTGCAAAAACACGGATAAAGTATTCTACACCCGGCTCCAGTTCRTGAACAGTGGCAGCTGTCTGGTTTCCTGGCACGGTGAACTGCATATCTAAGCCACCACTGCTGGTAGGGACATAGGTGATGAGGTACTCATTGACGAGATTCTCATGCTTCCATTCCAGATTTACGGTTTTATCTGTTACATTTGTCACAGTCAGTTCAGTCGGAGGAGACACTAGGAAGGGGAAAMAAACAAGCTTATAAGAAGTTTTAAGGCCCGGAAAATAATGACTTACCCACCATCACATTTTCCCAGGAGCAGTTTATAAGAATTATCTAACAAACAGGGAATGGGGAAGCCATGTCACACAAATTAGCCACTTGAAGAAAGGAACGTTCAGCTGATGAAGACTACAGACATTTCCAAAAGTCATGGGCCAATTTCTACTCTCACAYTTGCACACAACCTATGTCTGACTGTGTTCCAGCTCCTCCTCTCATGGCTACTGCACAAGACTACTATAGCTGGTTCCCTAGGGATCCAGACTTTTAATTCAACTGCCAGCAACACATGATTTTATAGCTGAAAGTCCTGGGGTTTGGATACAGAATTGCACAGATTTTCCAAAGTAAAATGAAACATGATTTTCTTTGTAAATAGTTTCAATAGATTACTCCACATTTACACACACAAGAGCACAAAATGTGGCTTGAGAGTCTTCCAGAAGGAGGAGATGAAAAATGGGAATTTCTTTTCAAGGGTATTCATTGTCTTTTATAATGTTCCCAACCCCAAAGTACTCTTTGATTACTCTACAAAGATTTTAGTTCCTAAAGAAAACTAATTCCTTTATAGTGTAATGCCTGTCGTTATCTAGATGCCAAAATTTTCTGTCAATTTCCATAGAGTCAGTGGTATTGGGAAACTAAGCATATGGCTTTATAGCTGTTYCCACTCCAGCTGATTCCATGATTTTACTCTAAGCTTTGTCAGATCTAGCATACACAGACACACACATATACATATATATAAGATACATAAAATCAAGATTTACTTTAGTTAGAAAAATATATTTGGCCAATTGAGAGATAGCCAAGGACCCTGTAATAATCCTGAAGGCTTGCACTGCAATATTTGCAACATCTGGCAATTCCATCGTGACAGTTGTCGCATGCAGATCACTCAGAGAGGACAATGTTATTTTCCATGTGTGCCTTCCCTCCACTACACCCTCTGCCTCCACCAGGGCTCCAGCTCAGAGATCTACCTCCAAAGCAAAGCTGCTGAGCCCTTGGGGTCTATCAGTGTATACTGTCAGTGATGTGTGTTTCATTTTTGGCTCCTACAATAGTGATGGCATTGTTCATGCAAACCCCTTTCTTACCCATCCAGCATGAGACTGGGAACCGGCACCTGGCTGTAAGAAACATTTTATACCCAGGTTCTTTATTCACTGACATTCATTATCTACATTATCTCATTACTGCAAAGCCTTATTCTTTAGTCAARATTCAGTGGATATTCTTTTGACTAATCCTGCTGAATACCTAGTAAGAAGACTCTGGATACATCTCTCTCTTCTCCATGGCTAGAACAGTTTCTTTCAGATGCATTTTTTTTAGCATCAAGAAGTACTACGAGAAACTGAAAGGTCATGGTGACAAATCCCAGCCAGTGCTAGCTACAGCTCCGGTGACATTGTGGCGTGAGCAAACTTGGAGATAACAAATGGACTGCATCRCCATTATCAGCCTGTTGGCTTGCTGACCACCAGAAGTCACGAGCAACCGCTACACTATATATCCCTGAAAAGCAAGGGAGGCCGAGAGCTTGCCACTGGTGGTGTTACTTCTCTGATTCAGCTGTTTGGACTATGATAAAGATGACTGGCAACAGGGCCCAGCTATATGGAAAAGGTTCACAGAGCCTCCGAGGCTGCTGGATGGACACAGGGAATTACCCAGAGGAGCAGTTCAAAAGGGACATTGCAACCTACCATCRGAGCAGTCATCCCCCATGTAACCATCCTCACAGACACACCGTCCGTCGACGCAGCGGCCCGCGTTGTTGCAGTYGTTGGAGCAGGACCGTTCACGGCAGTCCTCCCCCATGAAGCCCTCATGGCACACGCAGCGCCCGTCGATGCAGCGCCCGTGCCGGTGGCAGTCGTTGGGGCAGGACAGCTCACCGCAGTCCCCCCCCGTGAAGCCATTGTCGCACTCGCAGTGCCCCTCCACGCAGCGCCCACGGTTGTTGCAATCATTGGGGCACCGCAGCTCCCCACAGTCCTCCCCTGTGTACCCCTCCTCACACACGCACTGCCCATTGACACAGAGTCCACGGTTCTTGCAGTCGTTGGGGCACCGCAGCTCACCGCAGTCCTCCCCGGTGAATCCCTCGTGGCACGCACACCGCCCGTTGACGCAGCGCCCGCGGTTGTTGCAGTCACTGGGGCACCGCAGCTCCCCGCAGTCCTCTCCAATGAACCCTTCGTGGCACACACACTGCCCGTTGACGCAGCGCCCGCGGTTGTGACAGTCGTTGGGGCACCGCAGCTCCCCGCAGTCCTCGCCCAGGTACCCCTCGTGGCAGATGCAGCGCCCGCCCACGCAGCGCCCACGGTTGTGGCAATCCTTCGGGCACCTCTTCGCACTGCAGTCATCCCCGAAGAAGCCCTCGTAGCAGACGCACAGCCCGTTCTCGCAGCGCCCGTTGCCGTTGCAGTTGTTGGGGCAGGTCAGCTCCCCACAGTCCTCCCCGGTGAAGCCCTCCTCGCAGAAGCAGGTCCCGTTGACGCAACGCCCGCGGTCAAAGCAGTCGTTGGGGCAGATGAGCTCGCTGCAGTCCTCGCCGGTGTAGCCCTCGTCGCAGACGCACTCGTTGTCCACGCAGCGCCCACGGTTGTGGCAGTTGTCGGGGCAGAGGGGCTCCCTGCAGTCCTCTCCCGTGAAGCCCTCGTGGCACACGCAGTGCCCGCTCACGCACCTCCCATGCACGCACCCCTGGGAGCAGAGCTCTTCGCCGCAGTCTGTGCCTGTGTACCCCTCAAAGCACACGCAAACCCCATCCACGCACTTGCCTTGGTCGTTACAGTCGGACGGGCAGGTGGCCTGGCTGCAGTCCTCGCCAGCGAAGCCTTCACGGCAGATGCATTTGCCCCGGACGCAGAGGCCCCGGTTGAAGCAGTTGCGTGGGCAGTCTGGTTCAGAGCAGTTAGGGCCTTTCCAGCCGGGCTCACAAACGCAGCCGCAGATCTCGATGCTGTAGTTGCCACGTCCGCTGCAATAGGGTGTTGTGTCCAGGCGACCTGTACCAACGATCCGGAAAACCCGTTACTCCCCTTGGCTCTGGGATGTGTTAAGTCAGTGTGGCACACATGGCCTAAAAGTGGTCTGATTTTCCCAGATCCCTGTAGGACATAATTTCCAGAATCAYCAAAGCTTTTGAATGAGAATTCCTCCTTCTTTCTCTAGTGAGATTTAGTTTACCAGGGATGCTTTAATTCGCACTAATGCCAGGGAAGAGCCCCTGCCAACTACTTGGTAAATGAGCATGCTGGATTCCTCTGCCCTTCTCAAAATCTGTCTTCCACTGACTGAGCAGCTTTCCTGACTGCTTCATTAGGGCATGCACCATGGAGYATTATTCACCAATTCACTCCAGAACACAAAAAGCCAGGCAGCATGCTGTAYCATCAGCTGTGAGACCGGCTCTGTGCTTGGAGGGGTAGGTCACTACCGAGACAACCTGTGTTTTCTCCCTTGTATGACCAATCTCTTACCTCAGTTTAAAAAAAACAGCTGGAAGAATACCTTTTTTCCCCCTTCTCTAACTATTTGTGCTTGTCTATTGCCTTATGTCCTGCTGTATTTTCATTGGTCTCTATTAAAGAAAACTTGGAAACGAAAATGGTTACATTGGCAGCTTACTCAAGGGGATAAAATGCAGAGCCAAGAGCTTGGACTGCATGAGTTTTAATCTTAACTCCGACACAGGTTGTCACCATGCCCAAGTGCCGTACATGCTCGGTGCCACAGCTACAAAGCAGCCCAGGCAGGCTTCTGACCCACAGATTCATAAAACTGCAAAATTGTGAATGAGTGTATCTCGCAAGCCAGCCAAATACATTCCCAGTTTTGATTATGTTTCAAACTTAACAGGTTGACTTTTGCCCGTTCTTGAAACAGATTTGAGTATCTACTCTAAACAAGATCTACAGCCAGCACAAGAATTTCACCAAGAGCARCTCCCCAGTCTGCCTTACCTTCTACTGCCTGGGAATTAGGACAGCATCCAGCCCCGCTGGCACACTGCTCCCGTAGGGAGGATACCAGCCCCTCCAGCTCCTCTAGTCTGCTTAGCAGATCCTTAATGTCTGGGGCAGCTGCACAGCCACAAGCCCGGCGGGGAATGTTAATACGGTGCGTGAAGACAATCTGGTTCTCCTCGTTCACCGTGTGCTCCTCGTAATTCTTGACGGGCTCAATTTCCGCCTTTGGATCTGCATCACCGCTTGCTGTATCCAGGTCCACAGAGCAAAGGGAGCCAACAGGCAACTTAATGTTGTAGACRTGGTTAAAAACCACAGGCTGATTATCCTCTGGCAAGGTCACGTTTAGCCCAGTCTCCCGCTTCTGCCGGATAATTCKCTTGATGAGTCCACCATTGACATGCTGGTACAGCAAAGCTAAGATCGCACAGGCCAAAACCTGGGTGGGGAGTCCCATTGCGGCGTTCAGTTCCTTTTCAAAGCTGATGAAGCCTTATGTATGTTTGGCCTTTGTAATCTGGAGCAGAAATTGGAGAGCCAGTTAAAACCAAGTTGGATATCCTTTCCTTTCCTGGCACACTTGTTCCCTAAAAGAAGAAGGAGCAACACAAGGCCTATGACACTGAATGCGTGCTGGCATCCTTAAAGAACATGGCTGGGGTGCTACTCAATGTACGATCTCACTTCGCCCAAGCTGCTAAGCTTGTTCTTATATATAATAACAGTCCATTACCTTGTTTTCCAGGATCTCAGTGTGCTTGTGAACAAAATGTCACAAGACATGAATCTTGAAGGAAGCTACTATTATTTCCAATTTAGAGCAAGTATAGTGGAGTACGGAAGGTTTGACTGCCTCAAGCAGAAGACCAGGGCAAAGAAGCCTGCTGAGTCTCATCTCAGCTGAAAACACTAGTTTCAGACAGAGGTAGGTAAAATAAATATATGTTCTGTTATGATTCAACTAACAGTAAAAATCTGTATTTCCTTCACGCATTAGTCCACTGCTTGAAGGCTACTGAAGGCTGGATCATSTAAGAAACTGGAGACATTGTCAAAAGGCATATTAACACTACTAAGCTCTTTGCAGCCCATTTCCATACGCTTTAAATTATTCCAATTGCTTGGGAATTTGAACTCCAGGGCTTGTAGCCCAATAGTAAGTTTCACTATATTGATAATTTGTCTACGGCATGAAGATAAAAGGAGCTCTCTGGAGGACACTGCAGCTTGAAGGTTCTGCTGTCAGTGCTTGTATCATAGCTAGCAATATTTTAKCATAGAAGTAGTGAGACAGCAGAAGATGAGACTCCAAGAAGAGAGACACACTGTAAKAAACAGCAATAGAAATACACGTGCGCACACATACGCACAAAAAAGGGAGAGGAAGAGGAGGAAAAGAAATCCTTTTATCATCTAAGTCCTTCAAGAAAGAGAGAAAGCTTTACATCAATACAGGTGTAAAAAAGTCTTTTTAGCAACCAATACACCTTTTCACTGGGCAACTTTTCCCACTATCTAATCTTTCAACAGCTATAATACAAGAGCTCACTATGGTTGCAAGCACCTGGCTGGGCTGTACTAGCTCTTCCTGAAACTCATTCTTTTCAGTTAGCTCCAATATTTCCTCTTCCTCCTCAGTCTGTACTGGTTCCTTTCAGACGATATGAGCCAGGGGAGCTAAAAGACATTTATTGACTTCCATGCAGAATCAAYCCTTCAGCATGTAGAGTGAGAACCAAAAGCAGCTAATGGACTGACTAAACGAGTGCACCTAATAAATGTCATCTTAGCATTTGTTTTCCTTTCTACTCCCAGAAAAGCTTGGTTAAACAGTTAGGTCAGCGACTGTGCTTTCACTAGTTGTAAGCTAGTGAAATGCCAGTAATGGAGGAAACAGCAATTTATGCTCTAAACACCATGGATTTGATGATAAGTCATTTGTCAGATGGGAGACTAGCTTCTTCCACCCTTCTGCTTCCCCTGAAATGTAGAGATCACTTTTTTCCCATGCTATCCCAGCTGCTTTTGTGAAAGAATGACAATAATACCTCAGACACTTTACTGAAGTTAATTTTTTTGTAGACAATGTTGAGCTCACAAAGAGTGAACTTCACCCCTTTTTATTGGGGAATAAATCAGAAGTAAACAAGCAGCAGTGGAGGCTTTTTTCTTGTCATGGAAAAGCACTCAGCTTTAAGCCATTTCTAACACTTAACCCATTTGTTCAAATATGTCTGCAACCCCTGTCTGCACCAGAAGAGATCACAAGGTAGCTAATAAAGAATAACAGAGGCAGACATGGTCCAGGTCTCATTTGTGACTCAGGCCAACCCCTAAATTGGGTTGCCAGTTCATGAAACATGTTCAGGACAGTATTTGAAGAGTGATTTTACTCTCAAGCGCTCCCACTTGGGGTTTGCAAATCGCTTTCCATGTGCTATACACTTTTTGCCCTGAGACAAGGTCCTATGGCTAAAATTGGTGCCTAATCCTCAAGAAGTTATTTAAGGGACAGGCTGCTTGACAGATTCATCACCAATGGAAAATGGAACARACTGGAAGCAGCTCTGCATCTAATMGTCACTGAATTTTAGTGAAAGTCAAGCATCAATTTCCTAATGGCTTTTGTAAATCCCAACCTACAAGAATATGGGCCTTGYCCAAGCAAAGAAAAGTAGTTCTGCTGACTGATGTGAGTTTACTTATCATTTTATGATGGTACAAACTGTGATTTCTTTAATATGCCTGGAAAATGAAAAATCTGCTTCTGAAAAGAGCCGCTGTCACTATTACCTTCACTAGTGATGAAAGCCACATGAACACTATTACTTTTACTGGATACTCATTGCATTAGAGTCATCCAAACCTCTCAGCCTACAGATGATACTGGAAGACTTAATGTATCTTGGCTGACATCCTTTTGAAGTTTATGAAGAAGCATTGTGGTGGTCTAGAAGAAACATTCCCCAGTGTCTGATCTGTGACCTCTGTGTTTTGACACCTAGTGTGATGTCTGAGCTAGTTCAGATCAGGTGTTTCTCGTCTGATCCGCCAAGGACCCAGCATGATTAGCTGAGCTCCACTCCTAGATCTGAGATCTACAAAACAAGACACCTTCATACAATTATTTATACATTAGCCATATTTTTGGCTGGAAGAACAAAGTTGACATCCTTCTCTCCAACTCCCATTCCTCAAACATATCTAAACAACAGCTCAGACCACAATGGACCACCCAGGAGCAGGACATTCTAGAGAGAAATGGGAGCCACARCAACTGTCAGGCTCTGTTGTTCCTTCATTTTTCCCCATCTTCTTCCCTTCAGAACAGTTCGTGTAGATTGCATTTTAAACCTGCCTCTTGGAGACATCCTCTCTRTATTTTCTTTGCAGACATTAGCTGCCTGATTATTTACAGGCACCTAAAAGTCTTGCAGCAAGAGTTTGCAAAAGAAGATAACCCTTCTCATCATGAGTTTGGCCTTGCTGCAATGCATATAAAAGGAGCTGGGTGATGTTTTTAGCATATCTCTCAGATATGTTGAGAGGCTTGTATGACCAAAAATGTGTCCATTTTTTACAAGCAGTTTGTCTAATATGGAATATTAGTCACCCTAATTAACTGTGCCCCTCATGTCTTCCTGCTGTCCTGACTACAACACAACTACTTCAAACACCTTGGCAATGATTATGTGGCTGGTCTGCAAAATATYCTGCTTGTCATGCAGAACAATAAAGTCTAGAGCTCGTGTTCTCCCAATCTGATCACTGGCATCTTCCCACAGCCATCACCCTCATTGGGCAAGAGTTATCTTTTACTACTCTTCTTTTCCCTTAGGCACAACCACAATATAAATCATAACAAGAGGTGCTGTGGCCTCTCACATGTGTCTTAAACTTCCTCAATCAGGAGTGACTTCCTGCAGGACTGAATTTTGCAATCATGTCACTTAATGAGTTGTGTGCTGGCACCAGATAAAAAAATAGATCCAAGAGTGTATCTCTCAGAGTTATCTGAGGCCTGCTGTGCACATCTTTCCTTCCAAGAACAGTTAGGTAGCCCACCCATCTGAGTACAGCTTGTGCAGGTACAGGCTGAGCGATGAAACCTTGGATCACCAACACTGGATGCACCAGCTATCATCGTAAGTACATTTTTTATTTTTTTTTAATTGTGCAAGATCGTTAGAGCACATAAACTTAATGAGTAATATATCTGAAATTGTTGGTGTAGGTGCCCAGGACAGAGATGTCAGTCTCTCTCTGATAAATGTGCTGTCCATATCAATGTGACATGGGAAGGGGGCATCTGGCAATGGCTCAGCCACCAGGGCAGTAGTGGTGTGGAAAGTTTGGAATCTCTGCAAGGACAGTTGGGTTCAAGTTAAAGTCAGAAGAGTATGAATATAATACACATTTTTTCATCCCAGCCACAGGCTAAACTTGCTGTCTCCTCTCTACTCCTCCGATTTGGCTGGCTCAGAGCAGGTTACTATTCACTTTAGAGTATCTTTGGCCTATTAAAAAATAATAGAGACTATGAATTGGGAAGCTAATCATGGCACCTATGCAGTACCAGCTGATACAGAAAGAGATTCAGGGAAAAAAAAAATTCCTTKTCTTGTATAAACACTAACTGTAAAAGTTAGACGTTATCCAAAGAGGAAAAAAAAAGACCATTCCTAGAAAAACACTCCTCAAAAACCTGATCACTAGCTAGTAATACTCTTAATAATATGTGGTGGAAGTAAGATGGACTGTCAATAGCACAAAGGAAAGGAATAATTTTCATTTCCACTGCAGCCCTTTCATCTGAGGATCTGAAAGCACATCATAGTCTGGCTGTCAAAAGCTGAAAAAATGTTAGGGTTATTTTTTTGTTTAGACATTTCTCCTCCCCCTTCCCCCCAGCGCCCCTCTCCCCCCCCCCGACATCAGAACATTTTCAGAACCTTTCCATTTAATTAGAAATTTGTTTCTTAATACGAAATTTTCAATCAATCTTGAAAAAAACCCCAGGAATCCTGACTCCTAGGGAATACTAATAAGCAACGGTAATGTGTGAAAATTTTCCTTCCCCAAAGACATATTTGCTGGAAACCAGCAGGTGTGAGAAACTAAATTAATGTTTGCATAATTTAAAGTTGTAGTGTACCACTCTAGTCTCTCTTGCAAATTCAGGAGTGGCAGAGTTGTGAGATGATTTGTGGGTATGTGGAGCGATAAATATGCAAATGAAAACCTTGTGCGATTTTAATCAAAACAGATTACAGCAATGAAGAAATGGAGGTATTAAAGAGTATCTCAGCTGTCCTTCTTATAAGAGGCAGAAGGCTGATTAGATTTGCTCAGACACCCTCTACATGTCATGACTTGGAAATTAGACTTAAAGAAAGCAGGAAAAAGAAAAGAGAGAAAAAAGGAAACAATTCCTCTCTAAACAGTTACTTCCAACATTACAGCAGGAGGGGATCAAATATTGTCAGCATATATTGGATTCAAGCACATCTTGTTAAAATCTCCACAAAAGTAGCAATGGCCTGGATTCTGACAGAGAGGAAGACCCAGTTGGAGAAGAGCCATAGCCCTCTACAGAACACAAAACGTGCATTTTGAGGTTTGTTAATTGCTAACCCCAAAATAGTTTTCTATGATCTGTTAATTGAAGAAACTTCATGCTTCAAGAATTTCCACCAAGGCGTGATCTGGCCATCTGTCCCCTCAAGACTGGGGTATCCAGCAGTGCACGCGTGTAGGCACTGGCATCATGATATCATGGTGCTCTTCTCTTTATCTATTGCCATACAGACAAAAGAGCCACGTTAGGAATTTGATCTGACCTGGAATACTCCCTCTTTGCAGACACAAGCAAGCTGTGCATTTTCTACGAGGAATACCAGCAGTGCTATTACAGCGGATTAGTAAATTGAGACTGTCTGCCAGAGTGCATTTTTACGAGGCAAGGCTTCACAAGATGCAACCTTTTAAAGAAAAAGTGCTACTCTAGCTTTGCCAAGAGCATGTGACTCTTGAGGCTCCAGGCATCTTCTCAAACACAGATGGATTAAGTCTGAAGCAAATTGAAATGTTCTCAAAGAAAGAGRCTGGGGGAGGGGCTGAAAGTTTTGACATGGCAGGCCAAAACACGAACAGTTCTGACTTCATCATCTTTCACTGCTGTTTCCATACATTCATAACTACAGAAAATAATTTTCTTTCCATTCCCAATTCCAACAGGGCAAAGGAATCAGCAGGGTTACTCAGTGTAGGTCAAACTACATTAAATCACAGTGGAGAGCAGAAATTCATAACAGTCCTAAACCATCAGTACTGAATCTTTCCAGCAGAAATGATCAAAGCCAAATTGTTGCCTTTTCTTCTTTATTTACATTGTATTCATTCTAAGGAGAAGAATTTTAAGGAAGCCAAATCTAGAGTAATTGAGAAAATCCATTGTGTTCCCCAAGAAGGTGTGTGCAAAGAAATGTTGCAATTGCTTCAACACCCGTTGGACACCACAGATATGAATAGGTCCTTAGGATGGGAGGCTCCAAAGGGAAATACTCCTAATTCAGAAATTTCCTTCAAAGTCTTAAATCGACTGCCTGAAGAGAGGAAGAGAGGATCATAACTATCAAAGAAGAAAGAAAGAAKCCGATTCCCTCATTCTCAAAAGTTCTAACAGATAAAATGCAGCGTGATAAACTGTAATCCTTCCAGTTCCCAAGTTGCACTGTGAAGACTTACTCTAATCTATATTCAAACAACTTCACTTCTATCTCCATGGCCAGTTCATGAAGAAAAAACATCCTGCATATACTCTACAGTTCTCTATATAAGAAATACCACGTCTGGAAAACCCGCAAACAACGATGGATCTGGACTCAGTGACACACACACACACACCCTTTATAAATAGCAAAATGCAAAGACACCGATTTGAAAGCCTTTGCCACCCCACCCTGCTCCAGATTTGCAGACTGAACCTATTCCTGGGAGTTAAAAGGAAAGTAAAGCATTAACCAAAAAGATCTTGCTGTCTGTGGATGTCCAACAACAGTGAAAAAGAGGGAGAAAGCCCCCTCTGCAACAACTGCATGGAGAAAGAGGCAGAGAGGAAACAACTGGGAAGGAAGTTTTAAATCATGTTTGTTTAAGTAGAGAACTATGAAGTCTAAAGCTACAAGGTGGTATAGGTACTAAAATCCACTTTCTGTTACAGAAGTGATTCAGTGATGTCCATAGCCCCAGAACAAGGGCCCCATGGCATCCATGKGTGCTGTAAGCATGGCAGAAAGCGTTTTCTCCAAAAGATTTTGTAATTATAGTGGACAAACAAAGCGTCATTCCTCCATTTCAAATAYGGAAAACAGACACAGAGCGGCCAGACTGAGACACCCGAGCTCCTAGAAGCCTCTGCATTTAGGCCTAAGTATTTTACCCACTGCAAGACTGAGGAAGCTGATCCAGCTTTGCTGAGTCCCGTCGCAGTAGTTCAAACACAAGCACCTCCCGGAAGGCATTTATAGCACCTTACAGCACCAGACACTAATACCATACTTTTGTCTGCATGAGTCTGCCTTTATGACTTAAATCCTTTTTATTTAAGGGCAAACTGGCAGTTTGTGTTTGATAGGGGTAAGCATCCACAACTCAGAGCTCCAGATACATCCTGAAGCCACCTGTGTTTCGTGTAGTGCTGGCACCACACATTTAAGAGCAGTCCCCTTCATGGGACTGAGAACACTGACAAATGCGGGCACTTTGAACGCAGAGATGGGTAGTGATTTTCACAGCTAGTTCAYGATTAATTTCTTAGCTGTCATAGATTAGAGTTTTCATGTTCAGAATGCRTCCATCATACATTCTGAGGGCCTTGCCCATGCTACTGGAATTACTAATAAAAACAAAACAAATTTTAGATTACCATAAATGAACGCTACAGTAGATCCTGGTGATCACTAGAACTGCAATCAGATTTATACCTCAGACTCTTTCAAAGAACAGCAATAAAAACAAATACACAGATATTTTTTGCCCCATCCAGCCCCTGAGGTCCTGCATTAAACATAGCTAAGCGTGAACTCTTCACTCCAGTTAATTTTTCATCTTTGGCTTCAGCTCTTAGATGACATTTCTACTTAGGGGAAGCTGTATAGTTTCTGGTTCACAGATCCTACTGTACGTCATCTTTAAATAAAACCATTTGGATTAATTTTAGCCTCCGCCCATTCTACCTTGGCTGAAAAGCAGCATATAGACAGGGCTTTACCAAGGCTGTTTTGGAAGGAATTTTAATTAATTGCTTTGTGTACAATTTAGAACTTAACAAAGGCTCATATTTCAAAGCCATCAGCATGACAGTGCCACAAAAGRGGAAGGAAAAATAACCCACTGAAGCCAACATCCATAAAAATGTGAAAGAGCTATGGTAAATTCTGAATGATAAGCATAAAAGGAGCCCCATGAAAGACTAAACCTTCTGTGGTACAGTGACTATTTTGAGTTAAATTAGCATGATTATTCCATTATAAACTACTTTGTTTCAAAAGTTTTGTACTCTTAGCCATGGAAAATCTCTCGAGATCTATCCTCGTTCAGGATCTCAGAGAGAGAACAGACCTTTCCAAACTAAACAATGAGTTTGGCTGTTTTTCAAAGCAGAGCAAAAGTTCAGAGATCAGAGGTGGTCTTCTTCCAGTATCGGTACCACCTTTGATCAATAAAGTATTAAATATAATGAGAAAATCTCATGGATTAAGTGAAAAATTAAGTCTGCTGGCAGAGACACAGCTGGGAGAAAATGACTGCTGAAAACATGCAATAATTAAACAGAAGTGAAAAACATTCACTGTTTAAAGATTAYGTGATGAGGTGCCTGCAATAACAGGATATTGAACTCAACAACCAAGAGGTGCCTTCCATTTTCATAGTCCTAAAGACTTTTTTTGATTTATGTTTCTTAGGAATTACCCAGCTGATGATGAGGAAACCAAAAGAAATTCTGCCTGAACATACTACTGCTGTTACTGCTATTCCATCAAGAGCAAAGGAGCAAGAACTCAGAGGAGAGCCAGGTGTGTGGAAATGGCATTGTGCTGGGACTTGTGAGATCTGAGGTCATTCCTAATTTCTGGCATGAGTTTAGCCAAGTCAATTATCATCCCGATTTCTAATAAGTCTATGGCAGATTTGCACCCTAAACAAAGTGCGAATAACTAAACTAAAATACTTAATTCTTTCTATGTTTCCAACTGTTCCTCTAGAGAGATTCTTCAGTTTATCTTCTATGAAAAGATTGCTCTCAATTTTTCTGCCTAAGTTCTGTGATCTTCATGCCAGAGATTCTCTTAATGCATTTATATACCACCTATATTAGAGGAAGCCCCAAGTGTGTTTAACAATAGTAGCCAAGTGGCTACAATTCTTAATAAGGTTTAATCACAGTCACCTTCTAAACAGGCCACAGATAGACAGTAGACAAGATTGATGGTGAAAAGGGCAAATGAAATGCCTTTGGAAATTATACAACCTGGCTAGAGCAGAGCTGCTCTGAAACAACTACCATGTTGTTTAGGGCTGCTGGGCATAAGATACTCTTGTTAAGGCCATGCCTATGCAATTATTTATAGAACAAAATCAGTACTTCCTTTGGAGCCATTCCAGAGGCCAGCCACCATTGGAGGAAATTAAATAACAAACCTGTGTTTAGCATTATTAAAAGAAGATTAGTCTTATGGAAATGCTCTGTGTTACTACAAGGAGATTTCCATTTCAAGTGTCTCGGGGTGGTGGGCAGCGATGGCCCCTGCCGCAGTTCACACAGCCAACAGCGTGGCAGGACCTGCCCACCTTCTGCTCCTCTTCCTGCCCTTGCACAACTCCCGCAGGACGCGTGAGGTGCCGCTACCCCTGGACGCTGCCTCCTGCAGATAACTTCAAAGTTGTACATTCGGRCTGCCATGCTAGAAAGCAGCCTCCTGTCCCTTAAAAAAAACATAAAGACACAGCATGTATTGTAACATGATGTTCTCAGAACGGCTTGAACCCTCACTTAATCAAAATGRTCATGAACATCAACTGGAAAACCTCAAGAACAAGGTTTTGCAACATCTGTTGGCCCACCAACAGGTATCACAAGTGTTATGCAGAATTCACATTCTGATCCTATAGATCAGACCCTAAGGAAATGGCATCTGCTGAATCCTAGAATATCCCAGCTTCTCTTGGCTTGTGTCAGAGTCTTATGGCTATTTAAACACAGTTGTTCATATGAGAAGCATCCAACGTGGCATTACATAATAGTTATATATAGCCAACCAGACTCGGGAAGAGACTCATGCTAAACACAGGAATCAAGAGCTCTTAATAACTCGTTTTTGATACCACCAGAATTAATAAAATTATCTGAGTTCACAACGAATGAAGATAACTGCTGAGTGACCTAGATGCGTAATGCAGAATTAATCAGACCATGATCATAACTTGGTGTTTAATCTCTCATGTAATACACTGTTAAATGTGCATAATTAGAAACAAATAAATTATATATCTCAGTGTGAGTTGCAGATGTGTTGCCTTCCAGCATGCTCATGGGCTCCTAACTATGGATAATGTGGTCCATACCAAATATGCCTCCAGCTTGTGACTTGGCAGGATCTTGCCTTTTTAGTTGATTTTACTTCAACAACTGCAGAAGCCTTTCCTGGAGACCCTAAGGTCTCTACTGCTATACCTTGTCCAGCAAAAGCATCCCAGAGTGGGAGGCTGAACTGCTCTCCATGTCCCCCACTTCATTCACAGGGGCAATACAAGCAAAGTCTTTACACTCAAACTGAGATTTCAAAGCACCTGGCTAGAAATTCACACGCTTCCTGAGAAGCGCCTATGAAAAGGATATACTAAGGGTATCGATGCTGTCCAGTGTTAGGTGCTAGAAACCCGGAGAGCATCGAGGTAATACAATGGTGTCACTTCTTATATATTAGGGAGGGATGCGTGCCMTCTTCTGGCAAAGGGTTAGTTTTGGGAGCTCTGTGTGTGACCCCACAAGCATTCCCAGAGTCAGCTCCTGGCTGCCAAGGCTCTGAGCACTCAACAAAACCAGGACAGACAATGGGAGCTGTGAGCAAAAACCAGACTTTCTYCACGACTGCAAACCTGTGCCAGCGCTGACTGGTTCCAGGAGGGCAATGGCCCAAAGGCACAGTCCAGCCAGCAGCTTTTAGCATGGCAGGCCATTTGTGACCAGGAAAATCTGCCTCTTGTGCTAAATTTCCGTACATGTTTAATCCCAGTGACTGAGGAAGACATTGGCAAAGCATATGCCCTGCCGAATGGAGGCGAATAAAGSACTTTGCTGCAAACGGAGCCCAACATTTATTTTGGATGTGCGATGGAGTTTGAATTCATGTGATAGAGTAATCCTGTCGATGAGGTCATGTGTTCCTCTGAAGGGGCTTCTTTGTACCCTGGGTTAGTTAGCAATGCTTTTTCTGTTATCAAGCATCTGATTAAACTCACAAAARAAGGGTCTTTAAAAAACAGTCTCAGGCAGAACTGAGAAGTGAATAAATAAATTGGGGTGTTTTTCTTTTCATTTTATCCAACAG
The DNA here is from genome assembly GCA_030449065.1 of Oceanodroma leucorhoa. Lineage (NCBI taxonomy): Eukaryota > Metazoa > Chordata > Aves > Procellariiformes > Oceanodroma > Oceanodroma leucorhoa. Next base: position 2,285,172 of record JASVER010000051.1, read on the forward strand.
GAAAAATAGAGAGGAATAAGATGGGAAAGGGGCACAGGAAAGGGATTCGTTGTTCTCAGATGACAGAACAAAGGTCTTAATCTATTTTCAAATTTTCTACATAGCCCATCCCTGTGGCTGATACTAGTTATGTATATCCATGTGGCAAATTTCACCTTGAAGGATCACAGCGCACTATMCAAATAGCACAAGCCTCCCAGAAGCTATCCTATGCCTCTCACTGCTGCAGTGACACAGCACCTACCTTTTGCAGTATTAAAATCCTTTACCAAAACATTGGGCTTTTGTTCCATTATGGGGGAGATAAACTAAAATTTGCCCCCAATTTTTATTTGGCTTGAAGAAAGACTTAGCCCTTTGGATGAGAATATTTTTYGTCCTGCAGCTCAGACAACTTTTGTAACGCTTTGTAGTACTCCTTACCATGTGGCAGGAACGCAGGTCAGCTCTGACAGCAGGGAAAGAGTGAGTTATAACKAAATCATTACTAATTTCCCTGGCAGGACACACACCCAAGGTCAGATTAGCTTGTGAAGTCTAAGAGCAAAGCTCAAGTTGTTTTGGACTTATTTATCTGTAAGCACTCAGAGATGCTTATAAACTGTAAGATACCTGTTGTTAAATGCATGTATGTATTAGAATTACATTATTTCAGATTAGTTATTTGGTGGAATCAGTGACCCCCTATATTAGGAAAAAAATTAACTCTGTTCCTCTCATTCTGGATAATTTCATTCAATATTTCCCTGTCTTCTCTATTGGATGTCTGAGCAACCAAACAGGTGTATAAAGGTTGGCTCTATAAAAAGAGCACTATAAAAGAACTGTGACCAAGTGATGATAAAGTAACAGGTACAAYTGCTTGAAAATTTTTTTCACAACACATATTTTGCCATTGAAAKATGGCCATTTTTCATTCAATTCTGAAAACTCACCAAGAAGAAAACTAAAATATAGTCAGCAGCATTTCAGGAGTTCCCTTTCTCAAGAAGAAATTCCATCCTGAAAAACCTTTCTGAGGAAATCTTTGAAACAGTAATTTTTCTGCTATGGCTTGCTTTGAACAAAATAGCTTTTTTGAAAGAATAACTGCCTCAATCATTTCTTCACCCTCCTTTTTCTAATAAAACACAGGGCAGCCTAGACTTCAATTACCAAGTGAAAAGATTATGAAAGTGAAATTACAGTGCCCATGCTCTCCTGCATCCCAGAACAGGAGGAGAAAGAGAATTAATCTTACATTCATTTACACCTCTAAAAGTGCAGAGATGTACCCATGGGGAAATAAGACATGTCAGCGCATTTTAAAATACCATCAGACACCAAACTGAATTTTCAGGTAGCAAAATACTTCAAAAATAGCGGTCCAAGAGCCAAAGAGCTTTTTATTGATGGCTGACCCATTGTCCAATTACCTTCCTGTTTCTTACTGTCTTTGGAGGACACTGATTCTTCTGTTTGCAAGGCAAGTTCTACTTATTATACAAAAAAGTATCGTAACTACAGACAAATAACACTCCCCCCGCACCCCCCAGCATGTTTGGCTGGAAACCATCTTGGCTCAAGGTGTGAAAYGAACAGCTTGAAAGACTGGGAAAAGAGAAGGAAGGAGAGCTGGGGAGGGGGCGGGGAGGGGGAGCAGGGGAGACTGATACTAAGATTTCTCAGTTTTCTAATTTGATTGTACTGTTCTGTGTATTAGCCAACCCCACTTTATCTTTTYCTACAAAGCATGTTAGACCAGCAGGTGAATTTGACCTGTGGCACTCCAGTGATTCACAGCAGCTAAAAATATGTCTCCGTATTACTTTTTTAAAAATACAGTTTTTGTTTGAGGCAAAAATAAGCATAAGACCATGTAAAAAGGATGCCGCTGGATGAGTTCAAGGGAATAATGCAAACTGCCGTGGGTTGACTGAAGTCATGTCTCACATGGTTTATGTTGCTGCTTCTTTCTGTCTTAGAGGTGCAAAGCCCAGGAAATTAAAATGCTGCCTCTATAAAATGCATAAGGTTTTTTTACAAATTAGCTTTATACCCTTTACAATGTGAAGAGGTGAAACTGAAYGCTGAGGTGAAAAAGCCAAACAAATGTTCAGCAATTTATTTATTTATTTTTAAATATATTTCAGCTGACATTTACTACAGTGGCTCGTATGTTGGTGTGATTTGGGTCCTGCTACTCAGGCAGCACAAGAAAAGGAGCAAGTGTCTTCGGGATTTGTCCTCCAGGGACATGTGGAAGACGATGGCAGGCAAGGGAACACGCAGCTCACTTCTGCTCTACCAGAGCCTTGGTTTGTGGTGCTGGGAGGATGGATCTTTCTGGACAATAAAGACTCTCGTTTATGAAAACTGGGAATACAAACGGCCAGATGGACTTACTAGGGAGTCTACTGCTGACTGATGGGAAAATCAAAATGGAAATAAAGTTTGAGATGAACCGATATATAGGGCAGCCAAAGAACACGTTCATCTGGGAGCTACAGTTCAATGGAATGGTGAGGCATAGGCTGTTACCTTGTAGTATCATTGCAAAGTGAGAAATGAACAGGTCTCCCGCTGAATGGATTCCCCAGGCCCAGAAAAACTACGTCTCAACAGTAGTTGGGACAAAAGCTTCCCAACCAAGGGTCTGCCATCTCGGAGTCTTCTGAACCATAAGGAAAGAAATGAAGCTAAATAGAGCTGGCTTGTTAGGGCTGGATGTTCCCACAGAAACACGTGCTCTCGGCAGAGACTTCACAAAGTGCTCACAACCTTGGGATTAATAGTGTGGTCTCGTGGTTAGAACCGAGGACTGGAACTCAGGCATCCTGCACTGCAATTATTTTATAAATCATCTGGCGTGTCCCAGTTTATCCACTGGTAAAACCTCACAGGGGGAATGTATGTGTCAGTGAATTAAGTATTCCAAGGACCTCACAGGAAAGGTACTGTCAAATCCTCATTTCAATAATTAAATGCCTTCCTGAAGAGTGTTATAAAATCGTCAGAAAATACATAAGTAAAAAGCAAAGAACTGGAGTTTTATCCCCTGCAACGTAAGGGAGAAAAAGAATCGCAGATAGGGAAATGTCTTTTGCACTGAAGAAGAAAGTCTGACCAGAGATGTGTAACCGATAACTACATGACCGCTTGAAATTCTAGAGTAACAATAGAAAATTGAAGACCTATTCTGAAGTCAAAACAAAGGATGTGCCAAGCCAATTACCAGAATAAGAAGATGAATCCATGGAAATAAACGATAAGGTTAACAAAACCCACAGAGAAACACACCAGAAAATTTGAGAAAAATCTGCAACTCAAACAAAATACATGGGTCCAGCTAATTATCTTATACCTCCAGGATGCCCTTTCATCTATAACATTCTCCAGACCTTTTATGAAATCAGAGGAATCATTCATACACACATGTACACACAATCTTCGTCCATGATGAGCTGTATCCACCGTTGTGTAGCGACGTCTTCTGCTGTTACACAACTGAAGTGATTCATGCTTTCAGACAGGAAATAAAGAATACTACTACATCCAGCTCAAACCAGAGAAGTATTTTTATACAAGCCACAAGAAACAATCTAGTTATTTTATGGGGCAGATTATTCAAACGTGTTACATATAAACTAAAAAAGAGAAACAGAATTAGAAGAGAGAACTGTGGGAGAACTAGCACTGACCCCATCTGATCTAGCTCCCAGTGACTGAGATGAGGCACAAGTTAACAGGGAATTCAGTCTGTCCTTGGAGCTTGTTTTTTTTGTTAAGAGCTTGGACTCTTGAGCATCAATTTCTGGAAATGGGAACTCAGAAAAGAGAAACAAAACAAGCAGGTCAGTGGGGTGTTTTTGAGCTGCATTCAGACTCATGGAAGGGTGCACAGCAATCAGCCAAGTAGAGCAATTTGCTACAAACTTGAGAGGAAAAAAAAAAAGACAGGACTATGCATCTGCTAAATACTTTTTTCCTCCCATCTGCAAAGCAATCTCTGTTCTTACTGTAGCTTTCAGAGCTGGAAGAAAAAAGCCTAGACAAAAACTGTGGATTAGAAACAGCAGGACACATCAGTGATGTGAACAGCAACAAAGGCAATGGATTCAGAAAAACTGTCGCTGTTCTAAAAACAGAAGCAGAACTATAGAAATGGRTCATCTCAGAAGGACTCCATATAAAGCAGAAGGGATGTGTTCACACCTTCCTTTTGCTCAGTTTCCCACTGAAAACCCTGTTTGCATTTACAGCACAGAAGTGAGTTTTACCTGTTAGTCTCTGAAGACATATGTGGAACTCTGGATTGTTAAATGTGGAACTGAATCAGGTCCTTAGGAGAGCTGCCACAGACACTGAATTAGTGCCTAGATTAGTGCCTTTTACAATATAAAAAAACCCTTTTACAGCAAAAGCAACTTTTGCGCATAATCTTACAGCAGAAATCACTCTTGCCTYCTAAGTATGTACTGTACCTTTTAATAAAGCCTTTTCTAATAGCAAAAGCATTCRCTTGCTCTCTTGGCTTTTTCCTCCTCATAGCAAAAACGCAGAGCTGGAAAAGATCTACGGTTTTCTAAACTTGTCTTTGGAAAGTTTCTTTGCCAAGTTATACTTTGTCAGGAGCTCATTATTTTCTGGGTAGACACTAGAGACTTCGCTTTGAATTATTTTGAGGGCTTTGCTGATGCAGTTTCAAACTATGAGGTTTGTGTGCTTTTTCGCATGAATCACAGCAACTTACGTTCATTCCACATACAAAGCTCTGCTTCATTTCCAGACCCTTCTCCACAGTGTTTCTTTCAAAACCACCTATAGGTTTTCCACAGCCCACTTCACAAAGTTCTAGATGGTTTTGTGATGAGATGGGATGAGCAGAAATTCAGGACTTCCTAATTTTCTTCCCACTCCTTTCACGCTGAGCAAGAGTTTCTAAGAAAAAAGCAGCAGCCAGCTCTGGGGATAGGAGCCTGGACAGTCTCATTTGTTCCTAAAATTCACAACTGAGGTATCAAACATCAGCTTTTCTGCAGATGATGATAGGTACAAAAYGAATCATCAATACTCTTGACAAATATAATATGAATAGGTGATCTGCTATAAAAAGCAGATGCCAAATTAATAAACTTACCAAAATATTGGTGAAAACTATGTAGTAGAAAATAGGATCTTTGCATTTATAAGAACATGAACCACTCAGAAATACTCAGGTAGTACACAAATGAATAGGATAAGCACACTGAAACAACATTGCTTTGTACAGCATCTCTGAYGAGAGAAGCTCATCATCTTTTTGAAATTTCTCCTGGAGGTCAGAAGGAAGAGGTTAGCCAAAATTCTACTCCATACACCCAGCRTCACACTTTTCCATATTTAAAGTGATTTTAGCTGAAGGAATGTCACATACAGAGGCAAGTGATGTGGAATTCTTCTGTTTTAATGACTTTGCTGTAACTAAGAACACAAATAATTTACATGTGTACTGGTCTGGAATAACAAAAAGTGTTAAGACATATGAATTACTACAGATTATATTGGTCAGCAGGCAGCAGGATACTTTCAGAATTCATTGTGGTTATTTGCATGCAGTTTGCAATTTTACTTTGATTTAACCATATACTTATTCAAGCAATGAAAATGACATCACTAAAAATGTCTCAGAACACAGTCATAAGAGCCTGTACTACTCTTGGCGATCAGAAATATTATTACTTGCCTCCTGTCATTAGCAGACTTTGATCGTCTTCTTAAAAGAAGCTGGGAAAACATATGGGTAACCCTTCCCCAGACAATTCTTTGCTTTTAAAACAATTATTAGTTTACTTTGGAGGCTTTTCCTCCCCGCCAGAGCTCCTCTGTCCTTGGTACTAGCATCTGAAATGTGCAGGAATGTGCACATTTTTTTAACTCACAAGACCACAGAAGGAGTTCCTTGAAATCTGACTTCCAGTAATAGCCCCCAGGCTAGATATCTGCTTGGCCTAGTTCTGTCAGATGTGGTAGCATCAAGAATTTGCATCTTTGGCAACCTAGGGTGGAGTAGCAAACTCTTAGTAGAACTAAATATATAATGAAGAGTGCAGATGGAGTGAAATCAACCACGGCTTGGCAAGACAAAATAAAATATAAATTAAATTCACAAAATACAAATTGAGTGCAAGGCATTTGGAAAAAGAGAGGAGACTGTTTCTAAAAAGTCCAGTCTGAGGATGTTTCTCAGTGCTCTGATGTAAAGCAGAAGCACTTATGTAATGTAATGGAAAATACAGCCATATACACGGCCCTGAGCAAGTGATTAGTCGCAATGGTGACTGAACTCGGACAAAAATCTGCGCTGCTGTTTCAAATGTCAACAAATTGGGCACTSTTACACTAATGGGAGACTTGAGAGACCTCCACCAACAACGCTCTGACCTCGTTCCCTTAACCCACAGTGACTTGAGACCTGTCTGTGCTAAAGTCTTAGCTGACAGCAATTTGAGCTGTGGAATAAAAGAAGGGACGTGGAGCTCAATTATCCAGCAACAGATCTCCAGTGAAATCAATGCAATTGTGTCACATGAGAATTTGGCCGGCAGCCTCTGAAGTCTGCATAGGAGAAAACCAYCCCCTCAGAAATGCAAGCTGAAGTGAAGGGGACAAGGAATAATGCAGACAATGAAGTGCCACTCTATGCAYGAAAAATGCTTGGTGGATTCTAATTTCTTCTCTGTCAGACTGGTTTTATCCCCATGTTACTCCATGAGCAGTGCTCCTGACCTATATGAGCACAAACCAAATCAGATCAGCCCAAGGCACCCTCTGCAAAAAGACATTTCTCTACTATATAATTAAGACACTGTCAAGCAGGTATACTATATGCATATTCACCACCCCATATCAAAGTGAAATAATAATTGCTCATGTTAGCAGAAAAAGCTGTCTCCCCAGGTGAAACCACTGAATTTAGACACCATAGACTCAATTTTTATTTACACAAAGGTCCCTTTTTTTGTCAGTGTAGTAGGGCATATTGATAGGACATTAAGATATAGGATTATAGGATATATAGGGCATATTTCTTTTTATAGGAATTACACTTTTCTTACACCAAGTGTGAATTTTATGTATATACACAGAAACACACACAGTTTAAGGGTTCCTTAAACCCTTAAGGGCGTATGTTCTGAACAACATAAATAGTACAAAAGAGAGTCAGGCCACAACTTGGAAAGCACTATATTAATTCAGGATCAGTTGCCTTTTCTTACAGATGAGACTTCACCCATTTGAATAGTGCCAGTGGGACCATTGGCAATGTGGAAATGTAATCACACCCAAATCTAGAGGGATCTCAACCAAACCAAAGCAAATGAACTCTGTGTCCAAAATGACCTTCCCCAGCACTGACATGGCATTACAATACCAGAAGCACGRGTCTTCTGAGAACGCAGATGGGGCAGTGACACTGAGTTTCCAGAGGCACAAGGGCATAGGCACCACGTCCAGTGATGGGGAGAGCATGGACAGGCAGCACATGGCTGGCTGGTAGTAAACCACATTTCCTTGCTTCTGCCAGTGACTGTCAAATCCCAGTGTACTATTACAGCAAATAAACAGTATATGAAATAATGGCCTGAGAATGACAAATAAAGTACAAATAATGTCTAATGCATTTGCGAATGGCTCTCCCTCTAGGTCCTGCATTCTTTCCATCAAACCTGGAACTGCAGCATTTGTAGTGCTGGATCACTGTGATTGACTTGTTAACCTGTAAAGTGTATAAGTCTACATCATAATTAACACTTGGCAGTGGAAATATAAATTCCCTGGCTTGTAGATGGTATATCCTCCTATAAACACTTCACTTGGCCACCAAACTGGAAAAATAGATAGGATATTCACAAGGAGTGCTCACCATGGGAAATGCCAGCATTTTTTCCTGGAAACTATTTACATTGCCAAAATACTTCAATAAGAAAAACGATCAGAGACCTTTCCCTTAATATGCATCCTGTTCTCATTTGAGTTGTAGTCTACAGTGTGCAGCATTCATTCTGAGTCAGACTTGAGTTACTGTAGTACAAGCAAKGCAGAAGGGAAGTACAAGCCACAAGTAAAGGAAAAATATGCATTACACTGTGTCTCACTAAGAGGAATGGATTRCCTACACATCACAGGCTACCTTTATGTCTTTCTTGGCATAGACCTTTGTCACATAGCATAGAGAAACTATTTAGGAGGATTCAGCATATCCAAAGGAGGCAGGCTTCCCAAAAGAACCAGAAAAACAAAGAACCAGTGCGAAGTAGACACTGAGCTCCTTTTGAAAGCCTAACAAACTGACTTCTGGCAAAATTAGATCATGCCAGGCCAAGAAGGAAGATAACCACTAAGGTCTTGTACTGAAGTGTATAACACATACTGAAAGTGAACCTTTCCTGTCTGGATAAAGGCTTTTCATCAAACCAAAGAGGCARAACACCACAGTCACAAGTGTTCAGCTCACAGTTGGTGCTCTCACCTGCGAGCCCTGCACCCTGTCTTTGAGACAGGCCCAAAACTAATTGACAAAATCTGTCTGTTTCCAATTCTTTTAATTTCTTGGGAATGAAAAACAAACTTCTTTCTTGGAAATAAATCTTTTTCTTAATCCTTTTCCAGCAGGAGTTCCTTAATGGTGGAAATAACTATTTAGCCAGTTCTGATGGGCGCACAGGGAAACGATCTCACAGCTTAATTTTCATGTATACTCAGAAGAAGATATTTACATCCCCTTTTAGCTTTGTGCTGCCAGAATGGTGTAAAAGAGCATAAATTTAAAGAAGAAWCAAGAGTTTAGATTAAAATTATGGTTAATATCCTAATCCCTTAAGAAAATTAGCATTTGTAATTTCAGGTTTATGAGCTTATGATGTACTGGTGTATCTTGGGATAAGGCACAGACAAATGCTCAGGTACTGAGCTGAAGCAAAATCATTACAGTGGAATTTCCCGAGGCTCCCAATTTCAGGCCCCTGTGAGTATCTTGCCCGATATCGATACCCATACAGTCAATGCTACAGCGTGGCATGGGGAAGAGGCAGACTACTACAATAGACCTTTGTTGTGCCTGCGATTCAAGCAATTGTTTTTAAAATCTGTATTAAAGATTTCTGTTCTACCACCCTGTACTTTCTACTCAATTGCTAAAAAGAATGTTTTCTAAGCATGAAACAATGTAATTTTTGTCAAGAGTTTGGAAACCAAGCACTTATATGAATTGAAGAAAACTTCCTTTCTCTTCCCTTTGCAGTTCTGGTTATGGGGAAAGAGCTTTCTGTGTGAGTAATCTTTCTAAGTAGGAAGCAGAGCTCCCCYATTGCTAGGGAAGAATGGACCTCCAGTAGGCTAATATGTGATGGATGACTGAATGCAAACTTGGCAACGTTGTTCTCTGCTACCCRAAGAATACAAAATGCCACAGGCTATTCGTACACAGGGACTCTCTAGTTGGAAGTTCTGAAAACTTGGCAACATCCCACCTTAGTTTAATTGAAACTACAGTGGCAAGACAATTAAGGATGTGAATTTGGAGAAATTTCTTGCAACAAGATCAACTCAGGATGAATTTATCTTYGGTGATTGACTCATGCATAAGCCAAACCAAAACATAAATGGAAGGTTATTCTCATTGACTCCACAACCTGAGCAGCAAAATCTCACACTTGTTTATGAGGGGTACTTTATGGGATATAATGTATATTAACTAGTATTCTTTAAAGTCTACATCCAGATATACTCACTGAAGTTTTGGGGGGAGGGGAGGTTTTGTCAGCAACAGGATATGCAGTAAATGGGGGAGAGAGAGAGAAATRATGCATATAGAAATGCAGTAAAATATTACATTAAGGCCATGTCTAGTTATAAGGGCATGTATGTGAATGTTAAAAAGAGWCACTAAGTAATTCAAACTTTGTCCTTTTAGAAGAATGATCCCTATTATATTCCTTCTTTCAATGCCTGAACACTTTCTGCTGGATCAAGAGACATCTCTTGTCAGGCAGAATCCCATTCTGACTCCTTCTCCCCAGTCTGCCCATTCCACACAGTTTAGTTACATCATACATTGAAAGATTTCACTAGCTGGAAGAATGCCCGGTTTTTAACTTTTCTCACATGTGGAAGGCATTTAACTTCAGCTCAGATTGGACAGAGGGTCGAACGCATCAGTGGACAGTAAGCACTGAGTTAGGGGAAGTTTCACACTTGTATAAACCCCAGAGCTCGGTGGAAACTGAGACGGCTCAAGATTGTCTCTTGGGGCTGTTAATTTTCCTTCTTTCCGGTAGTCCCCTTCCTCAAAGAACTGCCTTCTTCCTTCTTTTTTCTCTTCATTACACAAAGAACTTTTTTGAACAGCTAATAATAGCAATTCTAAGTTCTTTGTGGCAGACACTTAGAACTTATTTTGTCTATTCACTCTTTCTAATACAATGAGGCCCTAAAATACTGTAGCAATAGTAACACCACCATCAACTTCTAATAAACTCCTACACAAAACCAATAGAAGCCATGGACAGCAAGTCCACTTTGGTATCAAGCAGTTTAATGAATTAAGTTACATCTTATAAACTCGCAAGTGATCTGTACACATCCAGAACTTACTGATCCTACAATTGCTTGCACTAGTTTTTCATATTTCTCAGCCTGGGTGATGATAAAATATTTACTCAACTTAATTCACTCTGATTGTTATCTTCCTTAGTTTCCTACTTCAGTAACAATGATTMTTCTACAATATTACATCAGCAACTTTCTTGAAACTACTAAGGGTAGCTATTACATTTTACAGTAGTTTCAGACTTCAGTAGTTTATAACCACAGGTTTTGATAACAGAGATCAGTCTTTGAGAAGGRTGTGCTAAATTCACACCAGAGATTAAGTCTGAGAAAGTGCATGKTGGTAAGTCAGAGCACAATTTTAAAGCCCAATATCTGCAACTGCCACAGTTCAAAACAAATACCTTTTTATTATTGGAAAGCTGAGATTTCTAACTTTCCAGTCATGTAAATCATCCATTCCTAAGCCTAGAGCTTTATGAGACACTGGACCTTAAAACTGTCAGTGGTCCTTCAGCTCAGCAGACTGATGGCATATGTCCAAGGACGAATATATCAAGTCATAGGCTTCAAATTAGAGTAATTATTAACCACTCTGAATTTCTCATGTTTCAATATACGTCACATAGGTAGGACAGGTAAATGTGTAACGGATAATGAAGCAGACACCACCCCCTGCGTTTATGCTTACTTCCAAATGTAATATTCAACCTAGACAGATACCGGGGTTCACTAATGGAAACAGCCAACTGAACGAACGCTGTTTCTYCCTAACAGATTTGCCAATACGGGACATCCATTTACGCCAGACAACTATTATACAATCCGGTGCACTTCACTGCCATTTAGCACCACTCAGACCTCTGAACACAGCCTACAAAGCTAGATGAACAGATGTACTCTTGTGTCGTACTAGGAAAATGGCACAGAACTGCACMAGCAGGTCTAGTGTTTCAAATGGTTTTACCAGAAGGGATGAAAGGGTTAAAGCTCTGGCTCCAAAGCAACATCACTGTTTCAAATGCACACYTGCTTCTCAGTTCTGCTTCACTCTTGAAAAGGATGAAAAAGTCCCAAGAAGCACAGACTGCCATCAAATCTCATTTTCTTATCAAAAAGTGAAACAATACTCAAGAACAAACTTTGACAGTCTCTTTTTAGCAAGTCAGAACATCTTCATACACTAATAGTCTTTGTCTTTTTTTAGATATTTTATAAAAAGCAGTAATATGAAGAATAAGCCACCTGATCTGAACTTCAAACATCTTTAGAAATGCTGTTCTAGAAACATGRTAGTTAAGTTTAAGTGAATACTGAGGGGAAATGATCCAGTCTTAAAGAGCTGAGATAAAAAAAAAAAAAAAAAAGAATAGATTTCCATTAACAAAAAGTCTCTAGCTAACACAGTTACTCATAATTTTGTGGAGCACTTTTGAGCCTGAGTTTAGGGATATTCCCAGTAAGTTCTATCATCATTAAGCATCATTATTTCAACAGGAGGATTGGATCTCGTTGGTTCTCTTTTCATATGCCTATCACCASAATGTACCTGGATGAGATTTCTTCAGCAGAGTATCCGCTTCCTCTCCAAATGAGACATGACATTCTAATCTGCGGGCTGTACGCTTTTCAGCAGATCCTTTGGCTCTTCTACAGCTTTGGAAACACTGATAAAGTAACTGTAGTTATAGGATTAAGGACTGGAACTTGCAAAGAATTTTCTCTGGGCTGAAATGAGCCAGAGGATAAAATTAATGAGCAAAAAATATGGGAAATGACTAGCAATTTGCTAAGGATAGTGACTGTGATAGGGTCAGTGGCAGCGGGGGCAGGCAGTGCCCTGTACAGCATCCCTCTCACTCTGCCCCTTCCCAGCTGCGCATCGCCCTGCTCAGTTCGGGTGCACATCCGTTCCTGAGCACCGTGCAGAGGTGCAGCAGCTGCAAAGGGAATGCGCCAGGAACACCTTGATAACCCTTCCAAGTATTTTCAAAATTCTCTGCCAGGGAAGGTGAACTGCAGATAGACCGGTTCGCTTCTTTTGGCRAAACAATTTCATTTGATCAAACATYTGSTCCCGAGTTCCCAAGAGAGGTAAGAAAAAACCCRAAAGACATCATAACACTTTTCTGAAAGTCCCCCTAGAATTCAAAGGACTGTCACTAGCCCTGTCTAGCTCATTCTCAGACTAGAGCACCCTTAAGATTTCACAGSTTTAAAAGGCAAATGCACAACCCCAGCATAATAAAACAAAATAATATAATGTTAATCAGGAAGCGTGTAAAATGAATTCTCATTATTGAATATGATTTTTTAAAAAAATAAACTGGGACAGAAAAACAAACACAACAGCTTGACAATAAGGCTTTTACCCAGTCAATAAAATCGCATGCATCTCACTGGTTTCTATTTTTCTCATGRAGGAAAATTTGATAAATATCTTTATTATGCTTTTTAATTTTATAATGTCTCCACTGTGTAAGAGGACATGTCACCGTCATTTCAATCTGAACATATCTTTCTCCTGCATAGTACGATACAGACTTTTCAGAAGTTTAGAATAACTGCCAAAAACTCTATCTCCTAGCAGCCAGAAAGCAAATCAGGCAGGGAAAACTCTGCAAAGGTGATGTAACACAAAGTTTTGAGTAAGTGGGCTTAACTCCTAAATGAAGCTAAGTGTGATCACCTTCTCTATTTTAAGCCAATTTGAGCCTAACTGGTAAGTGCAGACACAGTCATGCAGAAACTCTCAGTGCACAAGGGAGCAAGCAGTTAAGACACACCGTAAAGCAAGTGTCTCCGTTTTTCCATGATGATGGAGAATTTCACCCTCCCACTCCCCAGAACCCACCCATTTAAGTACTGGTAATAAGATACCAGTTGGATCTTCCTTTGTCTTTGCTCCCCACTGCAGCCTAATGTTACCATACTTCTAAAAGAAACTGGAGCCCAGCGGGGGCGGGGAGGGAGGTGACAAAGGCTTCGGTGCAAATAAGTGTGCAGACAGCAAATTAAAAAGGARAAGGGCCTGACTCTTTCCAAGTCATACACAATGGCATAGGAAGAGGAATTACCTGGGAGGTTTAAGAACTGCAAGCGGACTTAGCCTGGTACACGAGGTGAGGATGGGGGAAACATTTATATTACTTCAGTAGCCAAGAGGAAATCCCAAATCTGATTTTCTACCCTTCCTGTCAATTAGGTTTCTGTCTATATTTCTGCAGATGTCCAGCATTCAACTAACTCATCCTTCATTCATTCACTGGATCAGAGTGATGTCATTGAGACATTTCTTACATTATTATTACACCRGACAATAAAGACAAACTAAAGACAGGCATGCTCCAATTCAAAAATATTCCTTAAGATCCCTGACTATTCAGACTGATAGTCGTAACTATGAGGGTCRTGACAGAACACTGTGTTATTGCAAACTTGTGTGGGAGAAGAGCTCCTGATTTTTAATTCAGGAAGGAAGCAGACTTACCTTACAGACTCTGGCAGAGATTAGATCCCGCTGTAAGCAGTCTCCATCAAATAAATATGATGTTAAAGTCAGCTACCGGCTTCTGACTTCGTTGCCGTCCTGTCAAAACTCGGAGAAGTTGCGTTGTCTAATTTTGCGTGTGAGTGTGTGAAAGACAGAAACGTTTGACAGTAAGGCAAACTGGTCAGATCAGCCAGATTCTGCTGGGTTTATATAGCTGAGCTGCAAATCCTGATCCTTGGCTCATTCCACTGTAATAGGATGCCTGAAGGCATTTTTTTCAGTTTTGCTTTAAAGGAACAGCCTCTCTCTTTGGCTTAGCTTCTGAAAGACACACACACACTCACATACACAGACTGTCATACACAGGCACACACACAAAAAAAAAGAATTTGCATGCAATTTATGGCTAAAGAAGGAAACCCCTGAACCATTAAAAAAGAAAGTCAGCTCAGGGCAAATGACTCAGAAAGCAGAATATTTTCCTTATAGCATCAGCAGAGTACATTATCAGGAGTTTTAATCCCCTCATCCCCATTATTTTAACATTGTGAAAGAGTGGCAAACTTAAATAAACTAGAAACTCCTACAGAACATAATGGGTCTAATGTTAAGTGTAAGTTAAGTGTAAATCAAGTTAAGTGTAAATCAACCCCACTCCACTGGAATCAACTGAAAAATTCAGATTTACACAAGCTGAGGATCTGGCAAATCCCCATATTTTCAAGCTTGTGATCTCCTTTGMGTCCTTTTGCACTCCTCCTGGTCTCTCAAGAGCAGTAAGGAGAAGAGTGGAGAAATCAAGAGAAAAGTCTAGTCAGCAGAGTCCTAGCCTGATTCTTTGTAAAAAAAAAAAGAAGAGAAGCCCGAAGAGAATGACACAGGAGGGATTCCCTTTCTTCTCAGATCTGATAAAAAGAGATTACGTAGCTCTGTGTGTGTAAAGATAATCCAACCACTTTTGTGAGGCTTATGGTTTCTCAGTCATTGCATTCTCTCCGCTTCCCAGCCCAGAGCTATCAGCGACACACAGAGTGCTTATCTAGGACCTTTCAGAGGTGTTTGTTATCTCTGACTACCCTTGAACCTCAGGCTTGTGGCAAAAAGTAAAGATCACAGTTAAAGGATTCTTATTAACACTGATCTCCCTCCTACCTGATACTAACAATCTGCCTCTTCCTTTCCTACACCCCAGCCCACTG